>JAYEPQ010000002.1:29066054-29493554 GCA_036321105.1 Dracaena cambodiana
GGTGAAGGAACTCCCTTCACCGCCGGTGTATTTCCCGTTTCCTCTATATATATATATAGGGATTACTGTAGGTGAGCCGCCAGCTCAGGAAAAGTTGCATGAGCTAGCGGCTAAACTATAACGATCCTATGATCTTTCTTCAATATTTTTTTGCAATTGTTATCTCTACATCCTTAACTTCTTTCGGATTAAATTTCATAAATTTTGGAGCTCATTTACCCTTTCATCAACTGCATATAAAATGTTATATTAATTGAAAACCGTTAATTTTGTGTTAACTTGATGGAGGACCAAATCAAAACTAAAACCCAAGAAATTGAGTAAGAGTGAATCCTAGGGGATCGAGATCATAATACAAAAGATTTTTTTTTAAAAAATATTATTGGAGATAGTGGAAATGAACTGCAGCTCAGGTAACTTGCGTGAGCTGTCAGCTCATTTCTATTTTTCTCATATATATATATATATATATATATATATATATATATATATATATATATATATATATATATATATATATAGCAATATGTATTATTATGTTCATTTATATCATGATTAATGGAACTCGAAGGCTTACACCCACAGTTTACTTTAAAAAGAGTTTATAGAGTTATTATAATCCAAAGTAAGTGCTTCACCTCTTTTCTCCCTTTTTGCTAACCTAGTGGCCTTAACCCCTTGACAAACAGGGTACATCCATAAAACTATCTGGTTTATTTAATTAACCAAGATCCATTCCTTGAATTCATCAAAATTCCAATTAGAGGACAGGTCTCAATCGCAGCTCTTGCACGCAGTAGAAATCTGGTTTGTAGGTCCTTATGTCACTTTATGACTAGGTTACGACTTCAAATGGTTGTACATAATTCCATCTAAGGTTATTTCTTAAGTCATAAGCACACACAAAATATATCCTCGATAAGTCCAAATCTAGTTATAATATAATTGTGACAATCGTCTCAATCCAAGTTAAATGCTGGATAATGAAACACGGACATGTATCCACCATTCTTTCTAACAAAAAGTAAAAAATCTTGGTCATCGTTTTTGACTATTAATCAAGGCCAGAAGTGGATCTCCATTTATCCTACAATTACCTTATTTATACATCCAATATTTGCAACACCTTAACCAAATCCCTGAAGGATCTGTTGTGGCAAATTAGCTCACCATGTCTCCTATTCTACTCTGGGCTTGGTCTGATCTCTCTCTGCTTGTTCTCCTCTTGTTGCTTCCCATCCTTGCTTTAATCATCATCACAAGAAAATCAAGCAGATCCCTGTTACCACCTTCCCCACCAAAGCTTCCCCTGTTGGGGAACCTGCACCAGGTTGGCTCACTCCCTCACCAGTCCCTTCATGCTCTCTACAAAAAATATGGACCCCTCATGCTCCTCAGGCTGGGGGAGATACCAACCCTTGTCGTTTCATCAGCCGACACAGCCCGAGAGATCATGAGGACTCATGATCATATTTTCGCAAGCAGACCTTCTTTTATGACGGCAGATATTATCTTATATGGTGGCACAAATGTGGGCTTCGCACCGTATGGTGAACACTGGAGACAGATGAGGAAGCTCTGCGTTAATCACCTGCTGAGCACTAGAATGGTACAATCCTTTCGGTTAGTGCGCGAGGAGGAAGTGGCATCCATGGTTGCAAAGATTTCAAAGTTAAGCTCGTCCTCTGGCGCAGTCAACATGAGCAAAGTGTTGAATTGGTTCGCGAATGCTATATTGCTTAAAGCTATTTCAGGAAAGTATTTCAGAGAAGAGGACAGGATTGATTTCTTACTGTAAGCTGATTGAGGAGGGTTTTCTCATTCTCAGGAAATTCAGCTTAAGCGATTTCATGCCATCACTTGCATGGTTGGATGTATTTTTTGGCATGCAGGCACGGGCTACAAGGAACGCAAAGAGATGGGACAATGCTCTTGATGAGATTATTTTGACGATAAAACGGCGGGATGTTTCCCTCCGCGTTCCATTAAAGAGAAAATAACAGAATAAAGGTAGTCAGGATCCACTAGGGAAGTGACCCAATAATAAGTTTACAAGACAAAGAAAGCAAATAAACAAAAAAAATAAAACTACAGTAATCTAGCGAGACAGCCATTTCGTGATAAGTCCATCCGCCCTCGCAACTCTGGTATAGGTCCCTACGTCTCATCTGACGGCATGACCTCCATATCTTCTCTCGAGGAGCCACTGGATAGGTGAAGTCTCTCCTCATCCGAATGTGCACCTGTCCAAATAAAGATATCATGAATAATGAGTCGCACACAAAATTTAATGGTATTATTGAAGATAGATTGAAAGATGCAGAGGGCACAGATGAACCAGGAGAGAAAAGTGACTTTGTGAATGTTCTGCTTTCCCTTCAGAGAGAGAACAATATGGACTTCTTCCTAACCAGAGACAACATTAAGGCATACCTACTGGTAATTGTGTAAATTTATAGCCAGAGTGACTTGAGTTAGCTTGCAAGTTGTAGAGATCTTATACGTTTGACTTCTAGTTACTTACAGCTGTGTGTTTTAAATTTTGATAGGATATGATTGCAGCGGGAACTGATACAACATTCATAACCCTGGATTGGGGTATGGCAGAGCTTGTTCGAAACTCGGAATAATTGAAAAAGTTGTAGGACGAGGTAAGAGGGATTGCTAAATGTGAATCTATTGTTAGGGAGGAAGATTTGAGTAACATGAGCTACTTGAAGGCAGTGATCAAGGAGGTTTTGCGATTGCATCCTCCAGCTCCCCTGCTAATTCCTCGAGAATCGATGGATCACTGTAAGGTTCAAGGTTATGAAGTTCCAAAAAAGACTAGAGTACTTGTCAACGCTTGGGCAATCGGCAGGGACCCTAAAGCTTGGGAAGCACCCGAGGAATTTCGACCTGAGAGATTTATAGACTGTCACGTCAATTTCAGAGGTCATGATTTTGAGTTCATACCTTTTGGCGTTGGTCGTAGAATTTGTCCTGGAATGCAATTTGCAGTCTCAACGCTTGGAGCTTGCCTTAGCAAATCTCGTGCGTAGGTTTGACTGGAAGTTGCCTGCCCGTATGAAAAGCGAGGATCTTGACATGGGCGATTCTCCTGGATTAACAGCACGAAGGAAACAGAACCTTCACCTTGTTGCAAAGCCATTCTTTGTCCAGAATGGTGTCTGCATTGTTAGAGATTGCCATAAAACTAGTTCATGATGTGAGACGTTGTGATGTGCTGTGTATTTTGGTTTCTGAATATCGCTGTTTGTTCTAATCCAACTTCTATATGTGTTAGATGGTTCGAATTAGGCGCAGGAGAAGATACACTGCTGTGGAGATGAGAGAAATTATACACATTCTTGGTCAGGTCGACCAACAAGATCATAAATGATAGCGGACATAGACTAAGACACTCAAAGAAAATTTGGCTGTACGTTGCCTATTGAAAATGAAAGCGTTCCAATGCTTGTTAGCAAAGAAGGCAATACCAACTTGAGACAATCTACAACGCCGGGGTGGGCTCGAGTCGTTGTGTACTTTGTGTTTCTGAAGATGAAACTATTGATCATATCATGATATACTGTCACTTTTCTCAGACCATTTGGTTGCATTGCTGTGGCTCATTATACTCCCATCCACACACATATGGAATATGGGCAAAATATTTTCAGCTAAATATGAGAGAGTTAGAGCACATCAAACACTTACTTCAACATGCTGGAACATATAAAAAGAAAGAAATAGCAGAATTTTTAGAGATACTACACGTCCTATTGATGCATGTATTGTTAGTGTATTCTCTTATATTAGTGACTTGGCAGGTTTGCTCCCTGAAAGAGGCAGGTTGGAGGAGAGTAGAGAAATACTGGAAGATAAACACACCCCAACCTGGCGCCAGCAGTGTGACAGCTCCCCGATGGACGAAAACAAGAACGATTCTTGATCCGGCCTTCATCATATCACCTTATTGGTTATTCTTGTTAGAGTTAATCTAACCCAAAAATGGATTAGATGAGAAAAATTAAGAGCATGATTAGATGAGAATGATTAGGTGAAGGAGGATTAGGTGATATGGTTAAATAGTTGGTGGAATAGTAAAATATATGAAAATACCACCCACCAAATTTGAAAATTAATCATATTTTCACACTATAATTTAAGCCTATAAATAGATGATCTCAATTGATTTTATTTATCATCCATTCAAGAAAAAGAAGAATGAAGAGAAGATAGAGAAAAGAATAGAGGAAGAAGAAACTCGGTATGCTCTACGGGATACTCTCTTCAAGTGGTATCTATCATGGTGTTAGCCTAGTATTTCTACTACAGACTACAGATCTCTAACAAGATTGGATGTTTCTTTCGTGTTGGAGGTAATATTGTATCACTCTTTATTTTATGTATATTCCTGAGTTCTCTGGATAAGACTCGGAAAGCTGTACTATTTATCTGGAATAGTCCAATTCGCTCTTTGATTGTCCTGTGATTTTTTTCGTAAGGGTTTTGCACGTTAATATTGTGTGTCATCTGTGACTTGTTGATTTACTTATAGCTAATTTGTTATTTACATACAAGTCGAAATTTTATTATTTTTACCAACAGTGGTACCAAAGCTAAGATTATTAGCTATTGTATGTAAATAATGGAGAGCATAACAAGCCGCATGATTACTCTTAATGGATCTAACTAGATGATTTGAAAGTCAAGAATGGAAGATATTTTATATTGTAAAGATTTTCATGCACCTTTAGAAGGTGATGTGTCTAAACCAAAAGATATGAGTAATGATGATTGGAAAAATCTTGATAGAAAAGCTATTGGTTTCATTCGACAATGGTTGGATGATATCGTGTTTCATCATGTCTCCATTGACAGTACATCACACTCACTTTGGAAGAAACTGGAGAGTCTGTATGAGAGAAAAATAGCAGGTAACAAAACTTTCTTGATTAGAAAGTTAGCCCAAAGTATAAAGATGATTCTTCTATTGCTGAACATTTGAATGAAATTCAAAGTATTATTAATTAGCTTTCCTCTATGAAAATTGTACTTGACGATAAGTTGCAGGTTTTATTATTGCTTAGTTTACTACCGGAGAGTTGGGAGATGTTGGTGGTGTCTATAAGTAACTCTGCACTAGAAGGCATAGTTTTTATGAGTTTGGTTGCAAGCAGTTTGCTTAATGAAGAAATCAGACGAAAGAACTTGGGCATATCACAATTTGAAGCACTTATGTTGGAGAATCGAGAAAGACCAACATCAAAAGATAGAAACAACTATTCCAGATCCAGAAGTAAATCTAGATCGAAAAAGATATTACTTGCTACTTTTGCCACAAGAAAAGACACATGAAAAAGGACTGCAGAATTTGAAAAAGAGATTAAAAAAACAAAGCGTGAAGGAAAGTCTGGAGCCCATGAAAATACTGCAGCTACAGTTGAAGGTGATTTAGTTGTATCTGAAAGTAATGATTTATGACTTTGTATTACATGTTAAGATGCAATTGGGTAATTGATATGGGAGCCTCGTATCATGTTACTCCACATAGAGATTTCTTTATAACTTATCAAAGTAGAGATTTTGGTATTGTAAGGATGGACAACAAAGATACTTCTCAGATTAAAGGCATGGGTGATATACATCTTGAGACCAGTTTCGATTGTAAATTCGTGCTCAAAGATATAAGGTACGTTCCAGATCTTTATTTGAATCTAATATCTGCAGGAAAACTAGATAAAAATGGCTTTGGCAGTACTTTTTGCAATGGGCATTGAAAGCTCACAAACGTTTCTCTTGTTGTGGAAAGAGGAAAGAAATGTTGTACTATTTATAGGATGCAAGCAAAACTGTGCAAATGTGAGGTAAACACAATAGAGCAAGATTCTTCTCTAGACTGTGGCATAAAGGCTTGGCCACATGAGTTAGAAGAGAATACAGATTCTTGCTAAAGAAAAACATATGCCGAATATGAAAGATACACATCTTGATACTTGTGTGTATACACACAAAGCTGATAAACAACATCGACTTTCATTTGTTAGGAGTGGATCAAATAGAAAGTCTCACATATTAGATTTGATACATTCAGATATTTGTGGTCCTATAAAAGTTAAAATATTTGATGGTGCTCTTTATTTTGTAACTTTCATAGACAATTATTATAGAAAATTTTGGACTTATATTTTAAAAACTAAAGATCAAGTTGCAAATATATTTAGATAATTTCATGCCAAAGTGGAGAGAGAAACAGGGAGGTCCCTTAAATGTATCCGATCAGACAATGGTAGCGAGTATATCGGGTCATTCGACGAATATTGTAAGAGCAAGGGAATTCAATATGAGATGATCATTCTGAAAACCCCTGAACAAAATGGTGTGGCAAAAAAAATAAATCGCACTATTGTCGAACGGATTAGGTGTATGCTATCACATTCCAAATTGCCCAAACCCTTTTGAGAGGAGAAATTAAGGACTGAGATAGACCTAATCAATTTATCACTCTCGGCTCCTTTAAAAGGTGATGTATCAGAAAAGGTGTGGACAGATAGAAAGTCTCATATAAACACTTGAGAGTATTCGGCTGTCGTGCATTCGTTCACATTCCTAAAGATGAAAGATCAAAACTTGATGGTAAGACAAAACAATGTATTTTTCTTGGCTATGGAGATGAAAAGTTTGGGGATCCAGAAAACAAGAAGGTAATAAGAAGTAGAGATGTGATTTTTCTTGAAGATAATACCATCGATGATTTCAAGAAGAAAGAAACACTGCAGTCTTCTACAAGCAAAGTTGTAGATCTTCATCCAGTTTCTCCTCCAATCACAAATGATGAAGGAGAAGAAGTGCGAGAATATCAAGCAGATGTTGATACTCCTATTCAAGAAGAAGAGGGAGAGCAATCCACTACAACACAACCGTCAATAGCATCTCAGTTAAGGTGATCTGCCAGAGACCATTATCCTTCTAGCAGTTACCAAATTAATGAGTATGTCCTAATTACTAATGCAGGTAAACCAGAAAGTTACCAAGAAATATAAGAAAATAGTCAGAAAACTGAGTGGTTAAAAGTTATGAAAGAGGATATGGATTCTTTACATAAAAACCATACCTATGATTTGGTAAAATTACCAAATGGAAGGAAGGTATAGAAGAACAAGTGAGTATTAAAGATAAAGACCAAAGAAAAGAACTCACAACTAAGATACAAGGTAAGATTAGTCGTGAAGGGTTTTGGCCAAAAGTAAGGAGTTGACTTTGAAGAAATTTTCTCTCCGGTGGTAAAAATGTCATCAATTCGTCTCGTTCTTAGAATGACAGCAAATATGGACTTGGAGATCGAACAAATGGACGTGAAGACAGTTTTTCTTCATGGTGATTTAGAGGATGAGATCTATATGGAGTAGCCTGAAGGTTTCAAAGTCAAAGGTAAAAAAGATATGGTCTGCAAGTTGAGAAAGAACTAGTATGGATTAAAACAAGCACCTCAACAATGGTATAAGAAATTTGATTCTTTTATGATGGATCATGGTTATAAGAGAACAGTTTCAAAACATTGTGTTTATGTCAAAAGGTATAATGATGATTTCATTATATTATTACTCTATGTTGATGACATATTGATTGCAGGTCAAAACAGGTCCAAAAATGATAAGTTTAAGAAGGATTTAAGCAAATCATTTGCCATGAAGGACCTGGGAGCAGCGCAAGAAAGTTTGGGGATATATATATCTCACAACAGGAATGCCAAAAGATTCTGGTTGTCACAGGAGACCTATATCAATAAAATACTAAAAAGATTCAACATGGACTAAGCAAAACCAGTTGGTACTCCACTTGCAGGACACTTCAAACTAAGTTCCAAACAATGTCCCAAAGCGAGATGAAAAAAGAAGAAATGAGAAAAAGAAATGAGAAGAGTTTTATATGCTTCAACAGCCGGTAGTCTAATGTATGCAATGGTATGTACTAAACCAGATATAATATATGCAGTTGGTATTGTTAGTATGTTCCTTAGAAATCTAGGTAAAGAACATTGGGCTACAGTTAAGTGGATATTAAGATACCTAAGAGGAACTTCCAAAATAAGTATTTGCTTTATAGGAGGTAAGTCAGTACTAACAGGCTACACTGATGCAGATATGGCAGAGGATATTGACTAGAAAGTCTGTATCTAGTTAGTTGATTACTTTTGCAGGGAGAGCTGTGTTTTGGCAATCCAATTTGCAAAAGTGTACTGTTATGTCAACTACAGAGGCTGAGTATATTGCTATTACGGAAGCTTGCAAAGAGATGTTATGGATGAAACGTTTTTTGCAAGAACTAGGTATGAAACAAAATACCTATACAGTTTATTGTGATAGTCAGAGTGTCAATAATCTCAGCAAGAATCCAAGTTTTCATACTAAATCCAAGCACATCGATGTGAGGTATCACTGGATTATAAATATACTTGATGAAAAATTATTGCAGCTTGAGAAAATTCACACCCACAAAAATGGAGCAGATATGATGACAAAAGGATTACCTAAAGAGAAGTAAGATTTATGCCGGAAAGTAGCCGGTACGAACTCTAAGTAGTCTTTTAGTTCATTCCTATTTTTTGGTTGGAGGGGAAGATTGTTAGAATTAATCCAATCTAAAAATGGATTAGGTAAGAAAAATTAAGAGTATGATTAGGTGAAAATAATTAGGTGAAGGAGGATTAGGTGGTATAGTTAAATGGTTAGTGGAATAGTAAAACATATGAAAAATATCACCTACCAAATTTGAAAATTAATCATATTTTCACACTATAATTTAAGTTTATAAATGGGTGCTCTTAATTGATTTCATTTATCATCCATTCAAGAAAAAGAAGAGTGAAGAGAAGATAGAGAATTGAAGAGAGGAGAGAAGAAACTCGGTGTGCTCTGCGGGATACTCTCTTCAAGTGGTATCTATCACGGTGTTAGTCTGGTGCTTCTACTATAAATTACAGTTCTCTAAAAAGGTTGGAGGTTTCTTTCATACGTGTTGGATGTAATATTGTATCACTCTCTATTTTCTATATATTTTCGAATTCTCTGAACAAAACTCGAAAAGTTGTACTATTTATCTGGAATAGTGGAATTCGCTTTTTGATTGTCCCGTGGTTTTTTCCTTTAGGGTTTTACACGTAAATATTGTGTGTTATCTACGACTTGTTGATTTACTTATAACTAACTTGTTGTTTACATACAAGTCGATATTTTATTATTTTTACCAAGAATTCTGACAGGAAACCTATGGCACCACATGTTTTAAATCTAATATAGTTTAATTATGATGTATTTTGATCTGCGACATGAGTAACATGTACTAGTTATGATATACTTTGTTGAGCTCATATGAAGTTTTTTTTTTTTTTTTTGTAAAACGTTTTATTAAACTTGTTTACTGGAACGTGGATCACATCCACTGTTTTATTAAAAAAAAAAAAAAACCTTCTATATGTGTTGGTCATAATATATTGTTGCAGATGGACCTTAATACGCTATTGTATTTAGTTATAGCGTCCTGGTAGTGAGATTGATCGATGAATTATTTTCTACCTGTACATAGTATATGTTAGAAGAAGAGAACTGAGTAATTTGTTTGACAGTTAATGATTTAATGATTGGGGCGAGGTGATTTTTTTGTCACTTTCGAATCAAGGTTTCTGATTAACTTCCTGCAAAGTGAAATGCTAGTGGAAGAGCTTTGAGCAGCTTGAGAGGAACTGGGAAGCGAGAACCACACAAAATTTTTGCTAGTGCCGATTCAAATTGAAGGCAGCTGCTCTCCTGCTTCCTGCCAAATAAAATATCAAACATCGGGAAAACGTACTTCTTGGGCAAAAGGTAGACGTTCGTTATTTTTGACGGAATTTTGTCTTTATTGGTTAATGCTACGTTTAACTTACAACTTTTAAAAGAGATTTCCTCGTTACTGCTAATGTTCTTTTTATCTGATGCTAGAGAGTACAGGGAAATAAAAATTGCATGTGAATTGCATGCTTCCGATAAATGATTTGTGAGATAATTATGTCACGATATATGCCCTGTCATGTAAGGAAATTCTCATAAAAAGGACAGTTCTAGATAACTGCCCATGTACAGTGAGAAACTGGTTCTAAAGTCCAAACGCTCGTTGTTTCCCTATGAACAAGAAAGACTGTAAATAAGGGATAAAGACATTGGTCATCTGATTAATTCAGATTATGCCTTGATATATGTGAAAATTCTGATAAGAGATCAGTTCTAGATCACTGCCCAAGCACATCGCAAACCTGTTTCACAAACCTCAGTATTTAGAGTTCGATTCAAAAACCTGTTATAGTAGGTTCATTGCTCATGACCACGCATAACTCTAAGTTGTCCTAACTGCAAAAACTTGAAACTTGAAAACTTAATCACCATAGTACCAATTACCAAAGATCACTTTATATCAAGCATACATCTGAAATAAGCTTCTTGCAGACCAAAACACTGGCAGTTGCATCCACAGAAGTTAGAACCGTATAATACAAAGCCCAATGTCAAAAGGATAGCAAGACCAAGGAGTAGCTGCTGCTTTTAACAGTCACAGAGCCACCACTCTCTAAAAACTGGAAATTTTTAAATTCATAACATACCAGTACTTAGATCAGAAAATTACTGCATGAGCACTTGATACTGGAGCTAGAACTAAGTAGAGCTTCCGGTGCGAGTTCTCAACATGCTGCTGAACTAAACTGAGCAAGGTAAGGTCTATATTCATCAGCAGCGAGACTTGAAAAATCTGTAGTCTTTGTGATCGAATCCCACCTGCTTCAGCCAGGAGCCTGCAGCACTATACAGCAGTGCATACTTCTCAGGATCTCTGGCTTTGGGATTTATCAAGAGGTTCCCTCGCAGTTTTAAGGTAGCCAGACCAAAGGGAGGGAGCGAGAAGTCTTTCCCGACTTCGATAAACTTTGGACGGTCCTGTCCAGTTTCGTAACTGTCCTCTTCATCTCTAGGGATATGATACTTCGGATCCCTGGCAATATGATCTGCAAAGGCATTATGCTATTAGCAATCATGCTAGAAAGGGAAATTTTGCATATTTAAGAGAAGACAGAAATATATGCATAGAACACTTAAATGACTTCAGTGACGATAAAACACTATTAGAAACAGAGTTGTCATTGGCAATATGTGTCGCCCATTTTAAAAAAGAAATGAAAAAAAAAGCTGACAAAGTGAGGGATCAGCAGAATCTCCTGAAACAACAAATTGTAGTAACATTATCAACAGAATCAACAAAAAACAACTGGATTTACTGATATTATCATATCAGCTGCATGAATCTAGATTGCAGGAACCAATATCTCATTTAAACCTAATAGCAATATGCAAAGCAAGTTTCTTAGGTTCTTATGGGAGTATTACCTCAAAAAGTCTCATATGTAAGTAATTCAAACCTTTTCTCCTACAACTACCACTCCTAGTGATAAAGACATGGAGTAAGAGGAATGTCCAGATGGAGTTAAATTCCAAAGTGAATGTAACTAGAAGAGTCGTAAAGAATTAACACGTGGTTAAATCATAATAACAATCAAACGGAAGAACTACTTTTGCAATCCATGAGATGTTGATAGCAGTAAGAGTTACCCGACCGTTATTGCTGGGAGTGCACACATGTGTATCCACTCTCACTCTTGAGCATAACCATAAATTCCGAGAAATAAATGCAAAAATATGAAGGAATAAGTACGTGAAACTGAAAGAAAGCACAAGTTATTGATTTATAAATATGTGTTGATGGGATCATATTTTTAAGGGTAAAGGTGCAAAATTTCTCCGTCTTATGCCAGAAATATGCATTGTGACATATAGTCAAGTCCTTTATATTTCTCCTCCAGCATGATACAAACTACCAGTAGGATATGCTTTACAGTTTCATCTACTATATATTTACTTATGTTTACCCAGATGAAATTTTTTTTTTGTGAGATCAAACGATAAAGTATAAACTGCACGATAAAGTATAAACTGCCTAAGGTTCTATTAAAAAGATAATAACTGAACATTCTCAGATAAAAAACAAAAACAATACAAGGCAATCATACAACAAAAAATTACACAGGACATCTCACTTGTCATGTGCACGTGAAGAATATATGTGCTAATTGTCCTTCACTTTGACTCACCACCCTCTTTCATTGTTCCAATGGTACCCGATGTCTCCTTCGTGTTCAGTCCATCGCCTTAAGTGATGATCATATACAGTGGCGTGCCCTCTGGAGTTCATGTGTGCCTGCCTCGGCTGATGCCGATGTGATCACTCTCTAGCTGTATCTGGCCGTCGTAGCCCATCGAGATGCCTAATTTGTGCATCCCCGCATCCCCTTAGCAAGTCCAAGACTATCTCGCCCAACTACCGACCCACTATCTATCATCAGCACCAGTTCGGACACCTCATGGACCCCCCAGCGTACACCTTCGGCCAACCCACTAGAACTAAAAAAGATAACAAACTTCCTCAGAGTTAATATTTGCTCTATTATCAAGCAAGCTCTCACAATCGGGCTTATCATTAAGCTAATTTGGTTGGTGAGAAAGAAGAGAACCGCCAACGCCTTGATCGAAGTAACCCCTCCGGGCTCCTCTAAATAGGAGATACTTTATTAGTGTCATGGTCAGAATCCAGTGGGCGCTATATAATGAGATAGTTTCGAGACCTGAAGAGAGCTGGCTGATACTGGCTTTAGAAAAAAATTATATAAAGCCCACGGTTGAGGACGATATTCAAATCAAGCTTAATTGTTTAGTGAGCCTTGCTATATAAAAATGTAGTCAAAATCTAGCCCAACTCCATCATGAAGGCCAAACACCCATTTCATTTCTATAGGGTTACTGTACAAATTAATTCGCGTTGACTGTCATCAAAGAGGACCACTTCTGACCATCATACCGTCCAATGTCATATCCGAATTCAAATTTAAAATTTGATATTTTTAAAAAATTTGAAACCTATTACCTCCCACTCAAGCCATTGAATTGTTCTGTTCCAACTGGCTAACGTTAAGACTTCCCCGACAACGTATCCCCAACACCACTTCGAGACCCGACCCTCCAATCGTGTAAACCGGCATTCGCCGGCCAAAATCAACTCCACTTCACTGATGGTTATCGTTATCATCTCCGATGATCATCACCATGCATCCCGCTACACAATGATATAATTGAGGCCAACTCACTCCATCCTCCTCTTATACAAGAGGTCGAGACAAGTGAGCCCCTCCAACCATGTACTCCAACACTCACTCAAAATCAACTCTACTCCACCGACGGCAATCTCTACCATCTCTGGAGACCATCACCATATGGCTCACCATGCGACAACTCAACTGAGGACACCACAATCGAGGGAGCTGGAAGAGACTATAAGACGTGATGCCCACCCTCAAGATCATCGCTGGTTGCTCTCTAGGCGGCCACACGCCAAATAAAGTCTCTTGTATCAGCTAAAGATACAAAATTGAGATCCTAGAAGGAGCTCCTGATGCTAGAATTGAGGCGATAGGTCTATTCTAGATATGAAGAGTTTTGCCCTAGTATAGCCTTTTGGCCTCCTCATCTCCCCCTACCTCCACTCCGGCATAAGGCATCGCTTGCCCATCGATTTGACGGTGGACAGTGCGACCTCTTTTTTTGGTGAATTGGGTGACTGCGAGGATATGTATGGTATGATACTTGTGAGATTTTTGGAACGAACGGTAAGAGCTTTTACGTTTTTACTTTTGTTTGATTGTATACTCATCAATACAAAAGAAAGTATCAACCACTAGATAGTTCAGCGGAATTAGATGTTAATGAGGAAGCTCATAAATGAAGGAATACAATGGAATTACCTATGGAGGTAGAAGAAATGTTGCGAGTTGACAAACAAGGGTTGTCGTCTATTAAATTTTAAATCTTTTCTTCTTTTTTTAAATTTTAATTGTGTGATGTACTTTCTATATGGTTTTCATTCACCAGAAATGAGTTGTGCTTTGTAACCAGGGTGCTCTGCCACAAGTGAGAGTTCTCATGAATAATAAAACTACATGGAGCCTGCCATGCATTGCTAAGCCAAATTCCGGTCTATTAAAAAATAAAAAAAGGATTTACTCAAGCATTTCCCTTCAAGTTGAGGTCCTTTTCGTGTTCATAAATATAAATATAAGTAGTAAACAATAAGTAGGGATGGTAATAGACACATCCAAGGGTCAAATTTTGGCCCGTCCTATACAAAATTTTGAATTAAAAATAAAAATTTTATTTTTCTAATTCAAAATTTTGTATATGATGGACCAAAATGTGACCCGTAGATGCGCCCATTACCATCCCTAACTATAAGTGTTCTTCTTTGTCTAGCTAACTTGTAATATGCATGCTCACTTGAACTTGTTTAGCTAAAATGCTCATTTTGTCTGTGAGTTATCAATATAGGAAATTTATGTGAACTGTTAGCAAAAAATAGCAATACCATTTTATTTTTCAAAATTTTTAAATCAAGAAAATTTACCCATTATCTATTTTAGGATCAAATGTCATGGATTCTGGAATTCATTTGTCACTATTAAGTGGACATAACATGTTATATTTACTGAAATTATTAATTATTCTATCCACTTGAGGGAAAGCCAAATCAAAACTAAAATTCGAGAAATTAGGTTTGAGTAATCCGTAGGAGTTTGAGATCATAATTTTTAGAAAATTGAACAATAGTATTGAGACAATAGAAATAGATTGCTTGCAATATACTGGAATATATGGAAGGAATATATTAATACGATTTTCTTCGATATCTCTCACATTATGATTTGAACTATTTATTAGAATAAATAAGGGGCGCCTTGCCCTTTATTATATATTATATTATCCAATATCGAATCGACAACCTATGTTATGTATAAAAAGGGGGAATGATATATATCTTTTTTCCTTTCTGGATGATATTGATTTCTAATAAGTCATGAGTTAGAAAGAAAATTAATCACATACGGAGAAGATTTCTTTGGCTAGGGCCTCGCTTGGGGTGGGATATAATCTTGTCTCTTGGGAACAGGTATGTAGGACCAAAGAGGAGAGCAGACTTGGAGTGCTGGATATCAAATCTTTCAACATAGCCTTAATGTTGAGGTGGTGGTGAAAGATCATTTCCAGAACCAAAGGTCCAGTCCAACAGTTTCTTACATCAAAATAAGGATCTAAAAGAGGGAGTTGCAATTGAAGCATCGGAATTCCTCGAACATATCTCCTTTTTGGAAAGGAGTGATATTGTGCAAGGAGGTTTTTTGGTCAAGAATAATATACATGATCAGAAATGGAAAATCCATATCACTTTAGAAAGATTGTTGGTGCACACAAATTCCGCTATGATCTCTATACCTAGATGTCTATCAAAGGGCTAATAAGAAAAAGGGGAATGTTTGAAATCTTGGAGAAGGTAATGCAACAACTACCCTCCAAAATTAGGATATATACAATTCACTGGCCAACCTTAGACCGACAATAAAGTAGGAGGACATAGCACTATGGAGGTGGGGTCAAACACAAATATTCACCATTGCATCGATTATCAATTTCTCAACGATGGAGGACGTTGACTACCTTATGCCAAAGATATTTGAAAGATCAGTTGCCCACTAAGAATTAGGGTGTTCATGTAGTTGGTAGCGAAGAAAGCAATCCTAACTTGGGACAAATTTCATAAGAGAGGCTGGCAAGGGCCAAGCATTTGCGTACTTTATCATAAAGTTAATGAGTCGGTTAGCCACATCACAATAGAATGCATGTTTGTCTGTTATCATGGCAAATATGTGCCACCAAATTATCTATTTACATCTTGCCAGACACGATATGTATTTGGAAGAAGACGAAATATTTAATCACAGAACTGATAATACAAGATAGAACATTTACTAGTACCCGCGATATGCTGGAATATTTGGCTAGAACGTAACAAGATATTCAGAGGATGCACACGCACACTTGAATAATATTTCTATGTCATTCTTATTTATATTAAGCTTTAGACAGGTACCATTTAGACACTGATATGCATATGAGGAGTTTTTGCCCTCAATCCATCGAGAACAGAGTTCCTGATGAAGCCGACAACTGTCTGACTCCGAATGACAATGCTGTTGCGAGCCTCCAAGAGGGGGATACGAACATGAAGGATGATTTTGATTGAGCAGACTTGTCATCCCAGACACATGAAAATCTACCAAGTTTTTTTTTTTTGTCTTTCTTTTGTATGTTTTGTTTATGTCTTTCTTTTGTAAGGGTCTGTTATTGGCTCTGATGGTCTATATTGTAAGTTCTATTATTACTTTTTAATAGAACACCGGGGAAAACCACCATAATGACTTCAAAAAAGTCATGAGTCGAAAAGGGAAGATCATAGAAATACTAATAGCGCTCATCATCTTCCTTGCATCATAGGGAAGTGTACGCTGGAAAATTTGTTGCTTTAAATTATGTAACTAATAAAGAGAATTATGACAATTTCTTGTTATAGAAGAAGGGAGAGTATGAACTTTTGATCCTTTTGTTTAAAAGTTTGGGTCATTGTAGTAGCAACGAGCAATGATTCAATTTTCTATTGATGATCTGAACACTAAACTCTGAAAATTAATAGGTTCTTATTATTTAAGAGTATGAAATTTTTAAAGATGAAAAACTGTTTTCATCTTCTTTTTTTCTTGCACAAGTATGGATAATCCAACTCTTTCTTAATCCTTGATTTTTACTATTTATAAAAAAAAAAAAATTGGAGTTTTTATTCTTATGTAAATAACCAATTAAAACTCCTTTATAATGAGGATTAATTCCCCTCACTATTATGGTAAAAATATCGTGTAACCCTGCTAAAAATATTTGGAAAAATGTAATTTAGTGTGACTCTTCATGTTTTGTCTTGCAGAAATGTGTTTTTAGTCTGATGCTTGCATTATTCTTTGAAGCATAGATTTGCCTTTTTTTCCTTGAAAGTATAGGTTGTGAACTTAGACTCGCATTTGGTCTTTGAAAAATTAGGTCTTGACCTAAGACTCACATTTTGCTTTCAAAATATAGGTCTTGGTTTGAAACTCGTGTTTGGCTATGAAAATGTGAGTCTTGGCCTTATACTCATATTTTGGTTTGAAAAGATAGGTCTTATACAATTTTCACGTCAATAGGACGCGGATCCTGAAGCTTCAACAAATGATGATTGGGAGTCAGCAAGGACAAGCAATCAGCGATGAGTGATCTAAGATGCTTTATACGACATTTTTTGTCATAGTCTTGGTTTTGTCGTACACTTTTCTGGCTCTTTTTGCCTCTCTATATAGGGGTGAGTATCGGTCGGTTCGATTCGGTTTTTAAAAAAAAAATCCAACTAAAAACCAAACCGAACATGTAAAACCGAAACCGAACCGACCGAATAAAAGTGAAAACTAAAAATCGAACCGAAATTTCGGTTCGGTTTGGTTCGGTTTTTAATTTTTAGGATTTGAAACTAATTATGTAATAAATGCGTGTATTTTATAGAAAAAAATAATAATTTTTTTTCTATTTTTTTCTTTTTCTACCTATTAAAATAACAATCACATATTTTTCATTAAAAATTTAAAAGAAAAACACATTGAAAATAAATCAAAGAAAAAAAAATAAATTACAATTCCAAAAGTTCGGTTTGTTTAATCGGTTTCGGTTGAAGCTAAAACCACCTAGCCACAAAACATGACCCGAAATCCGTAATTAATTTCGGTTTTTAAACCGAACCGAAGCGAAAACCGAATAAACCGAACATATCGGTTCGGTTTATTCGGTTTTGCGGTTCGGTTTGGTTTTTCGATTTTATACTCAGCCCTATCTCTATGTATATTTATGTACTTTAGTTGTACGAGCACTTCGTATGTTGTTCTTTTACATTTGTTATCAGTCTTTATTCAATTATTGCTAGTAATGGAACATGGTGTGCTCTTTGCTCACCATATTGTCTCAAAAAGAAAACCAACAATTATGGCCGAAATTATAAGAAGAAAGTGGCTCCAATTTTCCAAATTGTTTGAATATGAGCATCCTCATCATATTTGCCATCAGTAGTGTCGTGCCAGGTGTTGGAGCCCATCCTGAAGTTTTGTTGCCAATTTAATCAGCATTCCGCCTACTATAATTATATCCTTTGCCAACGATAATAATGTTGAAGAAAGACCATACCCTCTCCACTGATATCTAGCCAAAACTTAATAATCCATAGAAATTTGCTTTTATTGGTGTAAGTATCCTGGATTCATCTGCCATGACGGGATAATAGGGCCATCACTGAAAACTTAGTCCACACCGAACGGTCATTTCCATTTTGATACCAATTTCTTGTGATTTCTTCTGATGACGACGATCTGTCTCCAGACTGCTAGGACCCGCACTAATCCGAAAAATTGGAACTCCCCTATGCCATAACTTCTTTGGAAATTAGGTAATTAGGTAAGTAGGGTTTTGGACTAGAAGTCTCGAGCTAAGTTTTACCTGTCTATTTTGATTATGATGTTTAAGCAATATTGTTTTTTTTTCAAGATAATATGTGAAAAATAAGTCCCCTAGCATTTCATTAAAAAAAAGAATTAATGACGCATTCCCATAATGGAGAGATACAAACATATATGAAAAACTAGACACATCCTAACCCCTCCAAAAATAAAAGTTAAACTTGGTATAATATAAGATCCACAGAGAAACAAGATATGCTCCTTGTCGAAGTAACTACTCAGGTGAACATAGTTCTTCTACTCCTCCGTCAAGATTTTTGTGGTCAGAGCTTGCAACAATCTTCATGTATAGGAAATAATGAAATAGCTAAAAGTAAAAAATCCTTGAAAAAAGACCAAGCTTCGACTCTTTCATTGCCCAATTTACGAATAAATCACAACTCACGACTACTTACTGAACTATTGATTCGATGTGCCAATCCTCCCTGTTGCATCTTGAATGAGTTAAATTGTAAATTTACTCCCAATTGGTAGAATGTTCTTGTCCTTACCAAAAATTACAATAGTTTACTATATATTCAATCTCGTTAGGTAGAACGTTCATGGTTACCTCAATAACAAGTTAAATTACGAAACACGCGTCAAGTTGATAGCACTCTCAAGCACTTACAAAAAACTAAATGAAAGAAGTGAATCATCGGGTGCATTTTGATATTCGACTATCATATTGATATGCTCATTATCCTCATTCTCCACCAAAAAATCATGTGAATTATCATCTTCAACCCAATTTAGTCCACTCCAACTATTCATGAATTTAATTATGAACACCCGATTAAGCTTAGCAAGCAACCAACGAGAGTACCACATTTTTACCATAAAATTTGAGTATATCTTGCTCGTTAAAGTAACTACTTGTTGCAAGCCAAAGAACGAAAATAGAGGGTGCTAAACTTTACAAGTGAAGGATTTGAACAACAGTCATATTATGTGAGTTGCCTGAGAAAACTCCTGAAGAACACCAATTATGTTTTGTGTTTGGTATTTTGACCTCTATATTAAACTTCAACATAATCCTTTTCACTTGTGAACGGCTACATCACAGGACTCCAAAAGATACTAATTTGTTTGGGATTTGGTATTTTACTCTCTATACCAGATTCTAATACAACACTTATGATAGTTGTTCATATGTGAGTATAGTCTCACATCAGATAGGATAAAAAAAGTGTATAGATTTAAATATAAAATTGGGGCCTCTATCTAATAAATTAAGTTTTTGGGTCAGATTAGTTCTTAGTTTTGTGTTTAGGCCCATCATTGCACGTATATACCTAACAGCTTATCTTCGCTTTATTCGTGAGTTTCTTCGTATGGATCTTAACCACGACCATTTGTTTTTCTGCTCATTTTTGCACCACTACCGTTACATCTTGGCCAACTAATATTTAACTATTAATATTGACCAAGAACTTTATATCTAAATATCCAAGCTTTTCTTTTTCTTCCTAACTACGAAAAAATGGGGTCTTTTACAACAGTTATTCTGCAATAATTTTAAAACTGCTGTAAAAAAATATATTTCATAATGATTAGATTAACCGTTGCAATAAATCATCAATTTGCAACGGTTATTTTGTAACAGTGCTAAAATTGTTACGGAAAAACATGTTTTGCAACAATTCACAAAACCTTTGCAAATAGTTCATCTATTTGCAATAGTTATCTTGCAGCAGTTTAAGACCTGTTACTTAATTATATGTTTAGTAACGGTTTATTTAACCATAGCAAATAGATCATATATTCGCTACAGTTA
The DNA here is from genome assembly GCA_036321105.1 of Dracaena cambodiana. NCBI lineage: Eukaryota > Viridiplantae > Streptophyta > Magnoliopsida > Asparagales > Asparagaceae > Dracaena > Dracaena cambodiana. The sequence goes on from JAYEPQ010000002.1 coordinate 29,086,346, forward strand.
TTATGCAACGGTTTTTTACCTGTAACTAAATAGTGTGTTTAGTAACGGTTTACTTACCGTTACAAACTAGGTCATCTATTTGCAATGGTTTTCTTGCAACGATTCATGACCCATCGTTAAAATGTATATTTTAGTGACAATTTACTTAAATGTTGCAAATAGGTCATCTATTTGCAATGGTTTTAGAACCATTCTAAATAATATATTAATAACACTTAATTCACTATTGCAAATAAATTATTATTTATTTTTGCAATGGTTTATAACCTTGAAACATGTTTAGCAGTGGATATGCTCAGTGTTGTAAATAAATTATGTTATTCTGGTAATAAGTTAGCTATTTTAAATAGTTGATTTATTTGTAATAATTTTCCTGCAGTGGTTCCAATAACTAAATTTTTTATATGCAGTTCTAAAAGTCTTATAATTTGTACTTATTTTGGATTTCTATGGATTGATATGTAAATCTTGATCATTCAATCAAAATTTTTTAATATGTTTTAATTTTTATAATATATTTTATTATCGATGAATATTGTGAAATATGTGATTATAAAGGAAATATTGTAATAAATGGAAATCAAGAAACATTATGGAAACGATGATAAAATATTTGCAATGTGTTTTGCAGCGATTGTTCATAACTGTTATATTTTGATTTAGCAAAGGAACTTATAACCATTGCAATAGATAAAATAATGGTCTTATATTATCATTTTTATATTAAATATTAAAATAGAGAAACCCTTATGACAACGGTTATATAACCATAGTGGTTGCTCTTAAACATTGCAATATATTTAGTAACATATAATCGTGACCGTTGCAATAAGTTAAGCAACATTTTGTATAACCGCTACCATAAGATAAGTAACGATTTATTGTAAATGTTGCAATAGGATGAAACTATTGCAATAGTTTTTTAATGACTGTTGTTTTAGGTATATAATTATTGCAACACTTTCTTGTACCCGTTGTACTAGGTTTGCTACATTTTTATGCAACCGTTGCAATTGATTTACAACGGTTTCATGTAACAGTCTAAATTACAGTCGCAATAAATTATTGCAATATTTGTCCATAACCATTGCAAATTGATGGAAATGCAACAATTAGAACAACCATTGCACAGTAACCTTTCAAAACCGCTGCTATTCTCTTTTACGACAGCAGCTAGCACAACGAATATCAAAACCGTTGCGCAAAGATTTTGCAATGGTTTTTCTATAAAAAAAACAATGGTTATCAACTATTGGAAAGACCCCAATTTCTTATAGTATAGCCATGTTGAAATTCCCATGGAATAGTCTTCCCTTTCTTTCTCCCCCTTCCAAGAATTTTGGATGTGTTTTGAATGGAGAGAGGGAGGAGTGCAGAAGCGGCAATAGAAAACCATCGCTGGTGGCCTCTTTCACCTCATATTTAAAGAGGAAGGGAGGGGGAAGGGGGAGGGGAGATATGAATATAACCTGATAAACAATAAATGGTCTAAACAAGGCCTTTTGTAGAGGTTTTTTTTAACAAATTCGGTAGGTATCCTTGTATTCTATTAAATAGACTTTAACGAAATGTACTTTTGTAGAAGAGGTTAGGAACGAGATTTTATATGTATTCAGATAAGAAAATTAATAAATTTGTGACTCACTAATACATGCTCTATATATACATATTACTGACAGCATATCTAGAGAAAAAACAACCTGACGCCCCATGATGATTAGAAAATTAACATGAACAAGAGTACGTGCTTTGTTCCTCTTGTTTCTTCACTAAACAAACGTGAGCGTACCTTGGAACGACGAGGAAAGAGTATGATAAGTCAGAAAACACGCCGAGTACTCGTGCTCACGCTGCCGGGGTATCTGATAAATCGGATACCTAGATTCCAAACAGAAGATTTATTTATTTAAAAAAAATATTTGAAACTTCTGCCTAATTAATCTCATCCATTTATACATAAAAATTTATATGTAGCTTTTATCTTACTTATTTGTGAATTAACCAGAACAATCAAAACTTGAATAAAAAATAAATAATTTAGCGAGGACGATAAAAAGCTGTAAATTAAGTTAAACTTGTAAAAAGCATACCATGCTACAGACATCCAACTCGCAGGCGATAGGTCAGCGCTCCTGAAATTCATCAGCCCGGGATAATCACCAACGAAATGATGTACCTGAACCACCAAAAATTATTAGAACGTGAGATCGATATTATATGAAGCTATACAAACAATCGAACAATCTAGACATGAGAATGTACGTACCTTGTTTATGAGGGGAAGCCGATCATATGGACGAGTGCTCTCACCAAACTCGAAGTACAGATAACCCTTCTGCTCCTGTGTCGGCCAAGAACCTGCACGGTTAAAGGATGAGACCGATGATTTAGAGAACTTCTCACCCTTACCGAAAGCAGCACCAGCAATCGCCCCTCCCGCTGCATTCTTGGACCAAAGCTTAGTCTGAGCAGGGCCTCTGCAGCCTTCTGAGCGTGAATCTTGCTGCATTACATATGTGTCTGAAATGTCAGTTTCGATAAATAGACAGCTTCTTCTTTTTTTTCTTTTATTGAACATGCAGTTATGGCCAGTGACCTCGGGGCAGAGAGGGCCTTCGTTGTGAAAAGCTGGATTGCGGACAGGTAAGGGGTGTAGTACTGGGTCACAGACTCCCCATTCTTGAGACGAAGGGGAACGCCAACGCCGCAAGCGCTCCACTCTTGGTAATTCTGCCATAGGTGTTCAAGGTAATAGAAGTCGACCTTGTGTTTGTTAGCTGGTTGCCATTTGGTGTTGATATCGCAAGCATATGCCTGCATTAAGAAGTCAGCATTGTGTCCTTTTCCTCAATTCTGAGTGCATCAGTTGTAACTAAAAAAGACTGAAACATATAATTTTTGTTTAACCATCAAGAGTGATAGCATGAATGCACTAAAAAAAAAAAATCTATAATTTTTATAAAACAAAGTGAGAAATGCATTACTGATTAAAATTGAGTATGATAAGTCTTATAGATTAGTTTGTCTTGCATCACAAAAACAAATTAAACTAAAAGCTCAAAAAAAAAAAAACTTTTACATCACAAAAATAAATGAAACTAAAAGATCAAGGACAACTTTAATAAATGAAGGTATTTAACATTTATCTTGTATTTAAATTAATAACGAAAGAAGGAGGTTCTTATAGTTCTTTTATCCCCCATTTGAAGGAAATACAGTTCACCCAAATTGACTAGTCAAGCCAATTCTGCTAATTAATTTTTGTTTTTCCTTCAAGAGTGATTGAGTGCATAAAAACAAATTTAAAATGAAAGTCGGTTAACGAAGATTCTAGATATATAAATCTTTTTTAGCATAAACAGTGAGCAAAAAGCCCCGAGTTTTTTATTAATCAGAAATTAATGAAATAAGGCAATCTTATATCACAAAAACAAATGAAAGTAAGAGTACAAAAGGAAAATATTTAAATCACAGACACAAATGAAATAAAAGTTTTTTTTGTTGAGGACATAGTTTGACTTATATATAATGGTACATAATAATTCATTAATACAACAAAAAAACAGATTATAAACGGAGAAAACATTTAACATCATAAAAGAAGAGCTTCAAATTAATTAGCACAATGGTAGCTTATAAAAAAAAATTATGAAAAAAGGAGAAATTAATGCAAAAGTCAAAATTATAAATTTTTATTTCCCTTCAAGAGTGATAGAATTTATTTTCAGTGAGCCCTGTGCATTAATGACTGAAATTGAGAAAGTAATAATATTCTAATTAGTCATAACAAATAGTTTGTCTTACATTAAGAAAAATAAATGAAACTAAATGATTAAAGGGGAAACATTTTAAATCGCAAAAAAAAAAATGAATTATTAAAAGCTTAAAATGAAAATTCACTAGAACAATATTTACCAATTATTCTATATTCGAATTAATAAAAGAAGGAGGAGGATCATAAATTTTTTTCCAAGTGGTGGTGTGCAGTTCATCCAAATAATTACAGAGCCAATTCTCCTAATTGACTCTATCAGAGACCGAGTCTAGATTTAACCCCAATAGAACAAGAGGTTATACAAATTCATCAACAGAACAAAGGAAATTATAAAATTATCCTAATTGACTTTACTAGGAACCAATCTACACCCAACCCAATGGAACAAGAGTTACAGTGAAAATCTTAGAGTTGTTAGTAACAATTCATCAATACAACAAAGAAAAAGAAATTATAATGGAAAAATCATCTAACATCATAAAATAAGAGCTTAAAGTTAGTGGTTTATAAAATTAAAACTAAAAAAAGAATCTAAATCACCAATAGTGGTTTACAAATTAAAAAAAAAAAAAAAAAAAGATCTAGATCCTGCCCCTTTTAATCAATTTTATTTACAATCATTTACATTATAAAAAAAATGACATGGCGAGAAATTTGATATCAGCAACACCCAAGCTAGATTAAAGCAACAAGCTTGCAACCTCAAGAATCATAAAAAAAATAAAATCATTGAAAAAAAATTAAAAATTCCAACTTAAGAGTCAAGTAGCTAGAAGATGCAATCAATTAATTCATTTATTTTATTTGAGATCATTTGGAATAATAAAATTTCATGGGAAGCGAAAGAATTAAAGAAATACCAGGTAACCATTTTTCTTTTTCTGTTTTTGAGATAATTGATAATAATAAAACCTTATGGATAGAAAACAAGGAAAAAAATATAAACAAATTATTATAATAGGTAGCATTAAAAAAATATTGCCAGAACAAAAAAAAAAAAAAGAAAATGGGAAGAAATATAACCTTGGGGATCGAGTAGTACTTAACAACTGGTGCAGTTGAATTCAGAAAGGATTGCAAGTTGGAGTGGGTCTCTAAGTCTGCATCTTTTGCAGCCATCCTCCCTCTAATCTAACAATGCTTAACAGTACTAGACTAATTTAAAAAGAGAGAAGTAATTGATAAAATAAGATTAGAAAAAGAAACAAAACCGAGATAACAAAGAAGGAGCAGCAGAGTATTGGAGCGAACATAGGAGCCCTTGACGAAGAAGAATAGGAAGATGAAGAATGAGAGTCGATTAGAGGAGAAATGAGGAATAAAATGAGTAGATAAGAGAAGAAATCATTTGTTTGGAGAATTAATCCTCTAGATAAGTCCAATGCTTCTCACTAGTTATTACTTAATTAATGCTTTTCAAGGACCTTAACACTTGACTAAAACAGAAGAATCTTGCGGCAGTGAGATGGGAAATTTATCAAGGATCACTGTATATTTTTTTCTTTTTTATTTTGTGTTTGTTTTTAATGAGATTAATAAAAAATGGTGACTTAATTTGTAGCTTTGTGATTAAAGAAGTGTAACTGCCATGTTGAGCGCTTTGCAAAGGAAGAATGCAGAGAGCGTGTGTTGGCGGGTATCGGAACAGAAGCGTTTTTCTCAACCCAGGCGCCGCGTGGGCAGAGGGCTGCATGCTCTGAGCTAGGGCCTCGTCAGGGCGCTGGCCCAGTGGCGCCCAATTTGGACCTCTCTCGCTGTGGGACCCACCCTCTATGTCATAAACCTCTCAAAACAAAAAAAAATTGAAAAAACTAAGGTCTTAACCCAGTTTTGAACCCACCTCCTTAGGGGTGGCAAGTAGGCACGGCCCGTGTCTGGCACGGCACGTCCGCCTAGGTATCGGCCCGCCGGCACAGTCCGCCGGACACATGCCGTGCCCGAGCCGAGGCGTGCCGGCACGTTTTTTTTAATTTTTTTTTAAAAAATATTAAGTTCATTATTAAGTAAGTTTAGGAGAATAGTTAGCTTAATTTAATTAGATTTAATAAGAATAAACAATAATATAAATAAAATTTTATTATATTAAATCTCATTACATTGACATAGTTCCTCTATAAATCTCTTTAGAAATCATACAAAGTCCGAAGAGAGCGGAAAGGATCCTGACTGTCACCCTCAATTTGTTCTTAGTATTTTTTCCAAGAGATTTATGAGTTAAAAAAAATTACATGAAATTTTTTTTAAAAATTACAAGAAAAAATTTAAAAATATAGAAATTACAATTCGAAAAGAAAACAAAAGTTTGTTTTCATTTATCTTTTGGTGAGTTCTCTACTTCTATTTCGTTAAACGATTATTGTGATCTTTCTTCTGCGTCGAGTCAGTTCTTCAAACAAACATACATCTCCAATGTGTCTGCTGCTATTAAGCTTTTCTACTCTGTGAGCACTCTACCACCTGCACTAAAAGTAGATTTCGATGCTACAGTAAACACCGAAAGAGTTAGTAGATCAGGGACCATGTTGAAAAGCACATGATATGTTTTTTCCTGTAACTTCCACCAGTCCAAAATAACAAAAACTTCATAATTTTTAAGCGTCACATCATCTTTATAGTTGGTCGTTTCTAAATAATAATGTAGTTCATTAAAATATGTACTAAATAGCCTAACATTTTTCGGTAAAATAGGATGATATTATTGGATTTTGGATTTTCCTAACAGTTGGTTCCATTGTAGATAGTATTTTATCACTATACATACCTTCATAAGTATGGTACATAATATCTAAACAAATTTTAATATTATTAACTAAATCTTTAACATTATCTTCATAATACATATTTTTATAAAATAAATCTATTAAAATTTTAAACCCATCTAATTTATAATGTAGATCTACAATAGTTGCAAAATATAGTAAGTATAGAAAATTTCTAAAATATTTATTAAATTTTTTTTTCATCAGTTGAACAATATCTTTAAGTATTGGGTGATTGTTACATTCATTAAAAACTGAACTAATTTCGGTTAGATAATATAATGCAATATGTGTAGTTAGGTAATAAGTGCTTGACAGTGCTCTAATTGTAATTTCAAATTTGCTTAAAAATTTAGAAATGCAATACAAATGATGTCATTCATTAATATCTAAACTACATATTGGTGATTCCATTTCATTAAACATGTTTATTACATATTTATATTGAATTGCCGTATTTAACATTTTATATGTAGAATTCCATCTTGTTTTTATATCTAGAGGTAAAATTTTAGATTAGATTTTAAAATTCCTACATATTTGTTTAAATAATTGTCATCTTGGCCCACTATTTTTAATAAGTAGAATTGTGTTTCTAAGTTTAGTTATTAAATCACTTACTATTCTTAATATATCTTGTATACATAAATTAAGTATGTGACAAATACACCTAATGTGAAATACTTTTCCATCTAAAATTGATTTAGTAATATTTTTAGAAATTCTATTGCGGCCTTATTTTTGGAAGTATTATCGAAAGAAATGGAAAAAAATTTCTTTCTATTCCAAATGCAGAAAAAACACTAAGTAAGGATTCTGATAAATTATGTGCATTATGAGGGAATTCAAATCTCCTAAAACCAATTATTCTTTTTTATATGCACCAATCTCGATCTGTATAGTGGGCCGTTACATATAAATAATGACAAATATTTAGGGTCTCCCAACAATCTGCGGTTATTACTATTCTAAAAATTAAATATGTTAAAATAGCAATTAAAGTTTCTCTCCTATCTTTATATATTTTAACTGAATCGGATTTACATGTAAAACGTGGGACTTTTTTAAATTCGGGACCAAAAGATTTTCTTAAAAAAATTTCTAATTTTCGATTTTCCGACATAGAAAAAGGTTGTTCGTCATGTAGTATAAATATTGCTAAATTTTTTCTTGTGTTTATAGGATTATATTTAAAAGATCCTAAAGTTCCTCCATAAGTGTTTATTTGTGTTTGTTGTGGTTTGTTTTGGTGGGTATGTTTAATCTAGGTATCTTTTAAGTTGACACATTCCACTACCTAAAGGGAATAGTATAATTTTTTGACAATATTTACACCTAACTTTTCTAAAACTATTTTCCATAATTTGTTTAAAATGTTTCCATATGTCCGATCTAGAAGTCCCACCGGGAGTGGTTGTTTGGGTTTCGGATATAGTTGTTTCAGTTGTTTCTTCCTCGGACATAGAAAAGGGTACTTGAGAAAGATGTTTTAAGAGTTGGTAAAGATTTTGATATTCTTTACTTGTTAAAAAAAGGAGAAAAAGAACCCGCAGGTTGAGAGCAAGAAGCACCAAGTATGGATCCACTTCAAAAAATCTCGAAAAAACTGCATAAAAAAGGAAGAAAAAACTGAATGAAAAAATTCAAATTATAAATACCTCTTGAGTAGCAAACCACTTGAGAGATAGAGTAGAGAGATGAGTACTAGAGGAAGGAGATCGAAAAAACGAAGAAAAACTTACTTAAGAGTTAAGAGTTGAGGCGTGCTTGAACCTTGATGTTGAAGCTTACTTGCTTAAGCCTTCTTGATCACTTGATACTTGCTTGAAACTTAATCGAATATGGTAGAACTTTTTTTGGAAGAAATTTATTTTTAGAAATTTTTGAAAGAGTTGAGAATTGATAAGAGTTTTGAGAGAATGAATTTGTTTGTGTGAAGAATAGAAATGGAGGAGATGAGGGATTATTTATAAGAAAAGAATGGTTTTTTTTCACAAAAAAATTACAAACCCCACAATGGCCATTTTGACTATTGGGGGGAAAAATTTGCAAAAATTAATTGCAAGAATCCCCAACGGTTATAAAAATAGCCGTTTGGAGGCTCTGGGCAAAAAAGATTTATAAAAAACCCCCCTAACAGTTATAAATGGTTTATATATATACATATATATATATATATATATATATATATATACATACATACATACATACATACATATATATATATATATGCGGGCCGAGCCGTGCCAGGCACTCCAATTTGGTCCAGTAAACACCTCAAAATACCATAATTTCAATATCATTAATTAAATCTCTAACATTATTTTCATAACACATATTTTTATAAAATAAATATATTAAAATTTCAAGTCCATCTAACTTACAACGTAGATACAAAATATAGTAAGTATGGGAAATTTCTAAAATATTTATCAAATTTAATTTTCATAGGTTGAACAATATCTTCTAGTATTGGGTGATTCCTATATTCATTAAAAACCGAACTAATTTCGGTTAGATAATATAGTGTAATATGCGTAGTTGAGTAATAAGTTCCTGACAGTGCTCTAGTTGTAATTTCAAATTTGCTTAAAAATTTAGAAATATAATGCAAATGATGTCATTTATTAATATCTAAACTACTATTGATAATTCCATTTCATTAAACATATTTATTACATATTTATATTGAATTGCCGTGTTTAACATTTTATATATAGAATTCCATCTTGTTTTTATATCTAGAGGTAAAATTTTAGATGAGATTTTAAAATTCCTATATATTTGTTTAAATGATTGTCTTCTTGACCCACTATTTTAATAAATAGTATTATATTTCTAAGTTTAGTTATTAAATCGCTTACTATTCTTAATCCATCTTATACATATAAATTAAGTATGTGACAAATACACCTAATGTGAAATAATTTTTCTCTAAAATTGGTTTAGTAATATTTTTAAGAATTTCTATTGCGGCCGTATTTTCGGAAGTATTATCAAAAGAAATGGAAAAAAATTCTTTCTATTCCAAATGCCGAAAAAATACTAAGTAGGGATTGTGATAAATTATGTATATTATGAGAAAATTCAAATCTCCTAAAGCCAGTTATTCTTTTTTGTATGCACCAATCTTGAACTATATAGTGGACCATTACACATAAATAATGACAACTATTTAGGGCCTCCTAATAATCTGTGATTATTACTACTATAAAAATTAAAGATGTTAAAATAGCAGTTAATGTTTCACTCCTATCTTTATTTATTTTAACTATGTCGGAATTACATGTAGAACGTGGAATTTTTTTAAATTCAAGAACAAAATATTTTCTTATAAATTTTTCTAGTTTTCGGTTTTCTGACATAGAAAAAGGTTATTCATCATGTACTATAAATGTTGCTAAATTTTCTCTTGTGTTTATAGGATTATATTTAAAAGCTCCTAAAGTTTCTCCGTAAGTGTTTATTTGTATTTATTGTGGTTCATTTGGTAGGTGTGTTTTATTTAGATATCTTTTAAAGTGACCCGTTTCACTACCTAAAAAGAATAAGTAAATTTTTTTGACAATATTTATACCTAACTTTTCTAACATCATTTTCCATAATATTTTCAAAATATTTTCATATGTCCGATCTAGAAAACCTACTGGAGGTGATTGTTTGGATTTCGAGTATGGTTGCTTCGATTGGTTCTTCTTCGGGCATAGAAAAAAGTTCTTGAGGAGGGTGTTCTAAGGGTTGGTAAAGATTTTGATATTCTTTACTTGTTGTAAAAAGAGAAAAAGAACCCGCGGCTTGAGAGCAAGACGCACCGGACTAGTATGGATCTATTTTAAAAAACCTCGAAAAAACCAAATAAAAAATGAAGAAAAAAACCAAATAAAAAACTTCAAATTATAAATACCTCTTGAGTGGGGAACCGCTTAAGAGATAGAGTAGAGAGATGAGTACTAGAGGGAGGAAGGCGGAAAAACGAAGAAAAACTTGCTTGAGAGTTAAGACGTGCTTGAATCTTGATATTGAGACTTACTTGCTTGAGACTTCTTGATCATTTGATACTTGTTTAAAACTTGATCAAATATAGTAGAATTTTTTTGGAAGAATTTTATTTTTAGAAATTTTTGAGAGAGTTGAGGATTGATAAGAGTTTTGAGAGAATGAATTTGTTTGTGGAAAGAATAGAAATGGAAGAGATGAGGAGTTATTTACAAAGTAAGAATGGTTTTTTTTGCAAAAAAAATTACAAAAACTCCCCTACGGCCATTTTGACCATTGGGGGGAAAAATTTGCAAAAATAACTGTAAAAATCCCCCAACTGCTATAAAAATAGCTATTGGGGGGTTCTGTGCAAAATAAATTTGCAAAAAACCCCCTCTAACAGCTATAAACGGTTAATTTAAAAATATATATGCGGGCCGAGCCGTGCCTGGCACGTGTCAAACGAGCAGTGCCGGGCACGTGCCTTGCACGTGTCGAGCCATGCGTGCCCAACGGGCGATCCGGCCCATTTACCACCACTATATCTCTTATCGATATTGATATTTGGATGTCAAGAGTATAGTAGTTCGGAGTGTTTTTTTTAAATAAAAACGGTGAGCAACTGCCTCCGCCCTCCATTAAAATGATTTTAATAGAAATACTAATAGGAAGACAAAAGGAAAAAAAGAGTACATATATACATTCGAAAGCAAAAGTGGGTAAAAACACAGTCTAATACAAACTACATAATCAAATAAGGCAAGTACATCCTGGCACTACGATCCCTGGTGGTGGGTAGTGAAAATATATTATCCCTACTCCTCATCGTACGGGCTACCACGGGGAGCTATACCCACTCCAATGTCTGCAACTGCTGACCCCGATAGGAGTCTCGGAATAACAAATCAGTAATCTTAGAAGAAATGGAGTGATGGGCTATCCCTGTGTCTCCAAATATAACTGTCCATAATAACACATCGTTAGTAATACAGTAAATACAATGTGTTTGCCATAAAATTGTAAATTGATTTCTTTATTGAATGTTTCAATAGAAGATTACAACTTTAACGGTTTTTTGTTTACATAAAATGAGGAAAATAGATTCCCTCTTTGTTTAAGATTGGGTTTTGTAGTAGTTATGGAAGACGATCTTACTCTTCATTGACATTCCACACAAATTCTTTTCGTTGGCAAAGGTTTTTGAACTCTCGACAGTAAGAGGACTCTCTATATCGTATTGATCTTCTATTATCAATCTTCGATCCTTTTTTTCTGCTTTGATTCGGGCATTTTATAGAGTTTTGGAGACTCTTGAGCTGATGTAACTGTTCAACTGTCGATCTCCACGATCTGAGTATCAATTTTTCGCCTTTTGATCTGGTAAATTTGTATTAAATCTCCGGAATTTATAACTGGCGTCTTCAATCCTCTAAATCATAACTGAAATACAAAACATGAATCTCGAATTTTAGAATCGCAGTTCCTTTTTTACTATAGCCAGAACACAGATCTTGAGTTTGAGATTCGCGGATCTATTTGACTGTAGACAAAACGCATATCTTAAACTTTAGATTCACATATTTATTCAATTGTAGACAGAACGCGGATCTTGAACTTTAGATTCTCAGTTCAAATGACTTTATTTGCTGCTCTTATACCAGATAACAAGGTTTTATGGGGCCCACCCCTGTTATTAGGTTTGCGAACATAAAAAAAAGTGATCCGCGCTTCAGTTTCTATAGAAAATAGAACATTACTCTCGAAAATAATATTCTTATCATTCATGGATCTCTCTCTTTATGATAGATGATCTTATTAGCAGAAAATTTCGCCAACACAGTGATCCAAGTTATAAGCAGTATTACTAAACGTTTTTCTATTTCTTTGTAGCTACAGCTTCCACACTATAGCAACTATAAGTCTTCTATACTTATCTAAGTTAATGAGTACTCATATGGAGGAATCTCTTCCAGATCGACATGAACTATCCATCCTAAGCCGGATATTTTGCCTGCGGGCAACTTCCATCCAAATGGAAATTCAGAGTGTTTTTAAAGTGTGTATTTAAGATTATTTTGTTGATATGTGTTTTGCGATATTCTAACTATGGATTTTGGATGTTGAAAGTTGTAGTTGAGGTTTAGTTTCTTATAAACTTTTATAAGTTTCATACACATGTGAAAAATAAATATTATCCACTTTGAAAAGATGAAAAAAAGAAATATGATATTTTTAGATAAAAAACTATACACTCCAAAACACTCCAATTTGGTCCAATAAACACCTTAAAATACCATAATTTCAATGGAACGCAGAGGGAAGATGTCCCATCTTCTTGCTTAAAAAAACACCTCAAAATACCTATGAAAAAACTTACGAGTATGTATTCTTATGAACACTTCGTTTTTCTTCTACCTTTGGAAATAGTCTATAAGGTTACATGGTAGTCTTTAAGAAGGGGGAAAAAAAATACAATGCCATAGTTATGAAAAAGTCTCTCAGAATGAGTGAATGGAACTATTCATGAATTGATTCATACAAACTCACGTACAGCTTATAACTTCCGCATGCTGTCATTGTACACAGCAAGTTTCCAAAAATTGCTAGCAAGGCCAATGGTGGATTAGAACAAAGATTTATGGGCCAGTGATGGATGAAACAGGAAGTGTTCATAATTGAAGTATATTTGAAATTGAGTTTTATAGGAATTATTTTATTAGAATAATGCTAGAGTTTGCCAGAATTATTGTATAAGCATGATTACGATGATCAGAGCACTTTTTTGGGGTGTACTTGAGATTAAATGAACCTAAAAAGGGATCTCATGGTGTTTGACCATAGCCTGATCAGGAATCAGTAGTAAAAACCACTAGCCAACCATCAAACCATGACAATCCACAACCAAATTTCATCTAGATTCTTTATTTGATGAGTAGATTAATAATCTGGGATTAAATTACTATGGGTTTGTATTGGATGAAATTGTATGAGGTTATTTTCGGTATTATATTTATCAAATTTGAATTATATTAAAATTTTCAGTTTTCTACAATATCTTAATACATGTCAAACATTAGTATTATGATAATGTATTAGTACCTGTAAAGAATAATTGGATTGTTAAAGAAAGTTGTGTCGATTGGACGAGAACATACTGCTAGATAGTGGTTCTGTCCATCACCTAGCGCTCTAATCATGCTCAGTAACCATAGAACTTTTCCCAAAATGTTATGATGTTGATTAGAGTATGATTCTGGGGTTATGTCGTGATGATGCATTGTGTAAATGGATGAGTACAGTAGTTGCTTATTATTTCTATTATGATATCGGATCATAAGATCAAACTAGGATTTTAATGCAAGTTCTATAATATTAAATTATCTGAAGATCTGATTGAATACTAATGATGATAATACATGATATTATTCATAACTCAAAGTTGATTAAGGAGGGAACTAGGGTTTCCTATTACCAGCACCGATTTTTTACCATGGGCTAAGCTTTTTCTTGTGTAGCTGGATTGATGACACTGGGTGTAAGCATGATTCATGTGGTGCACGATGGATATAATATGTATATAATATATATATGATATGTGACACATGACTTAACTCAATCTGTGCACTCAATCTGTGCCACTTATTAAATGATGCATGATACATAACACATGCTTGACATAATACCTAGCAAACACTTGATGAAACTAAAGCTCAATACATGATATTCACAATGAATGAAATGTGGTGGTATAGAATGATAATGAAAACAAGACTAACACGTATGCATGGTTCAATCGTGAGAATTCTTTATTTTAATTATTGATTTTGGATATGTGCATAGGTATACATGGATATGTCATAATGTTTCAAAAGAAGTCTTGTCTATCATGTATCTTTAACACAAGAATGGAGAAACTAAATAATAGATAAGGATTATATTATATAAGAAAGAAGATGTGATTAGTGTTGGTTTGTTTTACTGCAGCGACAAGAGTGGACTACTGTGTGATTAATTAGTATTTCAATTGTGTGTATATCCATTACTAGTTTACAAAATGGATGTAATCTAGCAATACCTAATAGTATGACATAGTTCAATACTATGCAAGTGGTGGCTAGTTAGGTTCCTGATATACACAAGCAATTGGATACACGAGAATAGTACTAACTTAGCTATCACATAGTTTCAAATAATTTAACTTTGCACTTTGACCGAAGCCCAATAAATTATTATCATTCATGCTTTACATGTGTAATTTTAAAATCATGCATACCTGATTTATGACTTACTAACCTATCATGTTCATGCATACATTCTTTTATCGTATATTAGTATGCTTTTCTTTATTTATATATTACCTAATAAGTTTAATTATGTGGGTTCCAAATCAAAAAATTTGAGAATAGAAAAGGAGAGCCTGTCCCAACCAAGGATTCATACTTCATCCATCGATCAAACAAAGAGCTAGTGAAGGGTATTGTTCTATTTCATTTGATCTTCTATTCTTATATAATGACCGGCATGCTATTTTATGTAAACAATTTATATGTAAATAAAACAGTTTTAATCCAGTTATTAATATGTCGTTATTTATATATGATATAGTAGTAGTTATTGTTATTTCAAGATTTTGTATTTGGAAGATTAGAAATTTTAGACTCTCAGATTTTCAAAAGAAAGTAGCTTAAAGACAGGATGTTACACCATGTGAGAGAATTTTCAACTCAAAGTTCTAATATTGCTCTGCCAACATGACTCGTCTGTCGTACTTTACGCCAATTTCGCTATCGATTTCTCGAGCTCCGCACGCGTCATACACTGTTCACTTTCACTCGTTGCATACGTCCTCTGGCCGTTAAGAAGGCTAGACTTTCATCCCTGCTGACTCCCCTAGCTACCAAGCCTACCATTGTTCCGACCATCCCAAAAACCTTTGCATTGTCGTTGAAAAGCCACATAAACAGTTGTCGCCGGTCGTAGTCTTCACCGAATCGGAACTAACAAAGATAATGAGGCCACGCCTCTGTCTCGTCTCATCTGCTTCGACTACGAGATAGGCCATGCATTGCTCGTTGCCAATCCGCTCCCTCTCCTTTGTACTGACGGCAGTCACCCAGACGAAGACAACACCGGCCCAACTGTTAAGTGAGCTCGTCCATCGCACCATTCTGCAATCAAACACGAACCACGGTGTGACTCCTTGCCCTCCAGGCACCATGCATTGTCCTTGGTGCGCAAGCTGATGTTAATTCTCATCCGATCTGCAACTCGATCGGCCATGCTGATTCCCCAGGCTCCCAATGGCTCCACCTGACCCAAGAGGTTAGAGTAAGAACACCCCGAGTCGTCCCATGCTACTACTTGGCGAGCGTGATTGCCTCCAGTTTGGCACATGAACGCTACTGAACCCTGCCTAGTGCATCTATATGAGTTCCATCTTGTTCAGGGGAATTAGATAGTAGGGGAGCTAATGAGAGAAGGGGGTTTACTGGCCGTTCTCTTCAGGGGAATTAGATAGTATATCCCTAAAATCTGAAACTCTCACTTGGCCCCTAATATAGCTGACGGAGTTTGCTGATCGTTTGGAATTACGGCATATGATGTGCACGTGTTGTGAAAGATCGGTTTTGCCCGACCGAATTGAGTGGAGATAGAGAGGGCTTGGGTGCTGACTGCAGGCTTGAGTGCTTAGGTGCGATACAACACACATGATGTCAGAAGAACCTCCCGCCATCGACTGGATGCGATGGCAGGTTGTCGTCTGTGCCCTTATCATTGCCGCACTCGTTGTAGAAAAACAACAGAAATAGAAGAAGATTTTTTTTTTTAGAAGAGGGCTTGAAACTTTCTCTTGATTATTTCATCTATATATAGGGAGTACAAAACTCACGCCTCTAAGCGGATCACTAATTCAAATAATAAACTAAACTAATCTTCTTATCTTGACTAATTCAAAAACAAACTGAACTAATTTTCTTATCTAACAAACTGAACTAATCTTCTTATCTTGACTAATTCAAAATCAAACTGAACTAATCTTCTTATCTAACAAACTGAACTAATTTTCTTATCTTGACTAATTCAAAACCAAACTGAACTAATCTTCTTATCTAAAAATGCTGAGACAATGCAACAAGATTATCCAACAATCACTCCCTAATCTTGTTGCACTTTCTTGACTTCAATCAACCCAATCTTCTTGCGCATCTCCAGGAACTTGATGTGCCCGAGAGGCTTCGTTAGGATGTCGGCAAGCTGATCATCCGAGCTAATGTACTCAACCGCAATCTTCCCTCCTTCAACACACTCCCTAATGAAATGATAGCGGGTATCGATGTGCTTGCTTCGATCATGGAAAACAGGGTTCTTGCACAAGGATATAGCTGATTTGTTGTCCACTCTGAGTGTGACGCTGCTGGGCTCCTTCTTTGTTAAATCACCGAATAGGCGCCCTAGCCAAATTCCTTGGCATGTCGCCGTTGTGGCAGCAATGTACTCTGCCTCGCAGGACGACAGTGCCACCACCTTCTGCTTCTGAGATTGCCAGCTGATAAGGCTCTTTCCGAGCAGATACAGCACACCCGTTGTGCTTTTGCGGTCATCTACATCTCCTGCCATGTCGTTGTCGCTATACCCGATCAAGTGTGGCCCTTCTTCTCTCCTCATTTCATAGTAGCAGCCCATATTGTGAGTACCACAGATGTACTGCAGAATATGTTTCACGGCTGCTAGGTGCTCAGTGGTTGGAGCCTCCATAAAACGACTTACGTACCCTACCGAGTAGGCAATGTCCGGTCGCGTATGCACCAAGTATCTCAGGCTCCCCACGACACTTCTATAGAACGTGATATCAGTAGGAGGACTGGTGCTCTCCTTGCTCAACTTGAGCCTTGCTTCCATGGGAACTTGGCACGGGTTGCAGCCGTCCATGCCACACTTCTCCAGGATCTTTAAGACATAGGCCGACTGGTTCAGAGTGATACCATCGCCGGTCTGTTGCACCTCTATGCCCAGGTAGTAGCTCAACAAACCTAGGTCGCTCATGCTGAACAATTTCTTCATCTCCTCCTTGAACTTGCTGATTTCTTGCGGATGTGGTCCTGTGATAATAAGATCATCAACGTACACACCCACAAGCAAACTTGATGAGCCAATACCTCTTTTGTACACAGCATGCTCCGATGGACACCTCTCAAACCCGAGTGACATAAGACTGCTGTCAAACTTCGAGTTCCATGCTCTAGGCGCTTGGCGCAGGCCATAGAATGCTTTCTCGAGCTTCAACACCTTCTGTTCATTGTCCTCGTCCACGAAACCGGGCGGCTGGGTTACGTAGACCTCCTCTTCAAGATCACCGTTGAGAAATGCCGATTTGACATCCATGTGATGTACTTCCCAACTTTCATGTGCTGCCAATGCTATGAGCAGCCGCACCGTTTTGAGATGAGCAACCGGAGCAAATACTTCCTCAAAATCCACGCCCTGCCGTTGCACGTACCCTTTGGCGACGAGCCGTGCCTTGTGCTTCACCACAGCACCATGTGAGTCCTTCTTGATCTTGTAGACCCATTTCAGGCCTATAGGTCGACACCCGCTCGGCAGATCGGTGAGATGTCAAGTCTCATTTTCTTCGATAGATTTTATCTCCTCTTGTATCGCCTGCCGCCAGCACTTGTGCTTTGCGGCTTCTACAAAATTCCCAGGTTCTTCGGCCGCCATGAGACACAGCCCGCTGTACTCGTGCTCATTCTCGGATGTGTTCCGGTAGATGTTCGTCAATGTGCGGTACCGCGGCACTGCACCGTCCGAGGTGGGCGAAGCATTGCTTGGCGGGGTTGCAAATTCCACGCCACCAGGTGCAGCTGGGGTTGCCATCGGTGTGGGCACGCTTGGAGAAAACGTCAGCGGCCTGTTGTCCGATGCACGACTCGACGAAGCAGGTACCGACACTTCGCCACTCCCATGTGCCGGCATGTCGTCACGACCATCATCTGTGACAGAACAGAAAGTTTACTCTACGGTGAATATTTCACCAGGAGCAGTCCTCTCCTCGTCACCCCCTGACGCACCCCACTCCCATTTCGCCTCCTCGTCGAACACGACGTCCCGGGTCACATGTACCGTTCTGCCGACCGGATCATACATTCGATAGGCTTTGGAGCCGGACTCGTAGCCAATGAGCACCATGGGCGTGCTTCTGTCGTCCAGCTTCTTTACGTTTGGCTTCACCACCTTCACGTGTCCAACACACCCAAATGTACGAAAGTAGTGTACGTTCGGACGTCTCCCATACCACGCCTCGTAAGGCGTCTTGCCGTCGACGATGCGGGTTAGCGCACGGTTGAGGATATGTACTGCCGTTGTCACAGCCTCACCCCAAAACCTTCCTAGCATCCCCTTGGACTTGAGCAGGCTCCTGACCATTGCGACCACCGTCTGGTTTCGCTGCTCAACGACGTCGTTCTGCTGCGGCGAGTATGGCGCTGTGAGGAAGCACTTGATGCCACGGTCTGCGCAGTAATTGCCGAACTCCGCGGACGTGAACTCACCTCCGCGATCGGTGCGGAGGGCCCTCAGCTTGCAGCCAGCTTCCAGCTCAACTCCCGCCTGGAACTGCTTGATGGTTGCCGCTGCCTTGTCCTTGGACTCTAAGAGTGTCAGCCATATGTAGCGGCTGAGATCATCCACCAAGAGCAGGAAATACTTCTTGCCTCCTGGTGTGGCCGGCATGATAGGCCCGCACAAGTCGCCGTGTACCAGGTCCAGCACGTTCTCCGCGCGATAGTTCTCCTCCTGCGGGAACGGGGTCCGCCGTTGCTTGCCCACAAGGCAGTCGTCACAGATTTGGTCCACCTGATCAATCTGTGGCAGTCCACGAACCATGCCATGTTGCGCCAGCCTACGGAGGGCCTGAAAATTCAGGTGTCCGTAGCACGCGTGCCACCGCCATGCATCTTCACTGCACCTTGTCGCCAAGCACACAGGCTGTGATAAATCAAGGTTAAGCACATACAAGCGGTTCTTGGTCCTTTTTACCTTGGCAAGCAGCTGCCGTTGCCGATCGCGGATCCACAGCATACCATCCTCGATGAGCGTCTGGTAGCCGTGTTCGTCGAGCTGCCCAAGACTCACTATGTTACTGCGGAGCCTTGGGATGTAGTAGACGTCCGTCAGCGCATGGTGCTCGCCGTTATGACAAGTGAAAAGCACCGTTCCGCATCTACAAATGTCGATGACGGAGCCGTCTCCAAACTTCACTGAGCCCTTTATGTTGGAGTCCAGCTCGGCAAAGCTCGCCTTGCACCTGGACATGTGGTTGCTAGCCCCGGTGTCCAAGTACCAGATGTCGTCGTGGTATTCTTTCTCCCGGCTAAGGTGCACTCGCGCGTGAACCTCGTTGAGCATGATGTCAACGGTCGGGGTTTCCGTGAGCGCGTAGACCTGCGTCATCAGCAGCGTGGGCTCATCGTCCTGAGCCTGCGTAAGATTCACCTGCTCCTTGCGCTCTTGCCGCGGCTTGCGGCACTCTCTTGCGTAGTGCCCGAGAATGCCGCAGTTGAAGCACTTGACCTTCATCCGGTCGAACTTCTTCTTCTCCTCACCTTGCTCTTCGTTACGGTTCTCCTCTCCAGGCACAGTGCCGCGGCCGCGTCCAGAACCGCGCCCCTGGCCGCGCCCCTGGCCGCGCCCGGCTCCTTTGTCGCGCCCCTTTGACGCGTTCGATGATGAACCCTCACCGGACTGCTTCCAGCGAGCCTTCCACTCCGCCTTCGTGAGTAGAAGATGTTCATCGTCCTTGCCATCGGCACCACGAATCCTTTCCTCGAAAGTCTTGAGGCGACCAATCGCCTCCTCCAATGTCATTGTCGTTAGATCGGCAAACTGCTCGATCGACGTGACAATAGATAGGAATTTGTTGGGGACCAAGAACTTCCTGACGGCAGTGCTTTCTTCGATCTTGCCGCCGAGGCCGGCGGACTTGCTGACTATGGCTGTCAGCCTCCCGGCGAAGTCATCTATCGTCTCCGCTTCTTTCATGCGGAGAGTTTCAAACTCACTCTTTAGAGTTTGGAGCTTTGCCTGCTTCACTCGATCAGCACCCACGTACTTTGTCTTGAGCGTCTCCCAAGCCTCCTTTGCCGTCTCCTTCTCCGCTATGAGAAGAAGGTTTTCCTCGGGGATAGCTTCATAGTTGGCGGCGAGTGTCATCTTGTCCTTCCTTGTCTCCACGTTGGTCCCGAGCTGGATGGCGTCCCACACACCTTGTGCTTATAGGTACACGCGCATCTTGATAGCCCAGGTTGCGTAGTTCGTATTCGTCAGCATCGGGTAGTGGAGGGAGATGCCGGTGCTTTCCTTCGCCAGCGCACCCGAGGCAGCTCCGTCATTTCCGCTGGTGATGATGCTTCGCGGCATGATCTTCGGCATGATCTTTGGCATACAACACGAGCTCTAATTTCCCCTTCTTTTGTTTGCAACAGCAGCCGCCCTCTTTCTTCCTTTGCTTCTCTCTTGCTTCCACTGAACCAAAAAAAGAGCAAGTCAATTATTTCCTTGGCAAAATAATTTCAGCCCCTGGGATCTTTGTGCTGCCGCACCAAGCAAAGAAAGCGTCAAGACTTCGGCGGCTCTCTTTTTTTTTCTTCAATCGGCTCACTCTTTCGGCTCTGATACCAAATGTAGAAAAACAACAGAAATAGAAGAAGATTTTTTTTTTTTTAGAAGAGGGCTTGAAACTTCCTCTTAATTATTTCATCTATATATAGGGAGTACAAAACTCACGCCTCTAAGCGGATCACTAATTCAAATAACAAACTGAACTAATCTTCTTATCTTGATTAATTCAAAAACAAACTGAACTAATCTTCTTATCTAACAAACTGAACTAATCTTCTTATCTTGACTAATTTAAAACCAAACTGAACTAATCTTCTTATCTAACAAACTGAACTAATCTTCTTATCTTGACTAATTCAAAACCAAACTGAACTAATCTTCTTATCTAAAAATGTTGAGACAATGCAACAAGATTATCCAACACTCGTCGCCGCCTTGCTGGCAGCCATTGTCTGGTCCGACCCAGATCCGATATGCCTCTCCGATCTCTGGAAGGCGAGATTTTCTGCATCAGCCAAGGGATGATTTCGGCTTTTATACCAGATGGAGAAGTTCAATTTGATGTTTGTAATTTCTTTCAGAAACTATAAGAAATTTCTGCATTGCTCCTAATCCAAAGAGAAGCTCTTTGTTCCAACTCGTGGAACATTGTTTTTCTGGATCCTACTAATGTCAGGTTCATATATAAGAGCAATGCACATGTAATAAATATCAAGTATTTTGTTGGGATGCATATAGATTTTTAATCAATATTACATGTCTATAACCAAAGGTGTTGTAACCACAGGGCTCCTTGCTGAATGCTTAATGATTTTTCTCTTTTGAAAAACTAAAAATTAAATTAAAAACTAAAATTTTTATCAAGTCTTTTTCGGTGTGAACAGGAAGTTAGCAGCCCATGTTACAGAAGCGGGAGAAAGAGAGGCTGGCACTGCAGAGGGCCCGTGAACTTGATTCTTTTGATCGGCAGAACCATGGAACCGTACCACAGTACATTGATAGGAACCAATCCAATGGAAAGAAATGGCTTCCATGGGGCCAACAGCGTGAAAGTGACTTCTTATGAAGAGGAAGCCCTTCGCACAGTGATCCCTTATATTTTTCATGTTATGATATTGATTTGTAATTAGGAAACTCGCATGATTCATTTTTGTCTTTTAAAGTTTCTGATCCTATGTAGGATGCATTAAGATACGACCAACTACACTGAGCTCTTAGATTCACTGATGAAGCACAAGTAAAACTCTTAAGGGTATTTACAGATCTGTCCCTTAAATCTTTATAAATTATAATTTAGTCTCTCAAATCTTCATATTTAGAATTTAGTCTTCTAAATCTTTTAATTTACTACAATTTAGCCTCTCAGTTTATATTTTGGCCCAATTTTTCCGTTTTATCTCTGATTTTTTTCACTTAATTTTTCTTCACTTTTTTCCCTCTCATCTTGGTTCTTATTGGGTCCTCTTGTTCTCTTGTTATCTTCTTCTCTCTCTATTCATTTATTGGATTCTCCATCTCTATATTGAAACCAAATGTATTATTCTCTACTAAATATATTAAACTTTTAAATCTTAATATAAATTCATTTATTGGGTTCTCCCTATATTGGATAAATTCATTTCTATGTTTAATACATTTAGTGAAGAATAATACATTTGGTCTCAATATAGAGAGGGTTCTTATGAATAGAAAGAGAAGAGAAGAAGAAGGGGGAATTAAGTGAAGGAAATCAGAGATAAAATAGAAAAATCGGGCTAACATATAAACTGGAGGATTAAATTGTAGTAGCTCAAAGAATTTGGGAACTAAATCCTAAATGTGAAGATTTAGGGACTAAATTATAATTTATAATGATTTAAGGAACAGATCTGTAAATATCCCAACTCTTAAACAAGGAGACGAGGGTAAAACTGAAATTAAGTAAAAGTAGTACAGTTTTGGTTAAAAAATGCTAACCGTTTTTGTAAACCCTAAAAATAACACATAACTAGTGCGGGCCCGAGCCCAACAGTGCAGCACCACGTAAATCCCGCCCCGAGCGCACACCGGCCCGGGGGAACTTCTAACGGGGCACAACTTTTTTCCTAGTGAGCCCAGATTTCCTAGTAAGCCCACTTTGATTTTAGTAAAGTGGAAAATTTCTTAGTGAGCACAATTTTATTCCGAAAATACCCTTGAGCTATATTTTCCTCATCTCCCTCTTCTCTCCTCATTTCTTCTCCCGCCGCCCTAACCCAAAACCCAAGCTTTCTCTTCCCTCTTTCCCTCCCCACTTCCCCTCATCCTCTCTATCATTTTCTCTACCTCCTTCTCCTTCCAAATCTCCTCTCTCTCCCATTCGTACACCCTCTGTCGCCGCCGAACCCTCCGCCGCCGAACCCGCCGCTGCCGCTGTCGGTATTCTCCCGCTGCCGCTGCTGGTGTTCTCCCGCCGCCGCTGCCGACTTTCGTCCATTAGTAGGTGAGTTTTCCTAATTTAGCAATATTTATTTTAAATTTTAAATTTTTTTATTTTTGGATCAAACAACTCTTCATTGTGATTTTGTTGGGATGGAGAGGAGGAAGAGTGAAGGAGCAAGCAAAATTGGTTCTAGCATTTTTTTGTTAATTTTGATTTTTAATATTTAGATTATAATTATGAAGAAAATATAATATTGTAATCGTAGTTGTAAAATATACGAAAATTTAGTTATTTTTCTAATTATGGACGTTAATATTAAAATTTATTAGTTAATTTAGAAGTTTAATAGTATTGTCCTAATAGTTGATTAAGTAACAAAAAACGGTTTCAGTATCTTTAAACTTTAATATTACACTATCTTGCAGCAAAAAAATAAATAGAGAAAATATGATATTTGTAGTAAATTATACTTTATTACTACTTACTTACACATAGAAAATTTACTGTTTTGATAAAAAAACATCTATGAATGAAATATCTTTATATTGCATAGATGGATCCGGCAGAATCTTCTCGCGTTCAACCAACTGCCTCGTTAAGGAGGAAGAAAGCAGCATCTCGACCACAAATCCAATGCCCGATACGAAAGAGAGAAATCGAAGTTACCGTAGATACTGAATTAAATGTAGAAACTCCTAATTTGATCAGATATGATAGTGTAAGACTAGAAGAAGGGAATACTGATGCAGGAGGCTCTCAAGATAATCTTCATGAGTCAAATTACCGAGGTTCAGTTGATTTATCAGTACTGAAGAGTTTCAAGACGCACGTTGCTTTCTTCGTTTTAAAAAATGAGGTAATTATTTCCCGTTAAAAACCATAAACCAATTATTGTGTGTGTGCATATGTTATGACTATAGTATATATACAGGAACGAGATCCACTTCGATGTATTAGTCACTGGAGAAAAATAAGTGCATGATCATTGTCGACACCTGAGCCAAACACCCGATTCATGGAATTAGTACGTTGGTCTTCATTATATCCATTGGTCAAATGCTCCTACCAGTACATTAGCGCTGTTGAGGTTAGCGCATTTGTCGAGAGATGGCATCCTAAAACAAGCACATTTCATATGCCATTTGGTGAGATAACGATCACGTTGGATGATATTTCCTACTTGCTTGACTTACCTGTGGTTGGAAAATCCGTCTGCCAAAAAGAATCAGCAGCTTCATGTGAAGCTGCTGATACAATTACTCATTCCTTGGGCATCAGTTATTCTGAAGCGTGGAATGAGCTTAATACGAAAGGCGGTGTATCGGTTCGACTGGATTGGTTAAGAGAAAATTTTTGCGGGGTTGTGGATACCGACACCGAACATAGGATTCGGTGTGCTGCAAAGGCTTATTTACTATATCTTCTTGGTTGCACGCTTTTTGCGGACAAGAGCTGTACGAGAGTTTCTATTGATTACTTACCATTGCTTCATGATCTCGAAGATGTTCATACGTTCGCATGGGGTTCTGGTGCTCTTGCATGGTTATATAGGCAGGTTGGGCTTGCTTCCCGAGCTAATGTTGCTCAGATTGCCGGGTATCTGACACTACTACAGGCTTGGATTTTCTCTCATTTCCCAAGTTTTATGCCGGTCTCGAACTGATCTTTTACCGACGGTGAACCACTTGCTTGTCGCTGGTTGAGCAGACGGGATCACAATATCTCCCAATCACATGTGCAGTCTATTCGGTCAAGTCTAGATAAACTCACAGGCAACCAGGTAATATTTTTCCCTTTTTATATACTTATTTAGTTTGCAAGTTATATATTGGTAACTAATGTACTTCTTTGTCCTTAACGAACATGCAGGTAGATTGGGATCCATATCAGAATTATAGAGAAATATATCCGTTCAGAGAAATTACATTTTTTATGGGTACGTTGAAGATTTTCAGCGTGATTGAGCCTTACCATCCGGTGCGTGTACTAAGGCAGTTTGGTCGTAAACAGTACGTTCCGCCTCCACCATTCTCAGCGTTACGTGAAGCACGGGGTATAACAGTCAATAGCTACGTGGTAAAGTATACTCACATTGAGGAGATGTGGAGAAATTGCTAGATCACGTATTGCATCAAGAGCACCGTGAATCTATTGCTGACTACCCATATGATTGCACGTCAGATTATATTTTTTGCTTCTCTCAAGTTTCACAGTGCTTTCTTGGAGTAGCACCAGATGAACCCCAAGCAGAGGAAGAAAGTCAGTCAACCCGGCCAGATGTCGTTGATGAGGTAATCACCATATATGTTCTTTATTTTATATCCCATATAGTACCAAGTTTATCTGATGCTTATTTTTTTCCGTCATTACTATTACAGAGATGTACACGCATAGAAGCAATAATCGATCCATTACTTGTGCAAGGGGAGAAGACATTCAAGAAGCGACATGGGATGTTATTTAGTACACTTGCGAAGATTAAAACCGTGCTAACTGGTTGCACTCAGCCAGAAGAACCACCAGAAGAGCAAGCAGAGGAACAAAGACAAAATCAATCCACTCCTAATACACCCGATACGGCGTTTATGTCTCGAACCAGAAGCAGACGTCAACCCCCAAGGAAGACAAGGAGACAGTGATTAGATTATATTAGTTGTGTATTGATATGGATGATGTAAGGAACTTCGAGTTGCCGGTGTAATTGTTTTTTTCAAACATTTCGAAGAATTTGTAGAATATATGGTTTTTGTTTGTAATGAACCCTATTGGTCGCTTTTTGTTCGATGAATATATACACTACGTTTGTATCATTGTATCATTATATCAGTGTATCAGGAGTATCATTGTATTTGTATATCTGGAGTATCATTGTATCGGTGTATCGGTGTATCATTGTATCGGTGTATCGATATATCAGTGTATTATGTATCGGTGTATCGATATATCAGTGTATCATTGTATCGCTGTATCGGTATAGCAATGTATCATTGTATCGGCGTATCGATGATTCAGTTTATCCATATATCATTGTATCGGTGTATTAGTGTATCATTGTGTCGGTGTATCAGTGTGTCGGTAAATTATTGTATCTTTTTCCTTCCTTCACTATATTTTTGTAATAATATATAATTAGTTGTTAATATAAGTTCTTAAAGTGAAACGTTAAATTGGGTAAACTAATGATATATCAGTTTATTACATAAATAGAGTAGGTGAGACATCGATAGAGTAGCAGATCGAGTCAAGTCCCTGTCCGGACTGTCAGTCCGAACAGGGTGCGCGGGAGGCCTGGAGGAAGCGGAAAAAGGCCAAAATGGAAAAATTTTTTAGATGGCAAACTTGATATATATGGGAGTTATTAACTGGGCTCACTAGGAAAAAAGTTGTGCCCCTTTAGAAGTTCCCCGGCCCGGCCCTGGTCTGGGATAAAAACGGATCGGTTCCCCTCTTCTTTTCTCTTCTTCTTACCGCGGTCCCATCTCGTCGTTTCAGGAGGAAGAAGAAAACGAAACCAAAGGGGTTTTTTTCTCTTTTTTTGGTAAATAATGCTTCAGATCAGATTGAGCAAAGGAGGCGGAGGCTCCTCTGGCGATGGCGGCGTACCGCCGGGCGGAAAGTCGGCGGCGACGGGGGAGACGGTGACGGTGGCGTGCCCCGATCACCTCGTCCTCGCCGAGCTCCCCGTTGCCAAGAGCCTCGGCGCGGTCACTGCCTCTGCCGTCAGGTCCGTCGGCCGCCGATCCCGCCGCCACCTAGGCGAGCGGGTCCACTTCTGCGTCCGCTGCGATTTCCCCATCGCGATCTATGGCCGAATCGTAAGACTTTATATCTCTTTTTTAATAATTTCAAGTTAATGTTCTTAATGAATATGAGATATTATCTGCTGAGAACTGCAAGATTCGATTTTAACAGTAAAGTCTGGTAATTCGAGTCAATTGTCATATCTTTTTGGGGTTTTGGTGTATAAATCAATTGAAGGATCTAAAATAACATAATTTTTGCCACTGGAATCAAGTTATACACTAGGTGTTTTAGTGGATATATCGAATGAAGGGTTTGAAATAATTTACGTCATAAAGAGGACTGGTCACTCTGAATCTGTACATAGGCAGTGAGAAATTGATGTAGCTTTTATAAAACTGGTTTTTTTTCCTCCTATTTAACTTTAGTATTGATAGTTTTTTCAATTCAATTGTATATTTTTCTTGGGTTGGCTTGATGATGATGAGGAATACGGAAGTATGCTTCAAGGTTTCGAATATTGGCTATGCAAATATGTATCATGAATATCATATCGGAATTTGAGGCTCTGATACGATATAGACCAGATAATATCGGTATTGATATTGCCATTATTGTCAATATTCTCCTGATATTTCTAATATCGTCATACAATATGCCCAATGTAACGCCCTGAATTACATTCTGAAAGTTATGGTGATATATCCCATTTCTAGATAAGGCGTTATTGGTGTATACCCCTGAACATGTACATGAGGCCTTACATAATTAGGAACTAAGCTATCAGAATATGCAATATAAGGATTTGATCTTTTTTACAGCCCATTTATAACATAGCATTTTCCACATTACAACGTTGGAAGGTGATACAAACACAAGTAATTATCAATAGTGATTAGCTCGGTTGGGTTTAGATGCAAACACCCAATTAGGCAAAATGCTACCCATGATACAAAAGGTTACGAGTTAGTTTCAAATATAATAGCAGAGTGCAGTGTTTAAAATAACAATAACGTTAACGTAACGTTTTTTTATTAGGTTATGTAGTATATACCGTAGTGCATAACGTACGTTATGCAATTTTCTATTTATTTAATTAAAATAAATATATAGCTGTATTTAATAATTTTCATAAATAAGTAAATAAATCTAAAAAATCATATAAAATACCAATTTAAAGGCATAGAAAAATTTTAAAATTTCATAGCAAATATCAAAATAATTTTTAAACTATGTTTAAAATTAATAGTTCACAACTTCACATCACAATATACAAATTGATTACATGATTATAAGTCATACACAACAAAATACTGTTTTTTATTATAAGATAAAATATAAACTCGTGTCATCATCTAATTTACAATAACAAGATCATCCTCCTCTAGGATGTAGTTCGCATCTTCCGGATCGATATCATCTCCCGTCTCATCAAAACTATCATCAATTGTTTTTCATTTGTCTGAAAAAGATACTACACAAGAGATATACAAATTAGGATGTTATCAGATACTCAAATCATGATAGTAGAGTATTTATTTAAGAATATTAAATTGTAAAAATTGGCAATTCTCTTTTTGCAATTGTCAAGTATCTCATATAGAAAAGGTATGGAAGGCCTCACATCTGAATCCACCTCTTGCAACGCATAGACTAATGAAAGTGTGGTGCTAAAGTAAAAGAGAACTTGGCCTCAGAAGTTTCTGCTAGATAGCACTGCTCTTTTTACCTTCACTGCATTTGATTTTTTTGCCCATGTACTCTTAGTGAAATCATCAGAAGTAAACATCTTGCTCAATAGCTGTCTTAATTTATAGAGTTTTTGTAGAGTCAAAAATGACGTAGCGAATCGAGTGATGGCCGGCCTTGACAGTTCCTTTCCCTTCGTGTATGTTCGCATCAAACTCAAAACCCAGCCATGATTATATATGAATTGTATAATTCTCTTTGTTATTTCAAGTGTCTCCTTATGAATTTTCATCTTACCTATATCCTTAATCATCAAATCAATACAATGAGCTACACAAAGAGTCTAGTAAAGACATTTTTGTGAATCCATAAGTTTTGTACCCGCATTGACATAAGAAGCGTGATTGTCCGTAATCACTTGTACAATATTATTCTTTCCAATCTCCTCAACTACTTTATTAAGACATTATCATAAGTAATCTCCTGTCTTGAACTATGCTGATGTATCTGGTGAATTCACAAGAAAGTTTATTAAACTTTTGCTTTTCTTGTCAGTCTACCCATCTGATATCACTGTACATCCCATCTGATATCAGTCTACCCATCTGATATCACTGTTCAATCGTATTTCTCTCAAGCCGCTATGTGCTTCTCCTTAATGTTATCAATATCCTCAATCTCGGCCTTAAGAACCTGCGTCCTTAAGAATCTTGTCAATATCGTATGGAGATGGTTGTTTCAAGTCAAATCCAAAATTCCCAACTGCTTCAATCATCTCCTTCCAATATGGACTATTCAACATGTTGAATGATATCTCGTTTGCGTAGATACATCTGCTTATTTTTCTGACACAGTCTTCTCTTACCTCCTTTAAGGATGTCTCCAATGTCGATTGGTGGACTTCAAAATTAATAAATTATTCATCATTCTCAGAGTTCGAGGTTGAATGTTGCTACCGGCGGCACTTTCAAGCTCTTGACTTAATGTAACATCTGATTCCTCCATTCTACCAATTTCATGGCTCAATGATGCATTTTTTTTTTTCCAATTCAGTGGTTTTTTAAAGTATCTTTACATACTTTCTTCACATTTGTCAGGACTCACTCACACATTTTAACGTCGTACCTCGTACCGGTCAAATGATATTTAATTCGAGTGATCCTAGCTGTTATATGATGATTGCAGTATTTATAATAAAAATAATTACTTGGTTCCTCTTCTTTATGGATTTTCCATTCTCTTGCTGGATCTATTTTTTATAGTTTGATTCTTCAAGTTCAAATTATCAAATATCAATCTACATAAAACACAATTCCAAGTTCAATAATTAATAGTTAACTAAGCATCTCTAATTTCTTTATGTATAAATGGACCATATCACTAATTTTTATCTAATTCCCCACCTCTATTTTTTTTTTACCTCTAATTTCTCGGATCATCAAACGGATATGTAAAACATAAACAGTTACACTATTATTTTTCTTTAAATCATAAACAGTCACATTTTCTTTTAATCATTATCTCCCTAAAACTTAAACAGTAAATTTTACATCCCTAAACAGTCACATAAACATTTTTCTTTAAATCATAAACAGTCACATTTGCAGTATTTTCATTTTTTCTTTACATAAACATAAACAGTCACATTTTCTTTAAATCATGATCTCCCTAAAACTTAAATAGTAAACTATAGTATTTTTCTTATGTAACAGTGCAAATTCCACATCCCAAGCAATTAGACCCCAATGCCAATTGAAATAATTCTTGCATAACAGTTCAAATTCCACAGTCCACATCTTATTTCAATCTGCCAACAGCGCATTCAAATTATTTTCCATGCCAAAATAATTATTTCATTTTTGCAGTTCACTTTGCTAATTAATTCACTGCTAATAATTAGACAAAAAATTAAATTTGGGAAGAATCAGAAGATTACCCGTTGAACATAGACTGGGGGAGGAGACTGAGCGCCTGAGTGTCAGGAGATGGAGAAGGAGGCTGAGCCTCTGTCGGGAGATAGGGAAGGAGGTTGAGCCTCTGTCGGGAGATAGGGAAGGAGGCTGAGCCTCTGTTGGGAGATAGGGAAGGAGGCTGAACCGCACACAGCGTCGGAGGAGCTGCTTAACAGTCACTTTCGTCATCGTTCAAGACACCGGAGATGGGGTTGGAGGTCAGTTGGAGGTTGATCGAGTGAATCGAGTCGTGGAACTTCTATCAGAGTTCGGGGATGTGTTTTGGAAGTGGAAAGCTTTGATTAGGAGAAGAATCAGAGCCTTTGGCTGACGGGGAGCGATGGAAGAGGGATGTGATCGTGCGAAGGAGGGAAGAGCGGGAGAGAGGGAACGAGGAAATTAGGGCTGAGTAAGAGAGAGATCGGGGAATTTAGGGCCGAGGGAATATAGGTTTCAGGTTGCGAAATGGGTTTCGGGTCACGGGTGAGAAAATTAGGTTCGGATTGAAGTTTGTAAATAACGCACGTTATAACGTGTTACGAAATAATGTAACTTAACATGTTGAAAAAAAAACGCACGCTCCGCAACCTTGCGTTATTTTCCCCTGTTACGGAGCGGTCAGCCCTCGCTCCGTTACGTTACGTGCTATAACGCGTTACGTAATGCATTTTTTTAAACATTGGTAGAGTAACAAAAGAGTCATTTACAGCAAAAAAGTGAAGATTCAGCTGTGCTCTAATAATCTGCAATCTTCTGGAAGTAAGGGTCACTGATGGGTGGCTCAATCTCATTGTCATCTATACAATCTTTAACACATGGGCATGTGAAGGGAATCCGAGATCAGACTAGCAAGAAATAATTTGAGAGTATACAAAATAATTTATTCAAGAAAGAAAACATGGATAAAAGAGCGAAAATATAGAACACTTGCGACCGACAAGTACGACAAGTGTTATTTCACATACATGTAGGTTGGCCTCGAAACTTGTCTTTTAATTATTAATTTGAAAGTAAGAAATGGAAATTTTGCATATTAAAGGAGTATCTCGTAAATACCGGGGACTACAATCACGTCGCGGCCTTAGCCGAAGAAACACGAGAAATGCATCAAAGCATGGCCAGAGAAACATGAGAAGTACATCAATAGTATAGTCAGGGAAACACAATCCCGACTGTAGATCGGATTAACAGGGACAAGGGGATGTGACAGTTGATCAAGTTTGGTGGTATCTCCCATAAATATGTTACAAGTCTATTTCTTATTTCTTTGATAACCCCAGTTATCAATTTTAACGAGTATTTATACACCATGTTATTAAAAGAAGATTCCTCATCGTTCCCTTTATCTTTATATCAGTAAATAACATCTTTACTCTTTCGATCATTATGTCCCATATATATAAACCAAATGATATAGGTCTATTGCTAAAATAGTTTTTCCAAGTCTCCCTGGACCATTCGTCAAATTCTAGAAGATACAATGAGCTTATCTTTTTTGGTTGTACTCAAAACTCATAATCACATTGGCTAATGATATCCTCTAAACGTTTTTTAAATAATTGGCTATTGCAAATGCCACCATGACTCAATGATAGAACCTCTTAACAAGTGTAATGGATCCGACTCCTCGTCAACTTGCAAGTAAATAAAGTCTAGATGTGCCAAACCCTGATCATAAAAAACGACCTCGTAAGTCTATCTAAAAGAGAAAAAAACATACTGGTACATTATGTATGTGATTCTGCAAAGTATAACATAGAGAGATGAATTTATATACCAAGTATCAGGAGTAAAAGTATGACATGAATATATATATATAAATAAGTCTTGTGCATGTCATGTATATAGGAGTAAACAAGTTTTTTGAACGAGTCAAGAATATAAAGATGAACCATGCTTATATGTACAACATAATATAAAAGAATAAAATGCATACATTGGTTTAATTATTGTTATTTCTTTATGATTTGTTTAGAACTATCTGAAGGAAGAGGCCACATATTCTAAAAGTGTCTCATACATGCCCGGGACTATATCCTGATATTCCTAGTGCTATCTCCAGACCTTAATGCTAGGTACTCAATCAAGCAAGATGAACGAGCATACACTTCCATGCTTGAAGCCCTTTACGTAGATGGTGATCTAGTAATTACCCTAGAGCCTTCATGATTAGGCCTGAATTTAAGTTGTGCAACATAATTTATAGACATCTCAAAATGTATACAAATCCTCCATCCAGTTCCCCTGTAATCCTAATTAATGATATTATATCTTCAAGTAAATCCATTTCAGACATCATATTACTATTCAAAGTTAAATTTCTGTAAGGGTTCTTCCTTTTTAAAATAAAAGTCTAATATTCGTTGGAGTAGAAATTATCTGAAAATTTATTAAAATGAATGTCTTTAACTGTTAAAATAAAACCCATTGCAAACTTCACATAGTTCAAAACTTCAAATCCAAGATAGTCAAAAATTAGTTGGTCAGCCAGTTATAGTCATTGGTCGACCAATTTATTTACTGACTGACCAGTCATAAATATTGGTCAACCAATCTACATCACTGCAGAAAAATAGATTCTGGATTGGTCCTCCAATGAAATCATTCGTCTACCAATCCCCACATAGATTTCTAGTATGGGTTTCCAATGAAATTATTGATCGACCAATCACTCCTTAACTAAGAAGTACAAACACACTGTCGAGGATGCCTTGTCTGTGTCAGACACATGTCCGCCACTGACACACCACAGAGACGCCAAAAACCGTGTTGGACACACCAGACAACATGTCCAATAAAATAATAAAGAAAATGTCATGTCATTGCCATATCCGAGCTTCCTGTAAGTCGTGTATATGCCGTGTTCGAACTTCTTATATGTTATGTCTGAAAAAAGGAGTTAAGTGGTTTGAAAAAATTGAAAATAAACATTAGTAAATTGGTAACATCTATCTAATGCCTAGTTAGTTTTATAAAGTTGTATTTTAATATTTTCTTATTGACATGAGTCTTGTTTGGTTCTACATTTGAAGAAAAAATCTTTTTTGTTCACATTCTATGTTGATTTATGACCCGATATCATCACTACCTTTTTTTATCCCCTCTCTTTGCCTATAGAGGGCGAGAGAGATAAATGCATTGTTGATGGAAAGACTTATCCTTTGTAAAGGAATAAAGGCACATGAACCCATACGTTGCGGCTACTCTCATTTTGGATATTTTAGTATAATTATTAAGTTAATAATAAAAGAATATATATATATATATATATATATATATATATATATATATATATATATATATATATATATTCTTGTGTTCGTGTTGTGCATGTATCCTCATTTTCTCACAAATGCCATATTCTGTATCAATATCCGAATCTGTGACTGCATCCATGCTTCCTAGCTCCTTAAGAAGTGCTTTTACTAAGTTTGGAAATGAACTTCTGAAAATAAATCTCCAAAAATTGACAATCTGAATTTCTTAAGCCGCAAGGGTCCCTAGAGGTGACACATTGCACTGATGGGATCCATATATTATGCAGGCTTTAGGCCACTGAATTATCCTAGACTCTTCTATAGTCTTGGAGGATTTTGGAGCGTGTTACTAGTTTATAGGAGCTTAAACTGCAAAAAACCAGGAAGCTGGATTTTCCTACCTATGAACTGGGCTGCCATGTCTTATAGCAAGATCCCTCTTTTTTCTATAGTTTTCTTGGCATGAATTTATCAAAACTCAAGGGTTGTTTTTGGTTGATAACTGACCTAATATTCTGTCTAGTTTTTGTTGGGGCCTTCTCAATATAGAGTGCACTCTATAACGGGAAGGCTCAGGTGGTGCTCAGAGTGGCAATTAATATGATTTATTTTGTGGTCATATGTTTCTGTTAGTATTGTAACGTGAGAATAGAAATGGAATAGAAGATGAAAGAGTCAAAGAAACAACTTGGTAGATTTATGGTTGAAAGAGACTTGAATGTTGGCGTCCAATTTGGTTATTGAGCCATAATGACAAACACTTTCATCAATTTAGTTAGTTTAGTTGATTCTGTGTTTGTGCTAGGTTATGACATTCTGTTGTTTGGATTTAATTTACAAGAGGTTTTGCTGATGCTCGTGGAAGCAAGTTACATCATGCATAGATGTTGGAATGAAACAACTCAACTGAAATGATTATAAACCAAGAAGAGTTAGATGAGCTCAGAATATGCCCCTTATGTCGTGGTGGGCAGGTGGATTTGCTATATGCAAATGGCTCGGGCTTTTTGGAGAAAATCTCTTTTCTTCGAAAATCCAGCTTGTGGTGTTTAATGGAATGTTCCGAAAGCTTTGGTTAACTGTTGTGACAAGGGCATTTGGTCAAATGATTGGTGCCCATCTCTGACTCATGGCACATGTAATAAAATTATATTTAAGCAACAAGCTCAGTTTTGCTATTGCAAAAGAGCAGTATGCATGTCACTGAAATGAAAAATGAAACCAGTAAATATCATTCATACACCAAAGAAATTAGAAGTTGAAGCTGGTTAACTTTCTTCTATATCTCTGAGTCTAGCCCTTTGTTCTCCTTGACCTGTTTTTTGAACTGAAATTATATCCTATGATAAGTACGGCACTTTCCCCCAGCATTGTGTCCAACCATACAAATTCTTTCGACTTTTTACTCACCTCAATAATATGTAAAGGTGAAAGTATCTTGTATCCCTTCTTTGGCAAACACTAAATGTTTTATGGTTCATTTAACTTTTAGCCTTTTCCAATCTGTGGATTACCCAGTACATATATTTGCATGAGTTAAGTATGAATATATTATAAAAGACGCAGATATATATTATATAGTTGTATAATTGTGTCTAGATACTGGAAGGTTGCCTTGTCTGTGCATCTGACACATTGTGTCCATATTGGACTACAACTCTCATGTCTGTGTCAATGGATCATAGATTATATCCCCAGTTTTAAAGTGTGTTGCTAACCCTAGTTACTAATTAGACTCTGCAAGCACTGTCTTTTGATTTCTCTGTCAATGTTGCTTTTGTTGCATTCTGTGTCTTGCATTTTAGTCTTTTATTATATTCAACATGTGTCATGTGTGTGCTTTGAAGTGGAAAAATATAGATAGAATCTTCTGTTTTCTTACGCAGATCAAGTTATCAACTTTTGGACTGTAGAATGTTGCTTCTCATTTGAATCATGCCTCCTGATTTTCCTGAATCTTCTTAAATCCTTATAACCGATATCTCGCCTATGAGTCTGCTCATCTTGATTTCACTGACAGGAAATAATTTAGGACCATGGCCTTTTGTGCTATATTTGTGCACTAGGTTGTTGCCTCTCCAGATTCAGTCATTAAAAAGTGTGCAAGCAATCTAATGTTATGTTGTCATGTTCCCTAATTTTATTTTTCCTGATCTTTTTTTGGTTCTTTTCAGATGCCATGTGAACACATTTTCTGTCTGGCATGTGCAAGGAGTGATATTAGTTGCTTTCTGTAAGCTTTCTTCACCCTATTGAATTGGAACTCTTTCCTGTAACGTAGAACTTGTGTTATAATATTATTTTTGCACTCTGAATCTACCTTAGCCTGATACAACTGATCATTTATTGAATAATCCACGGCAGGGATTGATCAGGACTAATGATTGCTTGATTTAGTTTAAGTTTGTATCTTGACATGTTTAGACTTTCAAATCCTGCTGCTATCCTAATCTTTCTAATGATTCACGCATTTTAGCCATAATGTATAATACTTTATTCTTCTTGTGTGTAGCTTATGAATGGTGTTTTGTGCAGCAAGAAATATTTGGCCTTTTTATGATGTTTAATTTGTAAAAGCTGAACCAATTTCAAGGGATATCTTGAGTAGTGTTAGATAAACTTTAGGCACTAAAATGAAAGTACAATATGGCTTAAATGATTTATCTACTGTGAAATTTAGAATGTGTCTACAAGTCACGAGTAAAGATATCATGGTTCTCTCAGAGTGTCAAGTTATCTAGCAGTTACATTTTACCTATTTTCGGATGTCTGCAATTTATGAAATTAATTCATTCCATCCTTGACAAATTCCCATAAAATCCTAGCCAGAACTGTCACCGTTAAACCTAATTACCCACCAGATTTGTTCCCTATTAGTGGGAGTCATGATAAGGGGATCAAGTTACAAGTACCAGTACGACGTCAACAACAACAAAGCTATATCCCAAATCTTTGGATCAGGTGTACAAGTACATGAAACTGTTATCTATATTCATCTCTATTGAGGGTCATCTCTCCCTTCAAATTAACAACTGTCACATCTCTTTTGACTGTCTCAGTCCATATTCCTTTGGGCCTACCCTTGTCTTCACTGATACTGTAACTAATGTTGCGTCACTTATTATTTACTGCCAACACCAAGTTGTTGGCATCAAATCTCCATATTTATTAACTTCAGGACTTTGATGAATAAAAAGTTAGTTGATAAGGAGTTCTCTCTGCAATTTGATAAAGAAATGCTTTTGTTGATGGGCACTCAAGCAAGACGGTATATTTTTCGATTTATTAAAATTTTCATTTGTAAAGAGAATTTGCATTGATACTTCTAAAATAAAATAAACATTCTGCCCTTCTGTTATTAAGAACGAAATTTTATAAGATTATTATTATTTTATTACTATAAATTATTTTGATTTATGCCTAGGATTTAGTCAGGAGCTTGGTTGGGCACACTAGGCACTATGTATGTTCAGGAACTTGAAGAATTAAGAACCAACCCAATTCCTGGCTGGGCACTTGCCCAACCTAAGTAACACAAGGCTCCACCAATGCCGATATTGACCAGTTTGGCCACTCTCAAATGCAATTCTTGAACTAACTTGTTAGCTATGAGCCAATATGTCAACGAATATTGGCCAAAAATGATATCCAACAATTTAAATTACTAGATGTTGCCGCTTCAGTCAATATATAGCTGATATTTAATAATGGCTATATCTAGTAATGGCTATATCTCGGATTGATTTAGCTGCCAGTGGTTCACCCATCCTGGTCAATAGGTCAGTTTAGTTGGGAGTTGTTAAAAGATTGTTGGGCTTAGTTTCAAATTTGAAATGTCTTCGACTTCAGGCCATGTTCTGGTTGGCTTCCATTCAAAATATTAATATCGTTTCAAAGCCAATCTGTATCCAGCTAACTAAAGTTTAACCTTGACATTTACCTCCGACATTTTTA
This sequence comes from Dracaena cambodiana, assembly GCA_036321105.1. NCBI lineage: Eukaryota > Viridiplantae > Streptophyta > Magnoliopsida > Asparagales > Asparagaceae > Dracaena > Dracaena cambodiana. Next base: position 29,124,469 of record JAYEPQ010000002.1, read on the forward strand.
CGTGTTTTAGCCTGGAATTACTTGAGTGCACAGTAGTTAGCCTACCTTTCATGTGTTTTAGCCTGAAATTACTTGTGTGCACGGTAGTTAGCCTATATCTTACTGTGCTAATCAAAGGATTTTGATCGGAATCTTTCGTTTTCACAACTACAACTACGAAATACCTCTTTTGGAGGAGAGGTAGCATGTTCCTATCATCTCTTGATATTCCCAATCTGCTAGCACATAGAAGGAAACAACACAATATTACTTCAACACCTTTTATCATAACAATTGACCAAAGATTGCTCAGGTAATTCTGTGGGGCCACCTATTTTTTTCCCCCTTCAATTCTTCTTCCATTTCCACATCCCCTCGGTAACGTCTAGAGGAATAACCATGGGAGTACTTCGGTTCCTGTCTTAGAATTTCTATGAGGCAAATCTCCCAATAGAATTTCAACTTTGTCCGGCCCAAGCACGTGCTCCAAGTTAACTATCATAGTGAACATTGTCAAGTTGGGATATTCTATCATTTGTTGTTATCCCTATGTATCTATTGCATATTATATCACGTAATATATCATATCGTAGTATGTTGATCAATATGTGATAAGTAAGTAATTAAGCACATAGCACCTATATAATAGAAATATGAGCAAACTTAAAGTTGAAGTAAACAAATATTAAAGGAGAATGCTGAATCTGGTTACACAAATTATGATTTATAGTTGTCTATAAATTGGTAACTGATAGCCAAATTGAAGCCATAAAGTCATTAATCAAAATGACACTATATTTTGAAATACAATACACTGCTAGATTCACTTGCAGTTGAAGACTTTCTTATCTCCTCCTTCACTCCACCCAAACTCTGCTATTTGCTTTCCCTTTTCATTTGCATCCTTTCTTGTTTGCAGTTGTAAGTTATGAGATCCTATCAATAATTATAGAGAAAACCTATTTGATACTAACTATCAGGAATAAACTATTAATTAATTACAGTTTCATTATTTTTTCATTCGTTTCTTTTTTGTAGACTTACTTATTCTTTCTTAAACTTAAAAACATTATGGATATCTGTCCAAGTGGTACTTTCTGATATTGCGTGGTATTTATCCATAATCGATCCATAGTCGGATTTCATATCTGACAGGTAAACCATATCATATATTTCTCCAATCTCTTTCCTTATTTGTTAATGCAATTTCAATTGTATTGTACTTAATAAGCGTTGAGTTTAAGTTAATTATCTCTCTGTATAACAAAACAAGCAAATGTAATATTTGTTCCTCCCTAATATGTCTCATTACTGTCATTATCTTGAAGAACTATTACTTTAGTTTCTTTATATCCATCTTCTTCTTTGATCTCTATGAACTTTTAATTTTGGACAAATGCCATTAAGGTGTCGAGTTTTTCATAAATAGCTATATCACTTTTGTCGACTGGTTTGAATGTTTTTATCAACTAAAATATGTCTCTTGAACTTTGAAGTCCTCATTTGTTAAAAGACTAGACATGTTCGAAATTTGTAACCATAATGAAACCAAAAAAGATATTTGTATGGGTTTGAAATCCATTATAACTTGAGTCAACTTATCGTAGCAGTTCACATATTGTAAGATATGAATCAAAATGTAAGGTACCCTAATCATATTGTAAAATACATTACCCAATAGATACACAATTTTCTTGGTGTTGTATCAGAATGTACATACGCATATTGTAAGATATTGACAAGATATTGAATCACTGATTATATATATATATATATATATATATATATATATATATATATATATATATATATATATATATATATATATATATATAAAGCTTTACATCCTAATATCCTAACTATTACCAGCACCTCAGCATTCCATATTTATATGCATCATAACTTGAGGGATGATTGTTACATACAGTCCTATATCTTGTTTAGGGTCGCCTTTTCATGAAGATTTCCGTCCTTTTGAACTGGGCTCTTTCTAACATTCACCTCTCAACTGGACACTCTATTAACACTCTCTCTAACTGTTAGTGGCTTCTCAATATATTTCATCTGAAGGTTCAATGGACTAATTGTTATTTTTGTTGGTTAACCATTTCACCTAATAGCTTAAGCCCAAAGTGTGTGTTCCAAGAATGCATACCAAGCAATCTTTAATCCTCCTTCTCCAGGTGGGCTTTGGGCCTTATGGAGGACTTGCTGCAGTGAGATTACTCATTTCTAAAGGCGTAGTAAATGTGGATGGTACTAATATGTTGAAATGTGAATGAAGTGGTTTGAATGTGGGCCCTCCAATATGTTTATGCTTTATACCAAGAATCCTTGTTATCTTTACAGCATTATTTATTTCCTATCAAGTTATGGTGTGTTTTGACTTTATTTTTATGACATCTCCATGAACATGGGGGCATGCAAATGATAGTTAAGAATATAGATACAAATGCATGAATCTCCTATCAGTATGATGAGTAGAAACTGTTGTCTTCTAAGGTGTGTTCTTAGAAGCATTAGAAGCAGATTGCAACTTGCTTGCATGGTTGTTTTCTACTTTTGCATTAAATTCTCACAATATTTTTGTCATATTTGTTAATATCCTACGATATGTGATATATCTTATGATACAACATACGTATCTTGTGTATGTATCCCTTTGGCAATGTATCTTACTATACAATAGCGTATATTATGATAATACGATACATATCCTATGATATACGATATGTCATGATTCGCTGATTTGAGATATAACTGGATTTCAAACTCAATTATATGAATTGTTTTGGTTTAATTAAAGGTTGCAAAGTAAGAATATGTAGTCTTTTAACAAAAGAGAATATCAAAGTTTAAGATACCTAACTAAGTTAGATAAAAATATTCAAATCAATCATTAAAAGAGGATATCTATTCATTTTGAATTAGTATTAATTATTTAATTATTAATTTTCATTTCATAGTATCAATGAGCTTGTTTATGTAGATGCTAAAACCTCGACATATTAATATCTTTTGCTCAAGATGAAGGTTTGTATAGAGGAAGAAGATGAAGATGAAAATAAAGAATTCTTAAAGATGATAGTAGTGAAATTTCTATAAGCATGATTAGTTGATACTTGATATTGCATTGACTTGTTTTGATATTTTTCGGAGAGCTAATGAATTTATGCTCAATGCTTTTGCTTTTGTTAAAATATTGTATAATTGTAACTAAGGCTACAAAAGATTATTAAAATAATGCATAATTGTAAAAGAGACGTGTCTAATTTGCCAATTGATATGAAACCCAACTGTGAATGGGCTGTCAACTAGTATGGATCTTACATGGTGGAAGGTGACGTTTTTGGTGGATTTCAATGAGTAAGTATGGATCTTACATGGTGGAAGGTGACATTTTGGTGGATTTCAATGAGTATTTTAAAGTTGAAGAGAAAGCAAGTAGGTCTATCAAAAGAAATGAAAGAGAGGAGGTAATAGCGAAAGCTTTAATCTATTAACTTTTTATTCCTAATATTTAGTATCTTATATTTTTTTTTAATGATTATCAGCAAGGCTTTGGAACTTTAGTGAATTGTAAACAAAAAATTATGAAAAGGAAAGAAAAATAAGACTATAATCAAGGAGTTCATGTGGATATAAGGATGTGAATATGAGGAACATGAATATATCATTCTTCAAACTCAAGTGAATCTAGCAGATTTATTATCATCGTCTGTTTTGAATATATCATTCTTCAAACTTTGGATGTTAGTTATCCATTTAGTATATCTATTAACTTATATTTTACATATTATCGGCTCCTAGCGTTTGTCCCTAGTTGTTAGTTACTTATGCTTCAAATTTGCTCATATATTTGTTATGTATTTTGTTATGTGTTTTATTACCTATTAGTAATGTATCTTATGGTACGATATGTGATACTAGGAAGCGTAGACGTAGCAATCTGCTTGCCACATCTGTGTCTGATACTCGTCAAATGTGGATGCGCGTCAGACGTGGCAAAAACCGCATCCGTCACATGAAAGTTGCATCGGAAAAAAAAATCAGACACATCCCAACATGGTCGGGATGCATTCGGGATGTGTTCGAGATGCGTCGGTGGTAAACTTGTAATTTTTTTATGGATAAGTCAATTCGAGAGTCGAGATTAGGCAAAGGGCCTGACCTCGAGTCCTTGACATCATCTCCTCCCGACTTCCACCGGAGCCCCGCCACCCCTCCAGCAAGCCACTGCCACCTTCGCCTCAACCCCCGCCGCCTCCCCGTTGTCTCTCTCGCTAGCACACACCCCCCGCCACCTCCCATCTGCAGACACCCCTGACACCCTCACCACCTCCTGCCCACTGGCAGACAAAATTTATTATTATTATTTTTTTTTTTTTTTTTTTTTGCACTATTTGGAATCCATTTGTCTCTTTATGCTTAGGATACTTTCTTGTGTTCAGTTTTAAGTCATTTTTAAGTATATTTATGGAGTTAGTGTTTAGTTGTTCTTGAAGGTTACTAAAAAATAGTTTTAAATTGTTTAATGCTACTTTAAAAATAGTATGATACTAAAAAATAGTATGATTGTCTAATAGTATCATATGAGTGGAGAGCATATAGAGGATGTTAAATCTAGCTAATTTTTATGATCCATTCTATATATTAAATTGTAATGAATATAATGCTTCATTACTACTAAGTACTATGGTTTGTATATATTGTGTATTTGGATTTATGATTTTTTGTTATTTTCGGTGTTAAAACTTTATTGGATATTTTAGCATGAAAAATTTTATGTTAATAATTAAATATATAATATATTTATATTATTTTTTTTGCCGTATCTTGCCTCACCCGTTGTCAGTTTTCTGAAAATACTGCTTTTCATGTCTGCACCTGCACCCGTGTTTGTATTCGTGTCCGTATCCATATCCGTGCTTATTAGGATACGACATATAGGTTAATGTTACATGATACCTTGATCTGTTACATGATACCTTGATCTATGGATGTTCATTTAAACATCTAGAGAACAGAGTTTCCCAATATTTAGTGGAAACTTCTATATGTAGTTAACAGATCCACATATCCAAGATAAGATTTTGGTTTCTTCGAAGAACTTATGGATAATTCAAGAACTAGGAACGAATTGCTCAATACAGCTGCAGGACTAGAGAAACTGAATTGCACAACATGATTTAAGAACTAGAGAAAATGAGTTTCACAGTACTGATTTCCTAGTTCCTATGTGACTAAAGAGTCAAATATTCAAAACCCACGAGTACTTAAGCATTATGCTCCTTTGATTTTGGAACTCCCTCTGCCAGAGTTAGAAATGTGCCACTTGTTTTGAAAGGATCGTTTAAAATGCTTCCCATACCCTTTTCTGAATCCAAAGACAATATTGGAAACCCCAAGGGACACTTCAGTGGTGTCTCCTTGTGTTGAATCGTTCTTATCAGTACCACCAAATCTCCAAATTTTAATGATACAGTGATTCAAGCCTAAATTTCTATGTCTAGAAGAATCATCGATGGTGGGTTCACACATAAAAAGTACTGCAACCCTTAAAGAATCACTGAATTTGGTGATTCTTCTCCGAATTACCATTCTTTAAATGAGGGCCCCACACCTTTTTCTCAAATATAAAGAAAAGTGATTGGGATGGTGAAATATAATATTTTAATAGAATGGTAATTGGAATAGTGAGATAATAATTAAAGTATGGAAGATAAATATTTTAATATGGTGGTGATTGGGGTGGAGAGATATAATATATAAGATATAATTTTTAATAGGATAGTGATTCTACAAGAGACAATATAAAAAAGGAATCATCATCAGATAGTGATCCTATGATGATGATTCATTTTTTGTGAAGCCGATAAGAATATATAAAACATCAATAACACTCAATTATTCTTATTTGAAAATGGCAAAATTGTTAGTTTAGACATTTTTGTTTTGAAAATAAATTCCCAAGCATGCATCATTATTTCTTTTGGCACTATTTCAACCATTGTTGATTTGGTGAACTCACAGTCTGAACGAATCTTCTTATATTCCAGACCTTTCCTTCCCGCCCGTAGAACAACCTTGAGCCTTGAGGATAATAATACTGGTCAATATGTAATGGAAGTCATATATTATGAAGTATGGACACGGACACGAGACATAGATACTATGCAATAGGGATACAGGGACACAACAAACCCTAAAAAATGGACATAACAACAAGGCAACATAAATATGCACATATTTATGCATATAAGATATATAATGTGCATTAAAACAATCATTAAGATATATTTTTTTATGTAGAAAGAAATAAAAAATATTAATGATTTAAATTGTAGGTTCCAATCAAGTAACTATATTTTAGGAAAAAAAAAGACTACGAATTCAATCAAGTAGATAAGTACCTTGAATAAAGTATTTTGCAAGGCATTTTGGATCTAGTAGCTTAGTATCCGTTTTATGTTAAAAAATTTATTTCTTAGACAATATATGATTTCATGGTATTCAATATGTGTTCTTTGACTTTTTGAAAGTTGATACGGTCCTGACACAGGGTCACTTTGACCTTTTGAAAGTGGACACGGCCAACACGCAAGTTTTTGAGTTTTTAACATATGATATTATTTCAGTGTGTCTGATACATATCTGACACGAACACCACTTGGAAGTATCCATACTTCATAGGTCAGATATATCTTCTTGTCCCAATCCTCGCTCTTTGGCTTTTGAGCATGTCCCAAGTGATGTGCTAGCCAAATTGACACCAGAACATAACTTAGTTTAGTAATGTAATATTTGTTATTTTACCACCTCCGCTACTAAGTTATTAAGATGATCAAAATAATGTTTTCTTGTCTTTGTCCTTAGTATATAGATATCCTGCTTATCTTATTCTGGCTCGTGTACATTGTGAAGATAAGACTCCTTGCCATACTGCTCACATTGCTTTGCTTATGTACGCCCTTGACCTCTAATGAACCATTTTTACATAACCTTGAACAGCTACCTGTGAAGAGTTTAATCCTATATGAAATAGTAACCTGAAAAATGAAAATTATACACCCCACTTATTATGCCCTGATATTTGATTTTGATCCTAGTGTCTTTTGTTTGAAAGATTTGTCATTCTTGTTTATTCTACTATTCCATTTTATGCAGTTGTTTGAAAGATTTGTCATTCTTGTTTATCCTACTATTCCATTTTATGCAGTTGTGATGAACGAATTCAGAAAATACAAACTATTAAACTTATGGAAGGGATCTTTATATGTGCTGCTCCGCACTGTCTCAAGTCTTTCCTCAAGAGACCCGAGTTTGAGGCACATGTCCATGAAACTCATGCTGACCTTATTCACTCGAACGTAGAGAAAGAGGGAGGCAACGAAAACAATGCTGTCAATACCCCTAGACCATTGTCGACAGATGCTCAGAAACAATCCCAGCAGCCAGAAGTTTCCACTGCCCGTGCTCCACCAAAACCAGGGTTTTCACCCAGTTCAAACACCCAACATCAGGACCGGGAAGAAAGAAGTCATCGCCACCAGTCAAGAGATCCACCACCAAGGCCTCCTCTACAACCAAAACCTCCACCGATCCAGAGCCGACAGCCCACCCAGTCAGGTGATTCGCAATCAGAGAATCCACAGCAAGGTTTTGAAAGACCTTACAACTGGTATCCGCAGCCCCCAACTGGTCCCCAATTCCAGCAAAACCCTGATCAATTTTCTGCTGACAAAGCCACTGGGAATACACCTGAAAATCCGTTCTCCAATTTTCCACCTCTTCCTCACCAGCTACTGAACTTTTCGTTACCTCTGAATGCGAATCAAGCATTGGTCCCCACTCCGCCATTACCATTTGCTCCTTTCCCTACTGATGGATCCCAGCCTTATTATGCTGTACCTCCTGAGATGCCACGGCCAGATTCTGTAAAAGAGAGTGGATCAGAGCAGGGATCTGTATTGGGCATTCCACCACCGCCAACAGCAATAGGAGGCTTTCCTGACAATTTGTCTCGTCCATGGGCAGGCATGGGGTTCATGGGTGTTCAGTTCCAGCCTCTACAGATTGGTCAGGGATTCCCTGAAGGCTTCACAAACCCTATGGATCCTCAGTCTGGAGTTGCATTTTTTCAAGGTGATTTTGGTCAGACAGGTATTGCTATGAATGCTACTCTTCCAGCTAAGGAGTCGGAGCAGCAGGGCGGTCTATCTGCAGATCGCAATGATGGAAAGGGTATAATGGCACCACAGCCACCATCGGTAGCACCACCTTTGCCTCTTCCGCCGCCGCCTCCTATGCCGCCACCATTGGCTCAGCAGCAGCAGCAGCAGCTCAACCTGGGCAGAGACTTCCCTCCAGGATTTGATTGGCCTAATGATAAGTCTGGATCTCTGTGAACGTTCAAGTTTTGCTGATGTTTGGGTTGTATCTAATTTATGAGCTCAGTTTGAGCATGGCTAGCAATAGTTTCTTTTTCCCTGTGCAACATTATTTTCCTTTTTTTTTTGTCATGAACTTCTAAATTCAACTGATGGCTCAGTCTGGTTGTTGTGCAACTTGTTTAGCCTTCTCCCTGTCTTTGATGCTGCATTGTGTTTCCTTACCTTTGTGTGCAAGATTATAGTGAGCATGATGATCCTCTAATTTTGTTTGAGGAATGTTGCTGTAGTGGCAGGACCTCAGTAAGCTTGAACTCCCTTTTTGGGCAAAATTTTTTACCTGTAAAATAATAATATGCCTGGACTCCGTGAGTTGATTAAGACAACGCAAAGGAGTTCATTGTCAAGTTCTAGAGTGATGTCAGATGGCAGAGTTTGAAATGTGACCCAGGCTAGGAGTCTCCCATTGATGGAGGTCTTACTTATTCTTTACTTATACCAGGGTCTTTATCCTTGTTATATAGAATAACTTATAAATTTCAAGGAGAAGGTGTGGGGACAGATGGAGGTCTTTATCCTTGCTATACCCTCTAAGTCATATTGCCAAATAAATGAACATGTTGAAAGCATTGTACAGTATACACTACTAATGATATTAATAGTATTTATTATTTATTTAAAAGGTAAACTAGGAGGGTAAGTGAGGCTTACCCTACCCATTGAAACAAAGGGATAAGAAAATTTTATCTGTCATATATCCTATTAGATAACATATATCCTATTAGATAACAGGTAAGAAAAGCTTGTCCTTGTCCTAAATTAGATCTCTAAAAATTCAAGACTGTTAATTTAAGCTGGTCCCGAATAAACAAGTATATATGTTGTAGCAGCCTTGGTTTGGGGAGAGTTGACTCCCAGCTCTTCCACATTGTAGCAGGGTTAGTATGCTGTGAGAAAGTTTCATATGCCACTCGTTAAGTTTCATATGCCACTCGTTAAGTTTCATATGCCACTCGTTAAGTTGGATAGTCTGGATCGCATGCAATATACCTTAATTTTCTCCTTTTATACAAGCTCTGGAGATAATTAAACCCAATGAAAAATATATTAAATAAAACTAATTATAAGAAGTATTTCGCAAATGTTGAGATGGCAGTTGGTCTTAAGGCGCCAGATTAAGTTTCTGGTCCGAAAGACCCACTCTCAACATTTTTAGTTATTCTCTTGGTTCATGTACAAATACATTTTTTTTTTTTTTTTTTTTTGTACTATGTCTTTTTAATGAGACCATGTCTTGATTAATTATTCCAGTTAAATTTTTCGATTGAATTTGTTGGAATTCAAATCTTGAATATTCACTTTCGAGCATGAGATTTTAGTGTCATCCGTTAGACTAATCCGTTTATACGAACATATTGTGTTGATTCTATAAATGATCAGTACGATCATCTGCAAACAAATTTTTTTTAATAGAACTTATTGCCAGACCGATATCACTGAAAATCAAATGTAAGAGAGTCTTCTTAAGAGCATGAAGTACCCCTGAGCATGACTAATCTCATTTTACCCTTCTACAGACAAATTTGCTCCACTAACGTGTACACTTTTTTTAGAGGAACAAACATGACAGAAGACACTTGGTTCACGTGCCCCTTAGTAATTTTATTTTACTTTTTTCAAAAAAAAATTATTTATTCTCTTTTCTTTTGCATACAAAACAATTTTGTGTAGATTCTTTTTAGAGAATTATTTACCAGCTTCATTTATTCATTATCCCAATTTAATTTCTATTAGCATTTTCTTAATCAAACCTACACAGATTCTAGGATAGACCATGGAGATCATGGTGCCCGTAAATGAGTTTACTCGAATTTAGCAACGGGGAAAAAACAAACTTAGGTTTTTTGAAATATAAGTAATCTATATTTGTTTAGCAACATCACACTTTCCTTGTGTCTTTCAAATTTGTTCTCTGTCTATCAATTATATATATATATATATATATATATATATATTACTGTAGGTGAGCCGCCAGTTCAGAAAAAGTTACGTGAGCTAGCAGCAAAACTATAATGATCCAATAACTTTTTTTTAATTTTTTTTAACAATTACTATCTACACCTACTTAACTTCTTTCAGATTAAATTTCATAAATTTTGGAGTTCATTTACCCTTGCATCAAGTGCATACAAAATATTTTATTCATTGAAAACTGTTAATTTTGTGTTAACTTGATGGAGTACCAAATTAAAACTAAAACCCAAGAAATTGAGTATGAGTGAAGCCTTGGGGGTCGAGATCATAATCCAAAAGAAATTTTAAAAAAAAGATTATTAGAGATAGTGGAAATGAACTGCAGCTCAGGTAACTTATGTGAGCTGTCAGCTCATTTCCATTTTTCTCATATATATATATATATATATATATATATATATATATATATATATATATATATATATATATATATATATATATATATATATATATATATATATATATATATATATATATATATATATATATATTTAAAATAGCGATAACGATAACGTAACGTTTTGCCTCTGTTAGGTTATGTCGCATATAATGTAACGCATAATGTAAGTTATGCAATTTTCTATTTATTTAATAAAAATAATTATAAAATATATAAAATAATTTTTACAAATTGAAAAAAAAAAATTAAAATATCAAAAAAATATAAAACCATTTTATAATCATAACTTATTTTAATTTTATATTAAATTTACATAAATTTTCACATTTATTTTCATAAATTATATTAAGTTTGCAACCGTAATTCTAGTTATCATTTAAAAAAATAATATTCCAATTTTTTTATTTCAATTTCATTTATTATCATTGTTGTAATTTATATTTTGTAATGTTCAATTTATCTTATTTGTAATTGTTGATTTAATTCAGTTAAAAATTCAATAGAATCAACAAGTAAGATATTTTAGCAATCTGAGAAGAATTACAAGCGAACAAGAAAAAACAATCGCAAATTAACAAAGTAGTAATTCCATAAGCAATCAAACAAGGTAACAACTAATCAAGTAATAAAATTACAACAATTCAGTAATAATCAAAATAATAATCAACAACAATATAGAAATTACTAAAAAAATAATTGTAAATAACGTAACATAATGTAATTTAATATAACGTTACGTAATTTAATGTAAAATAACATAAAAACGTACTGTTACGATGCATTGAGTTATTTCCAATTGTTACGTAACGTTGGGATTCCGTTAGGTTACGTAACGCAATATGATGGGTTTCATAACGCATTATTTTCAACATTGATATATATATATATATATATATATATATATATATATATATATATATATATATATATATATATATATATATATAAAGAGAGAGAGATGGAAATGAGCTGACAGCTCACGCAAGTTAGCTGAGCTGCAAAAATATTTTTTAAAAAAATTCTTTTGGATTATGATCTCTACCCCCTAGGGTTCACTCATACCCAATTTTTTGGGTTTTAGTTTTGATTTGGTCATTCATCAAGTTAACATAAAATTAATGGTTTTCAATAAATAAAATATTTTGTACGCTTGATGAAAAGGTAAATAAACGCTAAAATTTATGAAATTTAATCTGAAAGAAGTTAAGGAGGTAGAAATAGTAATTGTAAAAAGAAATTGAAGAAAAATCATTGGATCATTATAGCTTTGTCGCTAACTCACGTAACTTTTCAGGAGCTGTCGGCTCACCATAGTATTAGTTCTTTTTTTTATGGGATATACAATCACCAAGAGATTCAACTTGGGAGTTTGAAAGGGACATCAGGGCAAAGTATCCATACTTTTCTCATGATCAGGTATGTCAATTGAATTTATTTTTATATCAGTAGGTACCCGTGAATACAAGCACGTCTTCTAATTTGAAATTTCGAGAACGAAACTTCTTTTGTTAGGTGGGTAAGATGTAATATCCTAAAATTCGAGCTATCTATATTGCTCTATTGAGATCAGGGATGCCGAATAAGTCCACCGAAGTCAATTTTGGACACCGAAATAAATTTCGGTGAACGTAACTTTAAATCCACAAACCTAAATGACATTCGGTCTTTGCGATTATTAGTTTTGTAATATTTAGGATTTTTGGAGATTTTTCTTACGAGGCCAAAAAATACTTCCAAAATTGTTAATTTAATAATATTAAAATCATCCTCTAATTACTTCTGAATTTTGCTTTATTTATTCTGGATATCGAAATGACAAACAGATAATTTTGTAGAGTTTCTCTCATCGAGCACTACGTCCTACATAAATTTAGTAGTATTTGGAGAACATTAGGCGGAACCGAAATTATTAAATTATATTAAAATAATAATAATAATAATAATAATAATAATAATAATAATATGAAATGGAGGCGTTGTGCTGTCGTGACAAACAAAAGGGAGTGACAGCAGGGGCTAGGTGGTAAAACCGTGTGAACAATGGGAAGGGAAGAAAATAAAAATAAAAATAAAAATAAAAATAAAACCCAACCCTCTCCCTTGTCGCTCTCTCGCTTATCTCTCCCTCACTCCCTATTCCATTTCTCACTCCCTCTGTTGCACCAACAGAAATAAAAATAAAAAAAAAAAATAAATAAATAAAAATAAAAATAAAAAGAGAAGAAGAAGGAGAAGGAATGGGTTCGAGAAATCGAAGGAAAAATCAAACCGAACCGAGAATTCGAACCGAATATTCGAGATCAAGCCGAGGCAAGTAACACTACTATTTTTTGTTCGTTTCTTTATTTAATTTAAATTTGTATACGTAAAAATACTTGGTTCCGTTTCTTTATTTAATTTAAATTTGTGTACATAAATTATTTTGTAAAAATACTTGGTTCATATTTTGTACCATTAACTGATATTGAGAACTGAACTATATTAGTGGGTCAAAATTAATATATAAATATTGTAATATTTGTTTTTTTTTTTTTTATAAAAAAAAGAAGGAAGAATACGAAAAGTGAGAAAAAAAAATAAAGAGAGAAAAAGAGAAATATATTTGCATGGAAAAAAAATATATTTGTATTTTGAATGGGAAAAGCACATCAAGCATCATGGGAAAAATACAAAGGAATAAGAGAAAGAAGAAGGCTGGGCTGCAGTTGAGAAAAAGTTGGCCCAGCCCAGAAGAAAAAAAAAATGAGAAAAAAAGAAAGATTAAAAATAGGGAACTGGGCCTAGCCCAGCCCAGTAAAATAATAAAAATAAAAGAAGTGGGTTGGATTTAACTTGGACAAGAAAAAAAAATAGAAAAAAATATAATAACACTGGGCCGGCCGGCCCAGCCCAGTAAAAGAAAAAGAAAAAAAAATGAAATAACAGTGGGCTTGGGTCTGGGCCTGGGCTTGGGTCTGGGCCTGACAGAAAAGAAAAAAAATAATAAAAATAAGTGGGAATTTAGTAGGATTGGGGTTGGGTTTAGATTGGATTTCATTGGAAATAATTGATGGATTAGAAATAAAATAAAAATAATAACAATAATAGTAATAAAATAAATAAATAATTAATGGATTAGGTTTTGATTTTAATTAGAAATTAATCAAAAAATATATATATATAAATATATGATTTGAGCCTAGAATGGAATAAGTCCATAAGTTTGAATTTATAAATAATGCAGTATTATTACATGATGCACTTGGTTCCCAAATTGGATCATTGATTGACATTGAGAATGAAACCAGATTATTAAAATAAGTTTAATGATATGCATTGTGGTACAATTGCGCACTAATATCTATCATGCTACATGTCATATGTTTGATATTACAAGTCATGTGTTTTACATGTCATGTGCTTTGATATTACAAGTCATGTGTTTTAATATTACAAATCATGTGTTATGATATTACATGTCATGTACAGTCATAGAAATGCAAGTATGTTATCATGAATTGAAAAACAATTAAAAAAGGGATATAAAAATTTTCATGTGCATAATTCATTATGAACACGGGGATGGGAGAAACTACATGATGGATAAGAACTATATTGTACAAAGATTTTGTTAGCCAATTTCTTGATTGAGGTGCTGAGGACTTTTACTGCGGCAGCACTGGGTGGTACTGGGCCACCGTCTGATACATGAGTCACTATAAGAGTGATGTCCGTTACTGTTTCACAGTACGGGGTTTGACTTGAACACCTAACGGTGTGTCATGTTTCAGCGCCATGGGTTTGAGGCCGGGTCTCGGGTATGCACGGGCACTTGTACAATACGAAAACTCCGCGCTATCATATCCATTATTTAGTTTCAAATGCTAATAAAGATTTGACTTAGACTTGACATCTTTATAAGATATTCATCTTTACATGATATTTACATATTATTTGCAAATGACATATGTAATTTTGCAGTTATATTTTTCATTATTCATGTAACTGTTCAACACTATCACGATTTAATTGCATTTTATCTGTTTATTAAGGGATATCCCCAATGAAAATATTTTATTCATTTGCATAATTGTATCTTTAGTACTGTAATAGTACACATATATTTTCTTTGTGTTACTTGCTGGGTTTAATCCCCTGGGTTTCGAACCTAGATTTAGAGGACCAAGAAGGAGAACCAGCCCCGAGTAAGGATCTGTATTTCATCGATCAGACCGAGCAATATTAAGTAGTGAAGTACTTTTCGAAAAATCTTGTATATATTGTTCGTATTTCCTTTATCTGGACATTGCTTTTCTCCTTTACTTCTTTTGTGTTCATATATGTATATGTGTGTGTGTGTGTATATATATATATATATATATATATATATATATATATATATATATATATATATATATATATATATATATATATTAGTTTCCTTTTGTGAACATCTCTACATATCATAATTAATTCATTCAGATCAATCTACCGATACAAATTGGATCATGTCACGATAAAATTTATTGATGCAAAATCTTTCATATACAAAAGCGAATGGCAGGAGACCAATATAATGATCGCGGTAGATGACAGTCCGGGATTGCCATTTCATGCTCAAGTCAAATCTTAGGAAGTAGAAAGGAGACGGAGGTATGGTCTCTCTCAGGTCTACATTTTAAATGTACTTATGACTCAAGAGCATGGAGCATTTATGCCTAAATTGTATCACCTTGGATGGTCATGATTGTGCCATAGAGGTATCTTACTGTCTTTAGTTAAAACTTAGTTTAGCAATAAGTATTTATTTACATATATAAGTTTTAATTTTGAAGAACAAGATAGGAGTTCAAATGATGACAGTTGATTCGAACTATCATAATCACTTTATGATTAGATTCCTCCACAATGGGTAAAAAGAAGTTTCCTTTACATCAATACATAGAGTTATGGTATTGTTGGGCTAGGAGGATTCATACTCATTCCTAACTCATAAGTTGGGATCCTTAATATCAATACTTGCGCTATGTACATCTTCAACCTAAAACACTTCACGTATTAAGGAGATGATCTAAATCCTCTTAGGTAGCAGCTCACGTACCAAGTGCATCATTAATCTTTTCCTGATAAAACTCTGGTAGAGCACGCATTATTCTGGCTCGTTATGGAGTTTCACATGTTCACACTGTACTCATATCATTTATTAGTTTTAGGGGCTTAGTGATCCAAAGTAATTAGATTTGATAGGCCTAATCATGTTGTGCTCCTTGCATCAGTAGTCCCCCAGCTGGCCACATGTAAACAGTGCATGAGAGAGTTGAAAAAGTACATTTTTTAACTATATCACCATCTAACCAGCTACCTTTTTGAGATAGTATATTTTATATCGATTTTATCAATACAAGGGTATAGTGTATAATGCATTGGCTCCATCTTTTCTATCTTCTTGTGTCACTAATGTCAAATTTGGGTTATGAGGAGACCTATCCATGATTGGTATGACTTTTGTAAACTCTATATTGAGTTGAGTTTTATAATTCAGAATGACATTCTATTTTCAGGATTCTTATTTTTTTTCAAATACTTCTAATTTTTATTAAAGTAAGCAAAATCTTTGGAACTCGACATATCTCTTAGGTTGAAAATAACAATCTGAATAGATAAAAGGGACACGAAAAAAAACAAAAGATTCAATGGTGGGAAAAATATCTTACCTAAAACTTGTCCATATATGAATTAGTAAATCCAACTGGGTATTGTCACGTAGGAATTCGTGCTCCGGCATTGCAAAATTTTTTGAAAAAGTCAAAATCTGACGCAATAACCGATCGATCTGTTGATCATTAGTTTTTTATATCTTGAATTCTAAATCTCGAATTGAGATGCCATAAAATTTTTCATACTTGCTCTATTTATGTCTAGCTTTCGTAATTTTCTGAAAAATTTCTAAACTAGTTGAATTTTTATTGATTCTATAAAATCAACTATGGAATAGTCAAAATCCTTAAAAGAACTACTATTTTTCTCCCACTTCGGCCCTTAGTAGGGCTGAGTGCAGTCACTTGGGGTGTGTTTGTTTGCATGGAAGTAAAATGGAAGTAGTGGAAGTAAGCCTACTTCCAATACTTCAAGTGTTTATTTGGTCAAGAAAGAAATTGGAATTTACTTCTTATATGATGAGGTGGCGTCTATGTGGCACCTTACTTCCAATTTTTTTTTCCTCACACTTTTGGGTTGGAAGAGTTTAGGAAGTAAATGAGTAAGATAAGAAAATATTTTTTTATTTATATATCATCATTATCATTCAAAAGTGATACTTTTTTCCATAAAAATAAATAAAATAAGATAGATAATGTATATTTTAACTAATTAAATAATTTTTCCTTCACTTCCTAATACACTTACTTCTTCTAATTTTAGCAAATAAATACAAGAAAAAAACTCTTCTTTTACTTCAATTTTGAAAGTTACTTCTAAATTCTTCTAATTTTAGCAAATAAATACAAGAAAAAAACTCTTCTTTTACTTCAATTTTGAAAGTTACTTCTAAATTTCTTTATTAACTTCCATGAGCCAAACACACCCTTGGAGAAGAGGTGGCCAATGCTTGTGTATAACTATAAGTGCCATGTGGGAGGGGTTAAGTGGCATTAGCCCTTAGCATGTAGCACTTCATCACAACATATATAGACTCTATTTTTTACTTTTCTTCTCATTTTATTTCTTATTTCTCCTTAGAAAATCTCTCTCTCTCTCACACACACACACACACATTTCAAGTATATGTACAAATTTCAATTTGTTAAAACTTTATCCAAGCTAGGCCTATATGTTGCTGTTTAGCCATACACATAAACTCAGAACTCTACTGCATAAATTTTCTGCAATAGTAATCAATAGAAGAACATTAAATTGCCATAGTCATTGCTATGACTACACCTGAAACAACGTATCACAAGAAGAAACTACACAATCTATGATGCAAAACATCTTGCTGCCCTAATGCCACCAAATTACGCCACCTCATGTCCAAACAACTTGTAAGACAAACCATAATCCAAATCTACCAACATTTTGCTTCTCATGACGTTGCAGCAGCAACGGGGAGTGACTGAGCTCTAGTCTTGCCACTAACACCGCTGCTGCTGCCGCCGCGCTGCAGTTGGCAGCGACGATCGACATCTCTCTTCTTGTTGCTCAATCCAGTCGCAGATGCACCGCTGTTGCTTCTCAAGCCCCCTCCACTCCTGAATCTAGACTCCGGAGTCTCTGGCACCAAAGTCTCCTCCACCTCCTTGCCATTGTTCGCCTGCGAGTTCCAGTGTCGTTTGGTTGAATCGACAGAACTCAGCTCCCACGGGGACGGCCACAGTTGCCCGACGAAGCTGTTGCTCCCAGCTGATTCCTGGGGCTCGGTTTCGTCTCCTCCCAAATCCCTCACCGAAATGTACTTGTGGAGACTTGGCTCCATCAGGTCACCCTTCATGACTACCTCAGATTCCAAAAACGGCTCTTTCGAAGACAGCACCACCCTTCGCCTGGCCTGACCATTGTCGTTGTTCGATTGGTTGGAAGATGATGAGTTGAGATCAGCCACAGCTTCGAGGATGGAGCAGGCCTTTGACATGCAAGCAGGGAGGGAGAATCCGGCCCTCTGCTGGTGGTAGTTCTGGATGTCTTCGAGCAGCAGCGAGGTATAGTTTGCTGCTGCCTCGTTATCAGCGTTCAGGCCAAGAATGTGATCGAGATCTCTCGAAGATCGCCTCGACGCTCCAGTCCTTGCCGCTCCTCGATTGTTCAAGCTCTCGATTTCAGAACTACCCTCTGAAGCCCCTTTTGACTCTTTAGCTTCTTCGACTATTTCGAACTGTGGTTGCTTCTCCTTTGCTCTGCAGATCAGCTGATCCCGGATGCAGTAGCTGATGTTATTTCGCTGATCGCTCCATTTCTTCAGCAACCGAATTCAAGATCAATTATGAAGGGAAAAAAAAAAAAAAAATCAAAACTCTGCGTAGTTTATCATACACAAGGGGAAGAGGAGCTCACCTGGTTATGATTTCCCTTGACCGAGTTGTCAACGATTTCAGTCATCGGACTTCTCCTAAAAGGCGACTGCTCTTGCTTCCTCGACGAGCTCCTGCTCAGTGACTGAGGCTGAGATAGCGCATTCTCATCTGAAACTCTGCTAGTATTCGCAGGAGATCTAGACCTCGGCGAAGCAATATTCCTTCTGTTAGCAGCAGTCACAGCAACTCCTTTCTCTCTCGCTGGAACTGACACCATCTTCGCTGGTGGCTGCCTCGGCCTATCGCCTCCACCACCAGAACTTGAAGAGGCCGCAGGGTTCTCCGATCTCCGACCAGGAGATCGACTGACCCTGCTACCCCTTTCCCTGCTCCCGGACCTCTCTCGACTCGGCGTTCTCCGGCGGCGCGGAGAAGGCCTGGGAACTGGCTTCTGATCGCAGTCCTCTTCCTCATCTCTACCGCTCTTGTCGTTGTCGAAATCGTAGCTCCGCTTCGATCCCGAGTACTTTTTGTGTCCAGCTGTGTCGTTGGACGCCTTGCCTGAAGAGCTGCGGCTGAGGCGTCCGCACTGGATCAGGATGGCATCGACTTCCTCCTTCGTGCAGCTGGATGTCCGCACCGTGCCGGTGGGCCGGATTTCTTCGGTTTTCGAGGGCCCGACGAAAGCGAGCTCGGTAGGATTTGGCTTCTTGGGCTCCTCGGCCTTCTTCTCCTCCTTGGAGTTGGCGCTGGAGTTCGATTTGGTTCTCTTTGGGGTTTGGGTGATGAGGAAGACTGGCTTCTTTTCGACGGGAAGAACTGGAAGAAGAGCTGAAGCTTGGGATGCTTGTTTGGGGAATTTTACTTTATTTCTCGCCTCATTCTCGGTCTTGTCGATCTCGGCTTTGACTGCTACATTGCTCTTCTTCTTCCTTGGGATTTTGGGGACATTTGAAATTGGGTCTGAAGTAGGAGGTGTTGGATTGGGCTCGTTCTTCTTGCTGAAACAAACACCCATGGCTTTTGGTGAGAGGGTGAGAGGGAGTGTGGGGTTTGAATTGTGAATAATTTTTTGAGGTTGTGGGGTTAATAGCTTTTATTATGAAAAAAAAAAAAGGTACAAATATTGTTTTTATACTTTTGTAAGAGGAGATCGAGTGAAGAGAGAACTCACCTTTTGGAACTGGGGTACCGAGTGAGGAGAAATAATTTTGGATTTCAAAATTTCGGTGAATAGAGCCGTTGAGGGCTTCTGGCATCCCTTGGTGGCCTTTGGATCCGTTGTTTGGTTTGGGCCCATCAGAGAATTTGTGTTTTTTTTCTTCAGGAGTTTGAATCTGGGGCAACGGCTATATTGATATTATTTATGTGGGTGGGTTAAATGAATCTTAAATTAATGCCGGGGGAACCAACAGTTGTGAGGGAATCTTAAATTAATGCCGGGGGAACCAACAGTTGTGAGGGAAACTCTAAGGGCACAAACCAAATATCTAAGGACACACCCACTGTTTTAATTATAAATTTGTTATTATTTTTTTAACAACTATACCCTCTTATTCTTCTTAAATCTAAGGGGTTAGGATTAGAAGCAATGAAAGAGGGGGCCGGCATTCTATTAATTAGTAATTAACGATATAAGCATTATTACTATGCCATCTTGGCTGCGTGAATAATGGAAATGAGCTGAACAATTGTAACATTTTCGTCTTTTTAACTGTTTTCCAAACAGATGACTACGCTACTTATATTATAACAAGATTCCTGCTTTTTAGCTATTTCCAAACGGATGACATTACTTATATTATGCAAGACTATCATAGAATTTTAAAATAACCATAACTATTGTCATAATAGATAATAAATAATATTGTCTAAAACTAAAAACATTTCATTTATATAACTTGATTGAATACCTATAAGATGACACACTATTCTGGTTATAAATGTACACCCGAAATCGGTGAATTCCTTTCCATTGCCATTTTAATTCAGTTACAACAAAAGAGAGAAAATAGAACTCGTTATATTTTATATTACAGGGAGAAAGGGATAATCCCTTCGGATAATCCCTTCTTTTGCTTGTTGTGAGCTCTCCTGAACAGTGATAGAAGATGGATCATACGATCCAAAAGCTCTTTTTGTACTGTTGATCCAAACTTAAGATCTCTCCACGAATGTGCTTAGGAAGAAATAATTGGAACATTGAGAATTCTCTCTCTTTTTAGACTCTATTGATTGCTCTTTTGTTAGACTTTAGATGCATCTATTAGATTTTTGACTCCTCTGTTAGATCGTCCATACCTTAAATTCTCCTTTGTTGGATCTAAAACTTCTCTGTTGGATCCTCCCTCTCCTTTTCTTTTTATTTTTTAATCATAAGAAGGCTATTTATAGCCATTAGAGAGCGAGACTGTTCCCTTATTTTCTCATGTGTTCTTAACGTAGTGGGCATCTTAAAACCCACGTTCCGAGAGAGTGGGAGTTATAACTAATTCTCCCAAATTTTTAGCGAAGCTTTGCAATATGCATTACTAGCAAAACTGATTCCATGCATTTGTTTGGGAGCACGCTCCTATGCACATGCTGTGCTCCTCTATACGCGCCACACTCCTGGGCCCACCTGGGATGCGGATGCACCGTCGCACACACTCCCAGGCTCACACTCCTGGGTGCGTGGGCCTGGGTGCCATGCGTGCTCCTAGGCGCGAGCGCTCAAGGGCGTGTGTGCCCGGCTGCTCCAGGGCGTCACACGCGCTTCTAAGATGTGCGCACTGCTAGACGCGCTCTCCTTGGCATCAGCGGCTCTGGGATGTGCGCGCCTCCTGGGTGCGCACACTCCTGAGTATGCGGTCCTTGGTGCACGCCCAAGGGCATGCTCTCCCAGACGCGCATGTCTGGCGCTCTTGATTCGGCTGAATGTTTAAATTTTTTATTGCCTACAATATACTACAAAAATATCAAAAGAAAGAACATTATCCAAACAAACAAAAATATAAACACTATATGTAGAAGATTTGAGATTTGAGTCAGGTCCTACCCACATGATAAAGGATCAGACATGAAAAAGGAGGTTACGTATCAGTCCGATATAGTTACATAGTTGCATAATAAAGAATAAAGAGGAGGTTACTTCTGATCCTCACAGTGCAACCACGATGCAATTCATGAAGTATGCAAGAAAAAAGAAAAGGGTCGTTAAAAAGTGCACAATTAGATAAGAATATTCTGAAGTACTACAAGGTAAAAACAAAGATCCCAACTGAAGTGAAATGCAGTGCAGGAAAATGATTTAGAGAGAGGAAATGAACATAAAAGCAGACAATCAGGATGGCATCGGAACAAAGTTTGAACTGCCCTGAGCACCGTCATAATGTGAAGATGATACACTGTTCAATACATCCTAGTTCCCCAATGTCATTTGTTTATTCCCTATATCAGCATGTCCATGACCCCATGCATGTTTCTACACCAGAAGTCCTCTACATTGGATCACAAGCACTCCAGCAAGATGAGATATCTGTGATAGTAATTGTCCTATAAGCTCACTACTGACATGAAATCACTATTACTAAAATAATTTCAACAAGAGAAAAAGAAACACTACAAAAGTTAAAATCTTGACAGACTATAATGCAGGTTCTTAAATGGTAGACATGCCTCTAAAAATAATGGTCCAAGGAATGCCATAAGGCCAACAACTCGGTTAGGCCCTAGTTTGTTTCTAGGTGACAGAGATCATGGTTTCGAATTGAAGGTTAATGTTGAGAGGACACCCATATTCCAGTTTACGACCGAAAATGTAAACAACAAATTGTCTTTAACAAGACCATTGAATCACACTCGAGGTTGAGCCAAGGCAACATTCCACAACCAAATTGTATGAAGAAGCTCAAAGCCTCAATCCTTTTACTAATCGACCACAACAGAATCATATTCTGGTCTTCACTGCCTCATTCTTTCATATTTTCTATCAACCAAATTTTACACGTATCCATGCTCTCCAAGGTAAATTTATTTGGCACTTGGATCATCACACATGTTACTAAAATTATATAGCTTTTTCCTTTTTGCTAATTAGAAATATATATAGCTAAGTCCATCCAATATAATCTGGAATCAGTGAACACATGCTACTAGGAGCATATGTAAGCTACTAGCCCGAGAGCCTTGCTGTGAGAAAACTTCCTGAAGGAATAAATCGCGAGGCCTTGCAGACTTTTGACACGCATATGATGATGATATTTATGTACATGATTAAGAGGAATATCATGCAAGAAATACAAAGCGGCATTTTGTGAACGGCAGATTTTATCATGACAAAGAAATTCTTTTGAACAGTAGAAATTCAATATAAAACTGAATTTGATTCTTGTGAACAACAGATTTTAAGTGTCATCGCTCCCTTACTCCGAGCATTGGCAGCAACAATTACCCCTCTTGCTCTCGTACTTGCTGCCGCAGCAGCAGCAGCAGCTGCAGCGAACCAGAGGTATACAAGTCCTATATATGCAAAGGATGTGATCTTAAAGTTTATCATCTCACCTGATTAAGTTTATGCAAGTGCAACTGTTCTGGTGAATTCTTCGGAGGATCAAGTCGATTGTGCTCTAGTGTCATAATCTTCTGAAAGTAGAATGTTGAAGCATATTCTTCTGAAAGTATTTTAAATGTATTTAACTTCTTGTCGTGTCTACTTTCAGAGCATATTTGTTTGTTACAACTGACAAGTGCTAACTACCGAATTGTTATAAATAAAGAAGGAAAAAAAAAAATTCATGCTAACCACACTTTATTGTTATTACAAATATAGAAAGCAATAATAAACAGCAGTATCTAAATGCATGAAATATGTAGTTATAAAAATATACAGCTCAGAAGATGCAAAAAAGGGAAAAGGATCACAAGAACACAAAATAACAGACCTCAAATATGTCCTCACTTTCTTGCTTTCACCTTTAAGGATAGGGCAGGCACCCCCATAAGATTATGCTAGAATTATGTATTATGAGTAGAAAACAAGTAATTAATTGACAAGTAACCCTTTAGAGAGAGAGATTCAGTAAGAATGTTGCACATGTAAACCTTCAAAGATCAATACTCATTACATTAGTATCATATTAAGCACGCTGAGTCTAAAGTCTTGAGTACAACTACGAATGATTATATTAAGCATGCTAGAGAGAGAGATTCAGTAACCCTTTAGAGAGAGAGATTCAGTAAGAATGTTGCACATGTAAACCTTCAAAGATCAATACTCATTACATTAGTATCATATTAAGCACGATGAGTTTAAAGTCTTGAGTACAACTACGAATGATTATATTAAGCATGCTAGACCAACAATAACCAGAAAACAAGCATCAGTAATCACATAATGACCATAGACCAGTTTGAGATACGAAACGGGCAAATAAAATGATAGAAAAAGTTAAGCCCCTGACTAGACCAATCACATCCACCCAAGGAACTAGAGAAAGCACAACTGTAACGATTAGCACGATATGAAAAAAATTACTATGCACGACTATTTCAGAACATGATACAAGCATAAGAGTTCGATGGGGCAAAAAGTTGATCCCTGGAAACAGATATATAGACGACAGCCATAGATCAGTATTAAGAAGAATTGAGCAATAAAATGATAAACGCGACTAGATTTTACTAACTACAATGATCTGGAAGCATGTTAAAGGATTACACGACCAAGATGGTAAAAAAATCTGAGCCATGGCCAATTGAAATGTATAACAAACTACTCAAACATGAATGAATGGAAGAAAAAAGAGATAAACAATAAGCGCCTAATTTATCTTAAATAGTAACTAAAGAACCTTGCAAGATTGTATGGAACCAATTTGATTCACGGTGAATGCAAAAAATATGTAAAAGGAAATAAATTTTCCATTATCATAAGCATAAATGACCAGACACCCGTGAGTAGAAAAAGGAAAGCAGTAATTTTGGGCCAGGTGGGATAACTAAGATTCCTTCAGGATAGTAAATACTGTGTCATTTTATATTGTGACAGATGCAAAAATACAGTGATATTTAGCCACTTTACATATAAGGTATTTCCTATATATTTTATACTGAATTCTGCATTGGCAGTCCCAATCTTTTATGGTTAAATGAAGTCTAAAATTACAAAATTAATATATTCTGCATAATATGTTAACTGACAAGTATTCACCACGAGCAACATGACTGAATGGTTTTCACTGCTGGAAAACGAGAATGCTAGCTCATAAATTAGAATGGTGTACTTAAACAAGCAAGAAAACCATATTGAGTTATATGACAACTGGTCTCATACAAAAATATATGCAGTCACTTTTCAACTAGATGACAATGTCATTAGCAAGAGAAAGAAAGTGTAGATGTGACGTATAGGAAGTCATGAACCCATATAACCTCAAGAGCTTGGATAAATAAAG
Organism: Dracaena cambodiana; assembly: GCA_036321105.1. NCBI lineage: Eukaryota > Viridiplantae > Streptophyta > Magnoliopsida > Asparagales > Asparagaceae > Dracaena > Dracaena cambodiana. The sequence continues at coordinate 29,149,691 of JAYEPQ010000002.1, forward strand.
ACCAAATTTAAACTGATTTTACAGGACAGAAGAATTAATGTGCATAATGCAATAGAATATAGTGAGATTCATGACAACACAATATATGTCATGTGACTAGATATTCAACATTATTTTGTTTACATACTCAAAAGAACTATCCTGAACGTGCATCAGTCACTAAAAAAGAGAAAGATGGCAAACTACTCCTTCAAGCCATGAGACAAAAGATGTTGATCTCCAACGTGCACACCAACATTCCCGCTGATGCCTCACTCAATGGTAAAGAGGTCAGTTGGGTTATGGGAAGTCCTAGGTTCTAGGTCAGGTGCCTTTGTTCCATAACAATAACAATAATGACAACAAATATTTGGGCGTCAACCAGTGGGTTGAGCTCAAGTAAATCATCTAGTTATGGTTTCTACTTTATTAGTTACCGCAAAAGACCAAGTAGAAATCTTCATTATATTGCTTGAGAATCTAAGAAATTTTTAATGACTTTCGTTTCTCATACGCATTAGATATTACAAGATTCCTCACTCATTTGCAGGGATAAAACATTGTTCTCAAGTAGCATGGAAAAACAGTTCAAAAGAACAAGCATGGATGTTAGCCCATTAAAACCAAGAAAAGTTTCTGTTACCAATTCCCACAGGCACAAAGGGCTATAAAAGCAAAGAAAAAGAAAAATGGAGAAAACTCTTAATAAACCAGAACCAAACTCAACAATAGCAAGGAAATACAATACGGAAAAAAAAAAAAAAAAAAAGCCACTCTTGCAAGAACATTTTGGTGGGTGGAAGGAAAACAGGTACTTTGAACATCATTCGTCTCGAAACATGGTGAGAGTAATCTTGTTTGGACCATTTAGTCGGAAAGAAGTACATCTTAGCTTAAATGCAGAACACTTTTTAATGATCATAAAAAAGTTACTTTTTGTGCGACTTGTTTGATTATATAATTTAACCAGAATTCATCTTTCCTTGTTAACAAAAACACAAAATTGTGGATTTTCAATTTCCAATCAACCTGAAATAGAGGCATGGGTGGTTGCTAAAATTTCTTTGTTCGCTTATTGTAATTCCTGTCCGGTTGCTAACATATTTTACTTGTTGATTCTATTGAATTTTTAACTGAACTAAAATAAACAATTATAAATAAGATAAATTGAACATTACAAAATATAAAATACAATAATAATAATAACTGGAATTGAAATAAAAAAAATTGAAATCTTGTTTTTTTGTTTAAATGATGACTGGAATTATGGTTGCAGAGTTAATATAATTTATGAAGATAAATGTGAAATTTATTGTAAAACTTAATATACAATTAGAATAGATTATGTATTACAAAATGGTTTTATATTCATTTTTTAGATATTTTAAATTTTTTCAATTTATAAAAATTATTTTATATAGTTTTATAGTTATTTTTATTAAATAAATAGGAAATTGCAAAAACTACGTTGTGCGTTACGCTATATACGACATAACCTAACAAAAGCAAAACGTTTCGTTACCGTAATCGCTATTTTAAACATTGATTGACAGTAAAGTTTTTTTGTGAGTCTCTAATAACTCTTTTAACTATGTGCATTTGACCCTTCATTTTTGCCTGACCAACAAAGTGGAAGATAAAAAAAAAAAGAGGAAGATGAAAAAACAAAGCATTAGTGGAAAGAGGTGAGGGGAGAAGTGATGATTCTTGGAGAAAGAAGATGAAAGCAGCAGGAAGGGTATCTGAGGAAAGAACAAAAGCTATTTCAGGTTGATTTTTTTTTACGATAAACGGCGGGATATAGCCCTCCGCGTTCCATTAATGAGATCATAACAGAACAATCATGGTCTACGACCACTAGTAATGTGGTCCATTAATAGAGTTACAAAAGTTCAAATATCATTACATAAAAAGCAACAAAGTAAAAAACATCAAATAAAATTAAAAGTACATATGTCCTGGATATCGCAGCTGTGTTTGTCACCACTCCATCTCCTCTCGAACTGCCGAAGTCATCCCCTACTCCTCGACTGGTGGGGTACCGTCTCCCAAAGAGCCATCCGACAAGTGAAGTCTCTCTTCATCTGAGAGAATACCTGTAGGGTGTTCCGTTTGTTATGCCTTGCGCTTAGAAGCCGTTGCTGCCACCTGACCCAACTGATAATGTTGTCCACCTCTTTTTTCCACCAGTCTCTTCTCCTAGATGGCGTGATCAGAGATGTAATATGTCCATCCTGATTTGGTAGTTCATCCACCCTTTCAGGGTTCGTCAGCTTTCTTTCTCTTGAACATTTCCTCCACCCTGCTCCGGAATCACTATTGCCCCTCTTTGTTCTTGTGTTAATTCCTCCTCTACTTGTACTGTTTCTGTAGTATCTTTTTCTACCGCCACTGTCTCTTGATTTTCCTTACAAAGTGCCTTTCTTATCTCCCTAACACGCTTGGGCAGTCTGGAAGGTTGTCTTTTCCTGACCCGTCTATCTTACTTCATATTTTCTCTACACAACATTTTCGAGTAACTTGGCAATAGTATCCCTGGCAAATTCTTTGTCGAAGTTGTTTAATGTAGTTAGCAAACCCGTGTATTCCATGTTTTTGTTAAAGGACTCTTGGCTGAAGTCCAATTTTCTTTTAGAGCTCCCTTCCTCGTTCGGCTGGAATCCAGTTGCTTCATTACTATTGGACATATCCTTATCCATACTCTTGAAAGGCCCCTGATGATCATCCAGACCCGTTTTATTGTGGATACAAGGATCTTTACTCACCTCTCCAAGTTGCGGGCCCCCTCACCTTTTTTTAGACCACTAAAGTCCATAGATGAAAACCTCTCCACCATGCGGTCCCCTCCTCTCTCCTTTTCCCCGCCTTTATTTTGCCCTCTTTGTAACAATGGATCCCACTTGAAGTTCCCTCTCTACCCACTCCCTCTCCAAAATTTCTCCTTGGGTGGGTCCCACCCGAACTTCCTCCCCTAGATAAGAGTGGGAGAGAGAATCTTCTCCCATCCACTCTCTTCCCACTTGCAGCCTTGTCACCCTCAAAGTCCCCTCGGGACTCCCTCTGCGGCTCTTCAATGTCTAGCCTTCCTTTCCCAGTATCGCCTCTCTGGCATCCCCTGCCATCTTCCACCTTCCCCTTCTGTTTCAGATTTGGTCTATCGGTAGGTAAGGTTGTCGTCTTTCCAATGCAGGTATGGGTTTTGATCTCTTTAGCATCAAGAAAAAGTCTTCCTTCTTTATCTCTCCTTAGAATTCCAAAGTTGGATCCCTTCTCATCAATAACCAGCGGGTCATCTGCCACCCAAACCACCTCCCCTTCCTGTGGTGTACTCCTTCCTCCCGTCGGAAAGTTGGTGTTTTGATTTTCTTTAAATAGGCAATTTCGAGAGGAGAGTTCTTGAATGCCTATTGTCGGAGGCAAGTGGTCCTCGGTCCTATTTTTCGTTTTGTCCATAGGCTCCTCCTCCTCTCCTCCGAAAGTTCTCTGTAATCCTTCCTCAAATTCTTTTCCTTGGGCTTATTTTTTGTCGTTTAGTGCTGCGTTGACTAGTACCACTGTCGCCGCAGACCCTTTCTCTGCTTCCGAGGTGGTCCCTGTTCTCTTCCAAGTAAAACTCCTCTTTTTTCCGGCGGGGAGGGTGACCATTCCGGTCGACGGCTGATCGGAACCACCGATCTTACCGGAGACCGTGACGCCCTCAAGACCCACCGATGGATAGCTGTTCAGGTTGTGGTAACTCTCAGATTTAGTGTACAGAGCCGTCCTCCCAAGACCGCAATGATCTACGACGGGATCACCGATAAGCTATCACAACCCACCCTGATTCTAGCACAATTTAATTTCCGTTTAAGGTGGGTATTTTCATCAATGTCAATGATGTGTGCATATTTGATCATCTTGTTGCTAATATCTACTCTATTCCAATGGTGAAACGGCAAGCCTCTAATCTCCACCCATGCCACTTCCCCATTCCATCTACACACCCGAAACCCTGCTTTGTACTCCCTGCATGGAATTGAAATTCTACTAGTTGCGAGTGTCAATCCAGCCTCCGTGGGGAAATATGCAAAGAATTTGTTCCCTCCGTCATGAATTAACCAGTTGAAACTAATAAATTCTTTTGACATAGCTTTCAGTCCTTCCTTCATGTCTTCCATCGATGGATTGCCGTGTCCGGGATACAACACCCCTAGAGTCCTGGACAATCGTTGTTGCTCCTCCCTTGCATGATCTGATACCGGGATGAACACTCCTGGTTTTTTCTCAGGTCGGAAGATGGCCAGTGTTACTCATTTCCGGTGGTGGCATGGGTGGAGATTAGAGGCTTGTCGTTTCACCATTGGAATAGAGTAGATATTAGCAAGATGATGATCAAATATGCACACATCATTGACATTGATGAAAATATCCACCTTAAACGGAAATTAGATTGTGCTAGAATCAGGGTGGGTTGTGATAGCTTATCGGCAATCCCGTCGCAGATCACTGCGGTCTTGGGAGGACGACTATGTACACTAAATCTGAGAGTTACCCACAACCTGAACAGCTATCCATCGGTGGGTCTTCAGGGCGTCACGGTCTCCAGTAAGATCGGTGGTTCCGATCAGCCGTCGACCGGGACGGTCACCCTCCCCGCCGGAAAAAGGAGTTTTACTTGGAAGAGAACAGGAACCACCTCGGAAGCAGAGAAAGGGTCTGCGGCGACAGTGGTACTAGTCAACGCAGCACTAAACGACAAAAAACAAGCCCAAGGAAAAGAATTTGAGGAAGGATTACAGAGAACTTTCGGAGGAGAGGAGGAGGAGCCTATGGACAAAACGAAAAATAGGGTCGAGGACCACTTGCCTCCGACAATAGGCATCCAAGAACTCTCCTCCCGAAATTGCCTATTTAAAGAAAATCAAAACACCAACTTTCCAACGGGAGGAAGGAGTACACCACAGGAAGGGGAGGTGGTTTGGGTGGCAGATGACCCGCTGGTTATTGATGAGAATGGATCCAACTTTGGAATCCTAAGAAAAGATAAAGAAGGAAGACTTTTCCTTGATGCTAAGGAGATCAAAACCCATACCTGCATTGGAAAGACAACAACCTTACCTACCGATAGACCAGATCTGAAACAGAAGGGGAAGGTGGAAGATGGCAGGGGATGCCAGAGAGGCGATACTGGGAAAGGAAGGCTAGACATTGAAGAGCCGCGGAGGGAGTCCCAAGGGGACTTTGAGGGTGACAAGGCTGCAAGTGGGAAGAGAGTGGATGGGAGAAGATTCTCTCTCCCACTCTTATCTAGGGGAGGAAGTTCGGGTGGGACCCACCCAAGGAGAAATTTTGCGAGGGAGTAGGCAGAGAGGGAACTTCAAATGGGACCCATTGTTACAAAGAGGGAAAAATAGAAGCGGGGGAAAAGGAGAGAGGAGGGGACCGCATGGTGGAGGGGTTTTCATCTATGGACTTTAGTAGTCTACAAAAAGGTGAGGGAGCCCACAACTTGGGAGAGGTGAGTAAAGATCCTTGTACCCACAATAAAACGGGTCTGGATGATCATCAGGGGCCTTTCAAGAGTATGGATAAGGATATGTCCAATAGTAATGAAGCAACTGGATTCCAGCCGAACGAGGAAGGGAGCTCTAGAAGAAAATTGGACTTCAGCCAAGAGTCCTTTAACAAAAATATGGAATACACGGATTTGCTAACTACATTTAAGAACTTCGATAAAGAATTTGCCAGGGATACTATTGCCAAGTTACTCGAAAATGTTGTGTAGAGAAAATATGAAGCAAGATAGACGGATCAGGAAAAGACAACCTTCCAGACTGTCCAAGCGTGTCAGGGAGATAAGAAAGGCACTTTGTAAGGAAAATCAAGAGACAGTAGCGGTAGAAAAAAATACTACAGAAACAGTACAAGTAGAGGAGGAATTAACACAAGAACAAAGAGGGGCAATAGTGATTCCGGAGCAGGGTGGAGGAAATGTTCAAGAGAAAGAAAAGCTGACGGACCATGAGAGGGTGGATGAACTACCAAATCAAGATGGACATATTACATCTCTGATCACGCCATCTAGGAGAAGCAAGAGACTGGTGGAAAAAAGAGGTGGACAACATTATCAGTTGGGTCAGGTGGCAGCAGCGGCTTCTAAGCGCAAGGCAGAACAAACGGAACACCCTACAAGTATTCCCTCGGATGAAGAGAGACTTCACTTGTCGGATGGCTCTTTGGGAGATGGTACCCCACCAGTCGAGGAGTAGGGGATGACTTCGGTAGTTCGAGAAGAGATGGAGTGGTGACAAACACAGCTGCGATATCCAGGACATATGTACTTTTAATTTTATTTGATGTTTTTTACTTTGTTGCTTTTTATGTAATGATATTTGAACCTTTGTAACTCTATTAATGGACCACATTACTAGTGGTCGTAGACCATGATTGTTCTGTTATGATCTCATTAATGGAACGCAGAAGGTTATATCCCGCCGTTTATCGTCAAAAAAATCAACCTGAAATAGCTTTTGTTCTTTCCTTAGATACTCTTCCTCCTGCTTTCATCTTCTTTCTCCAAGAACCATCACTTCTCCCCTCACCTCTTTCCACTAATGCTTTGTTTTTTCATCTTCCTCTTTTTTTTTTATCTTCCACTTTGTTGGTCAGGCAAAAATGAAGGGTCAAATGCACATAGTTAAAAGAGTTATTAGAGACTCACAAAAAAACTTTATTGTCAATCAATGTTTAAAATAGCGATTACGGTAACGAAACGTTTTGCTTCTGTTAGGTTATGTCGTATATAGCGTAACGCACAACGTAGTTTTTGCAATTTCCTATTTATTCAATAAAAATAACTATAAAACTATATAAAATAATTTTTATAAATTGAAAAAATTTAAAATATCTAAAAAATGAATATAAAACCATTTTGTAATACATAATCTATTCTAATTGTATATTAAGTTTTACAATAATTTTCACATTTATCTTCATAAATTATATTAACTCTGCAACCATAATTCCAATCATCATTTAAACAAAAAAACAAGATTTCAATTTTTTTTATTTCAATTCCAGTTATTATTATTATTGTAATTTATATTTTGTAATGTTCAATTTATCTTATTTATAATTGTTTATTTTAGTTCAGTTAAAAATTCAATAGAATCAACAAGTAAAATATTTTAGCAACCGGACAGGAATTACAATAAGCGAACAAAGAAACAATCATAAATTAACAAGCTAAAAATTCCACAAATAATCAAACAAGCTAACAACTAATTAAGTAAGAAAATTAGATCAATTCACTAATATTCAAAATAATAATCAACAACAATATATAAATTACTAAAAAATAATTGTAAGTAATGTAAATATAATGTAATTTAACATAACATTATGTAATATAACGTAAAATAACATAAAAAAAACATACAATTACGGTGCACTAAGTTATTTCCAGTTGTTACGTAGCGTTGGTATTCCGTTAAGTTACGTAACACAATATAACGGGTTTCATAACGTGTTATTTTCAACATTGCCGTCAATTTTACTGCAAACAAATAGTTGACAAATACTTTAAGGGACATAGTCTTGCATTCCAAGAATTGTTGGAGACTGAGAACAATGATGTCACCATTCCAAATCACTGCTGTCCTGCAACATAGGACATGCATTCTGGTTTCCAAATCCCAGTGCAGGACTTCATTATAAGGGGAAAGTAACTACCTTTAATCAAAGAATAATAGTTGTAACTTGTTGATAGAATAAAGGTTTCTCAAGGATGACCAGCTCTAAATAACAAGTGATAGCTATTACTCTTTGATGAAGACCAATTACATGAGCACTAAAAAGTACAGAATCCCAATTACATGAGCACTAAGGGGCTGTTTGGTTGCTTGCATAAGTGTGTAAAATGGTAGCAATTGCAACCACTTTTGCTGCAAGTAGTGCTTTCTGCTATTTGGTTGTGGTTACAGTTATGAAGGTTTGCAATTGTAATTGCAAACACTTATGCACTTGCAGTAATTGCAGTTGCGGAAAAAAGTGTGCAACACACTTTTCCTTTCCCCTTTGAAAACAATGATTGCATTATTGATAAATGGGATATTTCTCATACCTCATAAAAATAAAAAGTTAATATTTGAATTTTTTTGCAACTTCAGTTATCCTTTGCAACTCCCAAACCAAACACAGTAATATAAATTGCAACAAATTCTACTATAGCAACTTCATTTGTAGTAATATAAGTTGCAACTTACAACATCACTTACAAGCAACCAAACAGTCCGTAAATACGAGGATCGACCACTAAAAAGCACAGACATGCCAACACAGAAATGGCACGAAATGGCATACAAATGGATAACAAATTCCAAATCAAGCAAAGACACTATAAGAAATATTGTGCCCAACACGTGACACGGCATCATGCTAGAAATGTCCTTGCTACACAGAATCAACATCGGAGTTATCTTAAAGAACACACTTTATTTGCACAAAAAAGACCATAACCCTAACCCATAGGACACGCCAAATCAAAAGTAAGTGTCACAAGATCCTAGATGATCCCATGCAGCTTAATCATAAGACCAAGAAATGGAAAAACAAAAGGATACCAAAGACCATAATTGAATATCAAAAAAGTCATATGCGACACTAACGACTTATCTTAAGATAAAAAAAACTATGTGCTTTAATAGAAGGGTATACTAAACAAGTCTAAATCAATATGGCCATAACAAGTCATCCTTTGAATGATAGCATGTAATTGTTATGTATATGCCCTACTCCCTTTACTTATAAATGTCCATCCTATCTCAAATCTTTGCATTCCATGTCTCCAACATAAGGTCACTGCAACTAATCCCGTCTTACAAACTAATCCATAGCACCATGTTATGTATATTCGGTTCTACATAATAGGGAAGGAACTAGGACTTTAGAAAGGGCGGGGCCAATAATAAGAGCTTCAAATTCTATTAATAAAATTATACCACAATCAATGGAACTTAACAAAAGCATACTACAATTCATTCAAAAAAAATAACAAACACATTAACAAATCAACTGGTTTTTCAACATTTTAATGCAATCACAGGTTAAAAGGAACCGACATTCTTTTAGATAAAAATTACCTATAATTGCCTCTGCACTAAATCTTATAGTACACAAGTAAATTATCTAATTAGTTAAAAAAAACTAGTAATTATTTAAAAATATGGCTTTACATTTCACAAGCACATCTCATAAAATAAGTAAATGACAGCTATACGTGGACAATAATAGTGTCAACATATTTCATTCAAAACTAGATATTAACCTCGCTAATCGGAGGAAAGGGGATTGCAACAAACAAGAATTCAATATAGAATTAAGTAATCCATCAATCTATGTTTAAAAAGAAATAAAATAAGCCACAACATTGAATAAGAAATGGGATAGAGTTAAAATGTAGAACTAAACAACTAGTTGATTCTCGATCTTGACAGTTTTGCACCTTTGAAACCTAACACAAACGGCCTTTTTCCTTCTCTTCCTGCACTCTGTGATTAACAAAACTTTTTTCTCTCGGATTTAAAAAACATTTTTTTTTCTCTCAAATGAAAAAAAAGCACCGCAGGTGATCTCGCCCTTGACTTGATTACTAATTGATCAATCATCAATGATCATTAACTTGTTAATCCAAATAACTTCACCCTGAAAGCCCATTAGCCCACACCCCCCCCCCCACCCAAACGATCTATGTATAGTTCCGTCCCTCCTACAGAGACTACAAATTCAGCTCAAATCCGGTAAAGTCTACATTATGTATGTTTCGAGTAATGGACTAATCAGTTCACTAATTGCCCATTACCACGGCCACTACCACACTTTAGACTCTCAACCATGTATATTCTATATATTTATACATTCCCAAGCTACAACATGCAGAATAAAATCCACCGGCTTCAACATAAGATGCAGTTAGACATCAAAAGCAACAACCCATAAATAGGCTAAATTAGTAAGATATCACTAAGAATTATTCGACTCGCAAAGATAACCTGAATTCGAGAAAGGGAAGAGAGCAAGAAACATACCCAGCTGAAGCTGTGGAATCATCATCTCGACTTTACTGTCGAATTATATAATAAAAAGAGAGTATTTTACAGGCACCACATTATTCTATGGAAAAGATCTTCACAAGACATTTTCTTCGGCAGTTTCTTTACAAGGCTGGCATCAAGCAGCATCCTCCTCCAAGTAATCGAACTCATCCTTCCTCAAATGCGCGAAGAATCTCACAGGCTTCTCCTGCCCCTCAACATCCACAAAGAACTCAACTTTGAAGGGCAAATTCGCCGAAATCCTCTTCCCTTTCCAAACCCCAACATACTGCTTGATCACCCCCTCCATCCCATTGAGATCCAAATCCGGCGCCTTTGGCACGTGATACACTTTCAGAGGCACCTTCACCTTGATCCTCTTCCCCGCTTTGCTCGCCGCCTCCAATTCCTCGCCGGAGAGCGGCGACGACGACGAAGGCGAAACATCGGGGGAGATTGCGACCTGGCACGAGATTCCGATGCTTCTCGATCTTCCCAATGTTGTGGCTCTTGGGATTCTTGTAGCTCTGGTTACTGAGAGGGATGAGATGTTGGGGTTATTCTGCTGGAAGACGGAGGACGAGGAGGCGAGGGCAGCGGTGGCGGCGGCGGTGGAGGTAGCCGGAGTCGTCATTAGATCTGCGGGGTTAGATTTCAGCAGGGTTAATTTGTTTGTTTGTTTATTGAGGCGGGTGCTTTTGAGATTGAAAAAAAAGTTCCAAGGGACTGACGACTAACCGAGAGAGGAGATACTAATAAATAGTAAGAGAAGGGACAGGCTAATAGGAGTGCTACGGGCAGTGGATAAGGGAGGAGAGGTGCAAAGCTGAGGTGGGATTGGGACGAACAGTGAGCCTGAGCGAGGTAGCGACTGGCCGAGGAACCAAGCCGCAACAGGTGGAGGGATTGCTTGAAACGAGCCTTTGTTATGAAAAAAAAAAAAAAAAACAAAAGACAAATTTCAAATTAATATTAAAAAAGAAAGAAAATCTAAAAACAACTTTCCGGATATGACAGGGATAGAAAGGTAATATATGATTCGATGAATATGGATATGTCATGTTGAAAATTTTGGTATCAGTAAGTCTAAATTTTTCAAAATATCGCTACGACAAAATTAGATATTTATTTCCCTTCGGGCGAGTTATTTTTTAAATTTACTTTTTCTTAATATTAATTCAGAAAATTCTTTTAAAAACACACACACACAAGTACCCAGAAATATCCAAAATTACACCTACTCTCTATCCATCGATTCCTTTACTTATTTTTAATTGTAGTTTGGTTTTTAATATGCATGACTACATAGTTGAATTCTACCAGAGCAGCAATATGAAAGGTGTATCATTAGAGTAATAATACCAACATCTAGATTGGTAAAATATTGCTACAAAATATAGAAAATTCAATTTTAATAAGGCGGAGATTAGGGATTGCATTGTTGATTATGTTAGCCCTTGCTAAATATTATAGGAAATATTACTATAAACTACATTATGGGAACACCTTCAAATCAGAAACTAACCAAGTGAAACCAAGCAAGCTAGAAGTGGTCTAACTAGTATAAATATTTGGTAATTATAATACAATATTTGGGGAAATTCTATTTGCGCACAATATTTTACTCTTGGCATTCTGATTACTCTTTACACCAAACTCTTACTTTGAAATATACCATTTTACTCTCTGCACCTAATTTTTTTTCTAAAAATACCCCTCCTCTTTTTCTCTAACTCCTCACCTTGTCCGATTCCAATTTTATCCATTTTTATTTTAAGTTGGATGTTACTTTAAGAACAAAAACTATTTTGGTTGGGTATTAATATCCAACCAAGAAATGTGCTGGTCGGGTATTAATACCCGACCAGCAAGTGAAGTCTCCCCCATAAAAAAAAAAGCTAATTAATGATAAATTTCAAACAAATATGCATAAAATCTAAAAAAAATTCAAATCGCATATTAGATTTGTTCTCTGACACTAGTTGCATATTGGAATTTTCCATTTGTATAAGAAAACTCAAATTCAAACTCCAAATCCAAATTTCACTTATGATGGTGAAATTGAAGAATTTAAAATTCTTCTAATCTTTTCAGGAACGTTAATGTAAAAAAAAATTTAAGGGGTCAAGAAATCAAATCGATGATTTTGTAGGAGATGTATTTTTATTAAATACCAAAAAAATTATTTAGGATTTTAAAGAGAAAATAGAGAAGGAAGACGATGAGTCGTAATTCTAAATTTTAAGAAGTCTTAGTTTTGGATTTATAAGGGTAATTTAGTCTAAAAAAAATAATAGCAAACTTGTAATTATTTATAAGTTTCAAAACCATGTGTTAAGAGTAAAATGCCGTGTGCAAATAAAATTTTCCCAACATTTGACTGTATGACTACTGGCTTATCTGATATCACCATCAGCAAAAGCCGTGGTATTGAAAACATTTTCTATAACTACAAATTCAATAAAATAATTAAAGACATCTTGTAAAGAAACTCATCAAAAGTCACTATGTAAAGATAAAAATAGGGAATATTTGTTTTTATTATTATTTAAAATAAAATGGTTTCAAAAAATCACTTTTAGATTTATAAGAATCTATGTCTGAAAGGCTACATTTCTGAACTAGAACTGAGCAGCTGAGCTTCTATATAAGAGTGGCCTGATAAAAAAAGAAAATTTTGAAGTAATTGATGAACTCATATTCTAGATGTTTTCTTTTTATTCTCTTAACTCCATTTTGTTGCGAATTTCAATAATTAAGTTAAATTTATTTGTTAAAAAAATATTTATTCTTGTATATTATAAAAGCTACATGTGTAGAAACCTTATTCGGCCTTATCAATTTCCAATTTGACTTTTGATGGACCTATCTTGTATCCTACAACTCCAATTAAGAGTCCTATTTCTAATTCATCAGTTTTCTATTCTTATAGATTTATTGTGAATTTTTTGGTATTTTTATGAGAAAGTTAAATTTTTGACAGAAGGGATAAAAATCTTTGTCAGCCCAAATTTTTGAGAACTACCATCCAATAGCTCAACTAGCTCCGAAGATGATAAACTTCTTTCCGAGAGCTTACTTATTTCCTAGATCTTTCTTATACTCTTTGCTAGTTATGATGTTGGATATAGCATGATATTCTTTAGATCGGATTTTGGGATTTCAATTTTCCGATATCGGATTCAAAATCAAATTAGGATTTAATGATAAAAGATTACTTTATAGTTCAAAGTATGGAATTGACATAAAAATTTGGTAGCTTGGGAATTTGATAAGATTATTGAGAAATTTTCATAACTATCAAGTACCAGACAGCCGCAGGTTGGCAACAGGAACAACTAACTAGTAACTGTCATGATCCTGATTAAACAGGGCTTGTAAGTATTTAGTGGAGAATAATACATTTGATTTCAATATAGAGAAAGAGAATCCAATAAATGAATAGAGAAAGAGAAGAGAAGAATAAGGGGGAACCTAATAAAAACTAAAAAGAGAGGGGGAAGAGAGAGATGGAATTAAGTGAAAGAAATCGGGGGTAAAATGGAAAAATCGAACCAAAATATAAACAGGGAATTAAATTGTAGAACTTAAAGGATTTGGGGACTAAATCCTAAATATGAAGATTTTGGGGACTAAATTATAATTTATAAAGATATAAGGGATGAATCTGTAAATACCTCTTTATTGTTTCGCTAAATCCATATCCAGACCCTAATCAATCCAAGTCCAAAGACCAAACCCGAATTGTGACAATCCGTCTATTATACCGAGTAGTCTCCTTGTTTGTCACAATTTGTTTAAACTAATCGTGCTGGTGGCGCCATTTAAAGATAAATCCTTGTTGTGAATATTATCTCCTCAAATTATGGTTGACGAATAGAAAAGATGGAATCAAAGTCAAGTTAATGATCGTGAACGTGAAAAAATTGAAGACAAATGAAGTCGCATGTTTAATCACTTTGAGGACTTATACAGACTTACACCATGATAGAATTTGATCAGGAGTTGCACCTAAATATAAAAGGGATCACACCAGAGTTTTTGAGTCGTATTGAAATAATTTCATTAAAAGAATTTCCTCCATTTAAGATTATGTAAATACAGAAAAAAAAGGAAAAAAATGTTTATAAGAACTTATATGACTTAATCCTTAAGAACTCTAAATTAATTAGAACTCTATTGAACTTACTAACATAACTTAGACGGAAACTGACTCTAACGTAATCGTAGTTTGGAAAGATCAAATTACAGCTATGAGATAATTTATAAGAAAACTAAATTTATAGATGCCATTTTTTATTATGGGATATATACAGGTCTGGCCCTTAAATCTTTATAAATTATAATTTAGTCCCCCACATCTTCGTATTTAGGATTTAGTCTCCCAAATTCTTTAACTTATTACAATTTAAGCTTCCAGTTTATATTTTGGCTGATTTTTCCATTTTATCTCTGATTTCCTTCACTTAATTCTCCTTTTCTCTTCCCCCTCTCTTCTTAGTTCTTATTGGGTTCCCCACTTGTTCTTCTCTTCTCTCTCTTCATTTATTGGATTCATCCTCTCTATATTGAAACATAATGTATTATTCTCCACTAAATGTATTAAACATTTAAGTCTCAATAAAATTTATTTATTGGGTTCTCCCTCTCTATATTGGATAAATTAATTTCTAAATTTAATATATTTAGTAGGGAATAATACATTTGATTTCAATATATATAGAGAGAAGCCAATAAATGAATAGAGAGAAGAGAAGAAGAAGGAGGGAATCCAATAAAAACTATGAAGAGAGGGGGAAGAGGGAAGGAGAATTAAGTGAAGAAAATCAGGGGTAAAATGAGAAAATCAGGCCAAAATATAAGCTGTGAGACTAAATTATAGTAGTTTAAAGGATTTGGGGACTAAATTTAAATACGAAGATTTGAGAGGCTAAATTATAATTTATAAAGATGTAAGGGACAGATCTGTAAATACCCTTTTTTTTATATATTATAAATAAAAATAAAATAAATATGAATTGTGTAGAATCTAAGAATGACTGCAAAATCTAGAGAAAATCAGCTCGAGAAGAGAAATTGACGATATATATGTTATTGAAGTTAAACGACAAAGCAGTAGTTAACCGTGACAGTCTTCCGATAGCAACGATGATGGCCTTTGGTATGCGATGTTTGTGTGGGTGCAGCAATTGTTGGGAGAATGAAGAAGAAAAAGAAAAGGAAAAGATGTGGTCAAAGTGTTGAGAGGAGAAAAAGGCAAAAGAAGAGAGGGGTTGCCAAGAAGGATGACAGCTAAGATGGATGGATGTGTGGATATATTAATTAGATACTTCAAGGGAGTTTCTAAAGGGGCATACCATTTTTCCTAGTGAGCCACTTAAAAATTTATTTTTATTTACGATTTTGCCATTTAAATTTTATGGCAAAAATATCTTCATCTTTAACCTCTCTATTCTCTCTCTCATCTCCTCCACCTTCATTATCTTTCCGCCGCCGCCGTCACTACTCTCCTTCGTCACTATGGTAGATCTCTCTCTGTTCTATCTTTCAACTCTCTCTCTAAATTCTCCTCTCAAGAATTATCATTCAATATCTCTCCTCTTTCAACTTTTCTTGAAGGAGAGAGGCGAGATCCACCAAAATATTGAATCTTTTTTCATAAAAAAGAGCGGAAATTGGAATAGAAATACAATCGTTTCTCTTCTCGTTCTCGTTCCTCTCCCTTTGAATCAAGTTGATCTCGGGAATGTCGTCGGAGATCAAGGTGGTGGAAGAGGGGAGAGAGGACGGAGGAGGAGGGGGAGCGGAGTTAGAGGCAATGGAGATCCTAAAGATGAATTTAGAGTTACTAGTCTCTTTGATTTGGGCTAGACAGCCTGGATCCGATAGCCTGGATCCACCATAGAGGATCCGGACTGTCTAGCCCGGAACTTGTTGCAATATTAGGAGAAAAATAGGGAAAGGTAGTTTTTGGAATTTTAAATGTGTTCACTAGGAAAAATCCTCTATTTTCAAAAGAGATGGTGGACTAACTATGAAAAGTGGGCTCACTGGGAAAAAATGTGTGCTCCTTTGGAAATTCCCTACTTCAACCATGGAGTCATAAGACTTATCTGGAAATTTATATTTTGCCCTACAAATACTAAAGACACGCGAAAGTTGTATTATAAACTAAGAAGCTAAACGTTATTATTTTAATTCTTTGATTTCTAGTAACATTTATATAATACAATAAATTTCGTAATATACTACTATTATAAATTTGTTTGATTATTGATTTTCATGTCATTTAGGAATATCAGGTTAATTTTATGTTTTTTAAACTATTAATAACATGTATACTAATTCATGTTACAAATAACAACTAAGTTACAAACTCATATGATATACCTTTATCATAGTTTTTTCAAGAATTATCATATGACATGTTTTAGTATTGTGTCGTATAACTCATATCCGTTTATTGATGCTAATTAATACAACCTAGTTTAATGGAGCGTTTGGATATTGATAAGTGAATTTGGGCAAGTACATTTAAGATTGTAGCATAAGTATGACTTGCCATGTTTTTAAGAGAAGGTAAAACTACTTAAAATTGGTAACGGCTTACAAATACACTACTTATGGCTAGTTATCAATTGCTGGTAAAACAAATAGCAGGACCGAGTCACTTACAGTGATCGGAGCTGCAACTTGCAAGTGACTTAGTTACCCTGTCCACTGCCATACACCCCTGGTGCAACAAATGGGGGGGGGGGGGGGGGGGGGGGGGGAGGGGAAGGGGAAGAGAGAGAGAGAGAGCCCAGAGAGAAACAAAAAAGCAAAAGAAGTAAAGAAAACAAATGGAGATAAAAAGAAAACAGAGAATTTTTATTTCGAGCCGGCTTTTTGTGTGAAATTCTCCTTCAAACTTGTGCGGGAGTTTCCAAAGGAGCACGCCATTTTTTTTTTAGTGAGCCCACCTAACAACCTTCAACCTGTGCACTGCCGGTTAATGGGAAGTTCTAAATGCGCGCCACTTTACTTTTAGTGAGCACCATGAGTTTAGTTAAGGATAATTTCAACTTTGTCCTTTATTCTGGACAAAAGAGAGGTTGGTCCTTTTTTTAGTGAGCACCATCTCTATCATCTCATTTTCTAATCCATTCAGAAATGCCGGTCTAGAAAAGCTTCGAAGGAAGCGTCCTGCAAGGAAAAAGGGTGAGGATAACAATAATTTTGAGTGAGAGTTTCGAAAATGATGAGTGGAATCAGAGAATAGGAGGAAACAAAGGGTCGTGCTCACTAGGAAAAATGGGGCTGACGGTTAGTAAAGATAATGGTAAAGTGAAAAAAATAGATGGGGCTCACAAAGGAAAATTCACTTAATTTAAAAGTTATATGGTGCTCACTAAGAAGCTGGCTTCTTGGTGCTCGCTAAGAGGCAAGCGGTGCGCATTTAGAATTTCCCCTGTTAAACAAAGAGACAAAAATGTAAGAAAATTAAGTCAGTGTGCAACTCGTCACTGGCTCACTTTGTTAGTGCCTTGGCGGGCTCTGCCGGCCGCTCCTCCCCTTCGAAAACTCTCTCTCTCTCTCTCTCTCCTCATCTTCCTTCAGATCTACACGTTTAGGGTTTCTCCAAACTCCCATCTTCTCCTCCCAATTCGAACCCCAAAACCCCATCTTTTTTCCTCTAGGGTTTCCTTCAGCGATGCAGGCCCCAAAGCCAGAGGCCATCATCGAATGGCTCCATAAGGAGATGAACTACCCGTCGCCTCTCCCGACCCCGGACCAGATCCGCAAGATCTGCCGCGGGAATATGATCCCAATCTGGTCGTTCCTCCTCGGCCGGGTCCGGTCGGAGAAGACGGTGACGACGATTCGCCGGAACATTGTGATTCACGGGGCGAAGGGGACGAGGAAGTCGTCGGAGGAGGCAAGGGAGAGAGACTCGGCGGAGGAGGAGGCGGAGAGGATGAGGGTTTTGGTGAGGAGGATGAGGAGAGATGTTAGGGCGAAGATGACCGAGCTTGCGAGAGAGGAGTCTGATAGGAAAAAGAATATCGACGATAGGGCAAATGCCAGGTAATGGATTGGAAATTTTTTGATTCTTTTTAGACAATGTGTGAGATTAAACCAATTAAATTGATGCAAAATTGGGGGGAACTAAGTGCGGTATTATAAAGGGTGATTTTTCTTTAGTTAATTTGACGTTATAGGAAATATCAACAGAGTTGATGCAAGTCTAACATTAAGTTGCTACTCTTTTGTTCTAACTGCACAATTGAAATTTAGTTAAAATACTTATGAATCGATTTGGCAAAGAGAATTTTTGCTGTTTAGCTGATGAAAATTTGTGCCTTGCTGCTTCATTTGTGCCGGGGACTTACAATGAGTTTCCCTGCCCTTCTCTCAAAAATAGAAATTTTGTGTGCTCTAGTTGATAATAGCTTCTTTTCTTTCTTCTTTTTTTTTTTTCCATACTACCATGTAGTTTTATTTTGATTAACTGATTTTTTTTCACTGAGATGATTGATGCTGCTATGGGTTTTCGAATGAGTAGAAGGACAAGGAAAGAAGGTGGTTGTCCCTTTCTGATGTGGGTTACTTATGGAGATGATATCTGCAATTTTTTAGTGGGAAAACTTAATATTAATTCTTGCAATTGATTAATCTACAAGGAATATCATAAACTGGTAATGGAAACTTCCATAATCATTTTGTTAAGGTGCTGCTTAGGAACCACATTTTGTAATAATGCTCCCATGCAATGATAGGAAAGCTAGTGTAGGCTAAGCTAGACTTTGCTCAGAATTGACATACCAAGGGCTTAATTGCAGTGTCATGTATGCAAGTTTATGGACTAGTGTTCTTGCAGGTCATAGATATGCAATACCAACATATAATAATGCAAAACATGCGATCATAGATTAATTATGATATGTTGGTATTATAGTAATATATATTGTTTAAGGAAATATGATTCTGTAAGTTCATTTAAAATTGGACCAGATAGTAGGCCATAAGTTTGCAGTGTGTATGTTTACGAAAGTTTGATAAACATAGGTAATGTTTCCCGGATATGTATTACCACTAAGTGTACAAGTAAAACAGAAGTTACAAGGACAAAGGAGATGAGGAAAGTTGATAATACAAAAAAATGACAACATAGCATGATTGTCTCAGACATGTCAAGTTGTCAACATGTCAATGCTCATACAACATCCTTTTTGAGGATTTGATACCATCATATGAAGCTAAACATGGTTCATGGCGATCTTCAGTCATTGTCTGATTCGGGTTATTGGGTTTGATGTGATAGATTACCCGAGATCTGGATTGGCATATCCAAAAAATGCTACTTTGCACATGAACCAGAGTGCATGGTAATTGTACATTTATTTCTTATTTATTATATCTAATGGTTACAAGTCTAATGCAATTGTGTAATCCTAATTATATTATTTGTTTGATTGCATGAAATAAACATGTATTTATTAACATTAGATACTTGCAAATTTATTAGATATATGGCAATTATAATACTGCATTTACTAATCTATTAATTTTTAAATTCATGAGATATACTGTGGTGCTCGCATTTACTTAATGCCCAACATTCTTTATCTGATATGGGATTTCCGACTGACTTGAATGTACATTTGCCTATTCAGAACTTTTAATGTAAATATAGATGGAAGAAGCTAATTTTAGGTGAAATAACAAGTTTACTTTTAATCAAGAAGCATGTAAGATATCCTTGAAGACCATAAACATAAGTATGTTTCTTTGTGATAGGTGGTTGCATAATGAACAACTTATAGAGATAGGTAAAATGAAGAGTAAAAAAAAATTTGAAATATAAACTTGTGTAAGTTGTATCTTCATTTTACATCTATGAACACACACACACACATATGTATAGGTTTTTGTGTGTATATAAATGTACAAACATATATGGGTTTATAACTCCTCTCTCTTCCATTTTTCTTTGTTTCTTTTCTTATGGTTGCTAGTAACACTCACACGCCCATGCCTCAACTACTTTTCTTAGTATTACCTAGGCCAAAGTCTCCCAAATTACTACATGAGGAGTTGAATATAACCTCCCATGAGGTGAGGACTGAAAGAGTGGTGCCATCAGCAGGGTAACCCATAGATCTTTGCACAATAAGTTTCTGATTTTTATATATGTACAATTTTGGTCGCCTTGATCCTCATGAGTGGAGGCATATCTAGTGGAATTTTCAAATAATAAATTTTTTATCCCAAGTCAGTTCTTCCCCATGCTATGCAAATGTGTTTATTCTGATCATTATTTTGTAATACTATTGAGTGTTTGCATGTGACGTGATGTGTTTACTACATATACCTTGTACGCAATAATGCTCATGTTTAAAAGAAGATAAAAATTAGAAAATGTAAGAAGATCGAGAAAATTTTAATTTAAAATTTGTAAAATGTAAAAATAATGAACATTTAATACACCCATGAAGTACATATCAAGTGCAGTTTTATCATCTACGACTAATGAGGGACTACATAATGACTAAGCCAATTTCAAGTAATCTGTAAACTATTAACAAAGTAGCAACCAAGACGTAAGAGGACACATAGATAAGAAGTACGAGTTGTAAGCTAAATAAAAGTACATTAAATATGTATTGTCAGACCAAATTAGTCTAGTGTGATAATCATTTGACTTTATTAATTTCTAATTATTAATTATCAAATAAAATTACACCGTAATTCCATCCAATGAGCGAGTTAGAGTCGAGAAAGAAAAGTTCATGAGGGGAAGAGAGAATGCTATTCAAATTAAGGTTACTGTTTAGGTTTCAGACAGTGTTGCCTGGTCACTTCAATTTTGCATTTTTTTTAACATGTTAAAACCTTGGTTACATGAGGACTCTCTAAGAATACATTAAGAAAATAAACAACATTACATTCTATTGCAATATTGTCTCTTTTATATGATACATGCCATGCACCATAGAAAGTGAATCCCTAGCTTTACATTCTATGAACCAAATGATTTAAGTGAGTTTTGAATGTTCTCATGTTAAATATGTCTAGACTCTTAAAAATTGACACTCATGTCACATTTAAAGTAAAACTAGTTTCAGTTCTCAAAGTCAGTGTTCTAAATACTTGCCAGTATACCGGTGTACTGGCTGGTATATCATTTTTTGTGAAGAAATGAGACGGTAAGTGGATTTTTTTTACCGCTTACCATTTTTGATCGGTGTGGGTCGATATATCGGCCATTGTTGAAAATAACGTGTTATGAAACCCGTTATTTGCGTTACGTAACCTAACGGAATCCCAACGCTACGTAACAACTGGAAATAACTCAGTGCACCGTAACAGTACGTTTTTTACGTTATTTTACGTTATATTACATAACGTTACATTAAATTACGTTATGCTACGTTATTTACAATTATTTTTTTTAGTAATTTATATATTGTTGTTGATTATTATTTTGATTATTAGCGAATTGCTGTAATTTTCTTAATTAATTGTTGGCTTGTTTGATTGCTTTTGGAATTTCTAACTTGATAATTTAAGTTTGTTTTTTTATCCACTTATTGTATTTCTCGTCCGGTTGCTAAAATATTTTACTTGTTGATTTTATTGAATTTTTAATTGAACTGAAATCAACAATCATAAATAAGATAAATTGAACATTACAAAATATAAATTACAACAATGATAATAATTGGAATAGAAATAAAAAATTAGAATCTTGCTTTTTTATTTAAATGATGATTGGAATTACGGTTGCAGACTTAATATAATTTATGAAGATATATGAAAATTATTGTAAAACTTAATATAACATTTGAATAGATTATGTATTACAAAATAATTTTATATTTTTTTAAATATTTTAAATTTATGTTTCAATTTATTAAAATTATTTTGTATGGTTTTATATTTATTTTTATTAAATAAATAGAAAATTGCATAACCTACGTTATGCATTACGCTATTTGCGACATAACCTAACAAAGACAAAACGTTACGTTACCGTTATCGCTATTTTAAATATTTATCGGCTACGTGGCGATATATTGACTAATACCAGGATGAAAAATACCGGTCGATATTTTTAAATATCGGCTAAACAAATTTCCGCCCCAAGGTAAAACCCATTAGCCCAAATCCAAATCCGATCCCTTTCTCTCTCCCTTTCCGGCACTCGTATGCCCCAGAATCGCCTCCGACGACTCCGACAAGCTACCGACGACCCTTCGATCATCTCCCCGGTCCCAAAATCCCTCTCTCCCTCTTCCTCACTCCAATCGCTTGATCTTCGATTCACTGGTTCGGCCGAAATTTGGAAAATCAAAACAACTTTCGTTGGTCAAATACTGCTTCGCCGGTCATCTTCATCCAACCCTCTCCTCTCCTATTGGTAAGCCAATCTCCTTATTTGTCAATTTATTAAAATTTTTTATAAAAAAAAATTAGGTCAAGATTTATCAAGTTTTTCTTTGAATAGATATGGGCATGCGAATTTTTTGAGTTTTTGACCCACTATTAGTTGGTCGAACACTGATTCACCTCTGTGAATCAGTGTTTGACCCAAAATCAATGGGGCGATCACTGATTCACAATCAATCCAGCTGTGAATCAGTGATCAATTCACTGATTCAGTGAATTAGTCGGTCGATCACTGATTCACAGCGGTGAATAAGTGATATGTGAGTTGTGAGTCTTGTGACAGTGTGTGTTTTGGGTAATAATGTGTTTTGGTAATTTTTATTGGAAGTAATTGTGTATGTGAAGTCACAACTATGTATATGAATGTGAAGTTATGAAAATAATTGATGTGGAAAAATAATTTGAATTATGTATGTGAACTGTGATTTTATGAATATGTGAATGAGTGAATATTTGATTCTTTATGTGGACAATAATTAGAATTATGTATGTGAAGTTATGAATTTATATATGATGTGAACGAGTGAATAATGACATGGAAAATAATATGAATTGTGTATGTTAATTGTGAAGAAGAGAAATTATGATTGATGTGAATATGTGTATGTGATAGTTATAAATTATGAGTTATAAATGATAATGAAATACGTGTTATGGTGTGTGCTTGGGTGAAAAATAATAATGAAGTTCTTATTGTAATTTTTTTATTTAAAAGATTATCGTTGACGTGAATTGTATACTTTTATTTAAAAGACTATAATTGGTGCATATGGGACGTTCTGAATAGTATCTACAAATTCGTAATTAGCATGCAAATAGGTCAAGATTAGTACCCTAAACTTATGTTATGTGTTTTAATATATTCTATATAGTCAATTATATGATTATTATTTAACTAGTATGATACCGATATAACACTCCGATATTTAGAGTCATATCGCGATATCCCACCCGGTATCCGGTATCCAATATGTAATTTGGCCGATCGGCATATCACCGGTATTCGATATTTAGAACACTCTTCAAAGCCCATGCCCCACCTACCCAGATAATGCATCACGCCTAGATATGCTGCATATTGAGACTATTGCAGCTATTTGGTTTATGCAGTTCATTTGCTTCTCTCTAGGAACGATGCTTATTGGGCTAAGGGCCATATACAAGTTATGCTCTCACATGGGTAGCTGCATATACTGTGTTTTGTTATAGTATTACCATTTGCATGTTCTCTAGTAGTATTGGTGAACCTTGCATACACTTAATTCCTTAACTTTTCATTTTATTGATGTTTATATTTCTTTTTAATTTAGGCACAAGCAGGTGATATTAGAAGCATATGATCAACAATGTGATGAAGCAGCTAAGATTTTTGCCGAATACCAAAGGCGTCTTCATCAATATGTTAACCAAGCAAGAGATATCCGAAGGTTGAGTTCTGGCAGCAGTGATACTGATTCAGTTGATGATCTGCATACTCTTGGTGATAAGGAAGCCATATACTCAACTGTTAAGGGAAATAAGTCATCTGATGATATCATTCTTATTGAGACCTCAACTGAGAGAAATATTCGAATGGCATGTGAAGCTCTTGCTGCAGAAATGATCGAGAGAATACGGAGCACTTTTCCTGCATATGATGGAAGTGGTATCAATTTGAATTCTCAGCTAGAAGCAGCTAAGTTAGGTGTCGAGTTAGATAGTGAATTGCCAGAGGATGTTAAGGCGGCAGCAATTGATGCTCTGCGAAATCCATCTCTTTTACTTCAGTCTATGACATTATTCACGTCACGAGTTAGTACGCTAATTCATAGAGAATCTGAAAAGATTGACATAAGAGCTGATGCAGAACTCTTAAGGTATCAACAGTTTTTAATGATTAATCATGTTTTCATATTATAGTCCTCGTTGCCTCCTGCCCACCATGGAAATTTATAAAAGTCCCTTATGTTTCTCTATGTAATTTTAATCTACAGATTGACCTTTATAATAAGCATGTTTCTTTAAAACGACAATACAAGTATCAAAATTTGTGGGTTAAATATGCAATGCTTGCTACACCATCCATCAGTAGTTCAATGGGCCACTACTAAACACCTCAAGCAGTTGTGCATGCTTAAAAGTTTCTCTTATTATCTACTAGGTAAATGAATTAGGGTGAGAAGTAACTGAATGCAAGTATTACGAAATGAACTTCATATACATGACACTGCAAGGAGTTAAACTACAAGTCGATAATATAACAACATAGCTGGATAGTTATGTAGTTCCAAATTCACAATACTTGTTTTCTTTTGATAAAATAGACGAGGATGATGTCTACCTTATAGATTGTTGGTAGATAAATATTTTTAAGCCTTGAAATTAATCATAATTAAGGAAAACCCTAACATTCTAAAGAAATAGCAATTTAAATGAAGTAATAGTTTGTTCTGATGTCTAGGTTTGAAGATTGAGTGTAGGCCGTGCTATAGAAGATTTAGTCATTAGGATTGGTGTCACAGACTAACTACATATATGGTTAACATTAGCTGGGGTTAATGCAATTTATGTAGTTTGGTAAAAGATTATGGTGATGGTGCTAGTCCAATCACTGTGGTGCTTTGTTTGCCGTGGAAACCAGAATGTACATGTCTACATGTTTTTCCTAAATTTTTGTTTCTTTTTCTTTTTAAATTTTACTTAGGACTAGCAGCTGTTTCTGCATCTTCTAGGATTTGAAACCTGTTGCCTCCTTGGCAAGTCCTCATTTAACTAGCATCCAATTTGGTTTTATTATAAGTTACAAAAAGGAGCAATTTAAATGGAACTTCCAAAATTAGTTTAAGGAAAAATGAAATGGCATTCTAAGTTAACAGTTGATTAACAGTTTTCTTGAAAATTAAATTATCAAAATGAAATAATATCATGAATATTCTCATGCAATTCCAAAACTGTAGTAAAACTAAAGCTAACTCTACAAGGGATGCGAAAAACTAAATATTTAGGATATTAAGCCTCTTTTTTTATCTGTTAAACCTTTTCTTTAATGGTAAGGAAAGTCGGACAGAAAAATACTTCTATGGGTTAAAGCTCTTGCTTTTGTTGGATTATAGGCTGTACCCTAGATTTAAGTACTTCATAGTGAGACCCAGAAATAAAGATATTGCGTATTGATTTGATGCAAGGTAGTTGTTCCATGCGAGACCAAACTTGTAATCATATTAAACTGTACAATAAGGGGTGGCAAGATAAACAACAATAGTTTTGAAGAACTGATTTTGATTTTCAAATCAGGTCACTAACTTCGGATGAAGTAATTCTAGCAGCAGCACTAGCAAGGTTCAAATCATACTTCAGATACGAATTCTGTTGGGCTGCTTCTTTTGTACATAAGCTTAAATACATATCTAATTTGGTTGGTTTTCCTATCAACTACCCAGATTACTAGGTTTTATCAAGCTCCTTAGGCTTTATAGTTTTTCTCTAGGATTTTGGCTCCAAATTAAGAATCGGTTTATGTTGACAACTGGTCAGTATTTTATCGCTTATCTGGTGGAGCTCTTGCTGAGTTGAGCTTCCTAGATTAAATTATATATTGATAACAGACTCCAACCAAAGCTGGTTGACTTATATTTCAATGATCTCAAGCTTTATATACACGTGGAGCTCTATTCCCATGTGAAATTCAATGGAAAGTTTATCGCTGGTCCTAATATTCATCATTTATTTCCTTATTGATTCCTAACTTGGATGAGCTTACTAGAGCTATGCAAGAAGAGATGCCTTTTTTTATTCTATTTGGTGATGATATTGTTCTGGTTGACGAGACGAGAGCATGATTAATGTGAAAAAAATTGGAGATACGATGATAAACTTTAGAATATCGAGATTTTAGATTAAATAGGTCCAAAAAAGACTATATGAAGTGCAAAATCAGTAAATAAGGATCCAAGATTATAGTGTTGTAATACTGGACAGAGGAGAGATATCAAAAAGTTATCAGTTTATATACATGGATTCTATTTTCCAAAAGGATGGGAAGATCAATAGTGATAACCATAATTTCAAGTTGACTAGTTGAAATGGAGGTATAAAATGGGAGTTTTATGTTTTCGTAATATTTCGTTAAGATTAAAGAGAAGGTTATCAGGTCAGTTTATATGAAACAAAATGTTAGGCTATATACGACATCATGCAGAGAAAATGAGTGTATCAGAGATATATATGTTTCATTGGATGTATAGTAATAGTAGAGATAGGGTGAGAAATGAGGATATTTTTAGTATGAAAGGCATGGTGCTCATAGAAGGAAAGATTCGAGAAAACTTACTATGATGGTTTGGTCATGTGCGACATAGATATAGACAAACTAGATCGGCGAGTGGAGTTTATCAATGTAGGGCAAGTTAAAAAAATGTAGGGACGGCCAAAGAACACAGAGATGGAGATGACATGAAAAGATATAGATACTAAAGATCTTAATGAAGGTATATTGCTCGATAGGAATGAGTGAAGAAGGATAATCCATGTGCTCGATCCGGTATAATTCTCTTTTTGGTTCAAGTTACCTATCCCAAATGCTTTGAATAAATTGTAGTAGTAATAATCCTAACGAGGACCTATTAACAGCATAGACATAGGGGATTGCATAGAACATAGGCATAGGGGATTGCATAGAACTTAATACTTGGTAGGTACATAAAGCTATCTTATTGTATGTCCACTTCAATCCCTTTAAGCTTATGTTAAAGTGAACTGCATAGTGCATACATCATTAAGGCATGGTACAAGATGAGAGCGAAAGCAGCATAGGTTTTTGATAGTGAGTATATTCTAATCTAAACATGTCGTGGTGTGTGTTGGGAGTATACTTCCTATTGATGGTTTAAGGACTAACTAAATCTCTGGATCTATACCCAAAGATCTGTACCCAATTGAAAAGATCAATAGATTTATCAATAGATTTTGCTTTATAATCTGTTTAGATCGTAGAAGGTTTGAGTTGAAGCAAGTCTGGATTAATCCTGGTTGATTTGGGAATCACCTGAAATCAATTGATTGTAGGGTTGAATGCAAAATACTCTAATGAAGGGTTATTGATTGCAAACAAATAGTTGGTTTAATGGTTTACTATTCACTATTTAACCATCATATGTGTCAGCCATGTTGTTGTTAAAGGCTTTTTAGAACATCAATTGTCATTTTTTGAGTGATGTGTATTAGCCCTTTGTAAGGGGTGAAATTGAACCGAGAATTAGAAGCCTGGTATCGCATGGAGAAAAATGTCTACATTTTGCTAAGAAAGTTTATGCATCGTAATTCCTAAGGGTGTATAGTTAAAATTGAGGTCTCAATCGCATGTGGTTGAGCTATTACATTCCAATACAAAAAACAATTATTTATGTTGTTGGTTTTATTCTATTAACATCAGAGAGAAATGAAACGATTTCATCATCATCTTCATTGTCATCATCGTCGTGTTCTAAGTCTTTTCCTATCATGATGGGGTTGGTTGGAGCTAGGCTCCATGAAGGATCTGATATAGTTTTTTTGACAAGTTGTCAACCTGATGTTAACCCTCTCATAACTAGTGTCAACTTCTTGACCATGAAAACATTAGACTAAAGATGGCTTGCCGTAATCCTAAAAGGCCAGTTGGCATAAGTATTATGTGATGTAAAGGAGAAAAAAAAATTGACTTCTAAGATTATTGCCTTACAGATCTGGCTGTCATATGCTTTAAGGAGTTTTTGACTCAGTTGATATGTTTTGTAGAAGCATTTTATGTGGATTAAGTTTTTCGAGGGACAGAGTTACAATACCAAGTGTTACATTCCCAAGTGCAAGCAAATGGTTAACAAACTAGATTTATCTGGGTGCGTGCAGAATATATTTGAGCTGGCCACAATTGGAATATTTGTGCTTTCTTGTCCAAAAGCAGTATTATTGTCTTTGCCCTCTGGAAATGATCTTAGCACTGTGATTGAAATGGAAAATGCAGGATATGTTACAGAATGTTATGGACTTTTTTCATAGCCTGTGTATGGTCTGTTATCTTGTTTTCCTATTTTTTTTGTTGCTCATATGATGATATTAGTGCGACACTTATTATCTTTTTGCTTCCATGACATATTCATACAGTGTTTTATTGCACTGAAAATGAGATATCTTATATTTTGTAAGTTTTGTTGCTCTGTAGCTCATCCTTGAAGCCGTTGTTCTGTATGTTTAATTTCTACAGATCATTTTATTCACTTGTCTTGTTAAAAACGTATTTAATCTTTTTATCTAGATATAAGTATGAGAATGATCGAGTAGTAGATGCTGCATCTCCTGATGCTAGCTCACCTTTACCATATCAAGTGTATGGTAATAGCAAGGCTGGAACCAATCTCTCTACCAAAGGAACTTACAACCAGCTTCTTGAGAGACAGGTAAACTCTTTTTCTTGCAGCCAAAATCAGTTATCTGCTATGTTTTTTTACTAATTGGCAAGCTCTCTGTTATTTGTTCCTACTGTAGAACTAAAATTTGTTATAGAACCAAATTGGATCAGTTCAGGAAAGGTGAGAAGGACTGTGTCCGGAGAAAGAAAACTTGTGATGTTTCTGGATTAAACACTAGAGAATCCTGCACAATGATGAGAATCAAGATTTCAAATCTCCAAATTGATATTGTATGCCGATGGTTTATGATACTGGAAATTATTATATCAGATATATTGTGTCAGAAATATCTTATATATTGGTAAAAATATCGGCTATATTATCAATTCTGGCTTCCTATTAGTAGGGTCTATATTGAATTAAATGTGTCAAAATTTGACATGATATTCATAATATGTATCATCTGATATTTAAAACCTTGATCAGAACAACATCTCATCAAGCACTAACCATTTTGTTTATTGACAGAAATAATAAAGAAGCTGAATATGTGAACGGCTAGAGCTCTAGGTTTATTCTCTATGCTGCGTTTGGTTGTCTAACAAAATCACGAAATTACATAATCTTGATTTGTTTTTTGAATACTTTTAGGTGAGTGCTTGGATAGGTAAGGGCAAAGGGAAAATCTCCTAAAATCATAATGTTGGAAATTTTAAATTTCGTGATTCTCCTGCATGTGTACATGTTTTTTTCCCCTACCATTTTATGTTTATAATTTTCAAACAAACTCTCAACCAATATTAAGATTCTCTAAAATTTTGTGACTTTTACATATGTGAAAAACTGAAAAAAGAAAAAGAAAAATCTGATTTTACATGTTAAAACGTCCAAACAGATCCTTAGCTATAATCTTTCTGACGTATTGGATATTGGCTATCACTATCTGCTGATACACCAGTTATTTTTTAACTAGGATCTGCAGTGCATGTTTTTCCATTCTTTTGTCTTTATGATATTTATTAGGCGTTTGTTTTGCTTGCAGAAAGCACATGTTCAGCAGTTTGTAGCCACAGAAGATGCACTTAACAAGGCGGCAGAAGCTAAAAGCTTATGCCAAAAACTAATAAAACGTTTGCATGGAAGCAATGATGTGGTTGTAGCTCAGGTGATGCCTGCTGGAGGCACCTCACAAAATATAGGCAATATCAGGAATTTGGAGGTATTTTATCTATTTAGGTGCTTCCATCCAATTATAGTTCATGTTGTTTCATGCTAGTGTTTTGTTGATAACACATGTCCAGTAGGTGAAGCTGGCAGACATTACTGGGTGTCGATGACAACCAAATAGTTAGATCTTATCTAGTTTATTCATTGACAAGATTCAGTTAGGATTTTATTCCTCTAGTCCTAGCTAGATGAAAAAAATAGACTGCCACCATAAGTTTGGATTCAAGCCAGCAGAGAGATCAAGTTTGGCACTTAATAATAGCATTTCTAAATGGGTAATGCTTGTTATTAGTGACTTTCATAATGAAAGATAAAAAATTTCAACATTTTACTCATTACCTAATGAACTGGCACTCAGATAATACAAGAGAGGCCAGATCTTGGCGTTACAAATATAAGAACAATAATGAAGGATTCTAGTACAAGAGAGCATAAGTTAGATTAAGAACACGTGCAAAAAGAAAAATCCTAACTGAATCTTGTCGATGACAACCAAATAGTTAGATCTTATCTAGTTTATTCATCGACAAGATTCAGTTAGAATTTTTCTTTTTGCATGCGTGTTCTTAATCTAACTTGTGCTCCGTTAGCATTCAGTTTGAATTTTTTTTTTTGTTTTAATATGAGTATGTGGTTCAGAAAGATACTAGAATCCTTCATTACTGTTCTTATATTTGTAAATGCCAAGATCTGACCTCTCTTGTATTATCTGAGTGCCAGTTCATTAGGTTATGAGTAAAATGTTGAAAGTTTTTATCTTTCATTATGTAAGTCACTAATAACAATCATTACCCATTTAGAAATGTTATTGTTTAGTGCCAAACTTGATCTCTCTTCTGGCTTGAATCCAAGCTTATGGTGGCAGTCTATTTCTTTCATCTAGCTAGGACTAGAGGAACAAAATGTAATTCTGGAGTTTGATCAGGTTGCATTAGGAGCGAAATTCCAACACCATGTGGGGTCTCTACTTAACTAAGACTCCAGCAGTAAGCCTGTAACTATATCTAATTTTAACTTTCAAATCTGAATTTAGTTTGGCCTTTTGTCAACACGGTAAAAGTTTGTTTAGTTTGTCAATAAAAACTCAGGAATGATCCCCTTTATGAGCATGCAGTTGGACAAGTATTCTATGTTTTTTTTAATATTTGTTTGCTTTGTTTAATATTTGCTCAAAAAAATGTTGAATACCGGTTGCATGTGTTTGTCCTCTTTTTTCTCTTGCACCTCTTGCTACTGCTGCATCTTCAATTCTTTCTTTTCATGTATCTTATGATGCCCACGTAAATTCTATATAGATATTACGATGGTGTCCATCAGGCATTGCTGTTTTTGGAATGGTCTGATCTCACCGTGGATTTTGTTCTTTCCATGCAGTTGGATGTCTGGACTAAGGAAAGAGAGGTTGCTGGATTACAGGCAAGCTTAAGTACATTGACGTCTGAAGTCCAACGCTTAAATAAATTGTGTGCAGAATGGAAGGAAGCAGAAGATTCATTGAGAAAAAAATGGAAAAAGATTGAAGAGTTTGATACTCGCAGATCAGAACTTGAATCCATTCATACTGCTTTGCTTCGGGCCAACATGGTTAGCTATCTTTCTACTCCTGTGTCTAGGATCTCAAATAGATCTACAGCAAACTCGTACCTCAGTGTCATATTAATAATAATTGCAGCTCATTAACTGGTATTTTAGAAAGAATATATCAGTTTGCTTCTGTTGATGAATATGTAAGTTTAAAATGGTTGCTATTTGCTAGTAATCTTTCACCCAATACACCCCATGATGTCCGTGAAGCTTTTAAGTTTAACCAAATAGAATCACACCACATTAATGTTTACGTGCGGTTCTGTACTGCAAACTAGTACTGGGAGAAATTTGTTTCTTTTAATTACTAGATGATTCAATCTGGAAGCTTTCCCATACTTGCAGATTATTATGATTGCGCATTTTGGCTACTAGATGAGGTAGGTAAACCCACCTGGTTTGGAATACAAGTGCTCATACACAGATTTATAAACTTTAGCAAATAGTCAGATTGTGTACTGGTAACTAGTTGTGCTCCAGACAGAGTTGCGAGATTCATATTATGCCTCTGTTTGTGAATATATTTGAACTGTACATGCCCTGTAGGTTGAGGGCTGCTAGTTCAGGTAACTGAATACTAGGAAGTATTACCCAGTTTCTGCTCATAATTTTTGCATGTATACATTGTATGCATTTGCGTAAACTTACGTATATGAATATATTTGAATATATGTAAATAATATGATAATAATGGTTGCTGCACTTTTTATATCTGTAAAGCTCCAACTTGTTATTTATTATAAAAAGAAAAAGAAAGAAACTATTTTGCTAAAATTTAAAACATAATGACTTTCTAATTAAATCAAATAATCAATGTCAAACTCCAAATGTAAAAGCTGAGAGTCTCAAAAGTCAACAGTCTTGGAAACAACCTATGAAGCACTAACACTTTTATCATGAATGCATACATGTGTCTAACACATTAAACGTTTGGGACATTCGACACTTCCTGGATACTTCTTGGACACGTGTCAGACAATTTTCAAATATTTCCTCAATTAGATAGGGTAGTTTTATAATTACGACGCTTGTTGGATATTTCTTAGTCACATGCCCCAAATTTCTCATATGCTCCTTCATTTTACAAGTTTGAAATAATATTTGTTTTTTTGTACTGACACAAACATATATATGTAGAGGGAAACAGAGGGAAGGAGGGAAATTTCAACTTGGATCCTCTTAAGTAAAAACTATACTTAAGTAAAAACTATATGTTAGACTGTTAGAGCACCAAAATTGAATATACTGCCCTTTCTCTTTCAACAATCCAATGATTATCAATTTTTAATATTGACAATTCATGATATGTTCGGCTTTATTTCTTTATTAATTTCGTCTAATGAATGTTAAAAGAGTATTCCACAAAGTTTTCAACTGTAGTAACATCCAAAGTAATTCTGAAACTTTAGTTAATATCAAAATTTTTGTGTTTTGTCAAAGGGCTGTGTATATTTTTGTACTGAAAGGTATTAGCAAGTAAAAAAAAATGCATTTGTTGTATTTGTATAGCATTCAGGAGTTCCTGTTGATGGGAGAAATTGATGATTCAATAATTGCATCCAACAGAACAAAGCAATTGGAATTCAGGAATCTCAGTTATATGCAACTAAATGCAAGGACTGGGGATTCCTTGATTTAATCACCAAACAGGATGAATTGGAATTGCATTTCTATGTTTTTTCATTCCATTAATTGGAATGAGTGACCGAATTGAAGTTCACAATGGATGAATTGGCCCATACAGGAGAATGTTTTTCTAATATTAGCCACTCATGAACTAGGTTAATCTATAAAGGTCTTCACAGGTCAATCCTTAGTTGCGAAAATATTTTCACAAATACCCAGGACATTGTCATATAGCACCACTTGTTTAATTACCATATTATTATGCAAAAAGATTTCTAGGAAATAATCACTTCCATTTTAGGCTGCTCTATTGGTGCGTATAAAACATATTTCTTTTTTCATTAAATCTCATTTTGAAGATGATAACTTTTATTGTTCAATTCCCTTCATGACATCCCATGTTTTTTAAGGGATGGAGGGACACCTAAATGACTAAGATTGAAGTCTAGTAGCAACCATGATGCTTGACTCCGATAGATAAGTAAATGGATATGAGATACAATCCACCCAACTCCTCTTCTCACACACAACACAGGCAGAGAGATGCAGCCTCAAATCATACGCCGGATAATTGAAACGTCTCAAGTTTTAACTGGAGGAGGAAGCCTCAACCTCTGTTCTTGAGAATCAAGTCAGTGAAACTTCTTAACGAAAATATTGAGTTATTGCCACTTATGCTTGACATCCTAAACCTAATGAAGAACGGAGAACTGGCATGTCTAAAATTTCATCATTTTGGCAGTTCTTTAAAGTGCATTAGGGTAGAATAATGGGATCCTACCATAAATGCTTAATGAATGTAAACTTCAATTTGGCCACAGTCAGCGTGATGTCATGCCTAAGACAGAATTTAATGAAAATTAAATTAAAAAATTTCTTGCATCTTGTTCATACTACCTGCAATCTTTTCATGTTTATAGACTAAATTAGACTGGGATGCTCCTGATCTGCATCAAACCCGGAATGGACAGTTTAGCTTTTATATTATTCAATGAGCATTTAGTGGTCTCAATATAAGAGCATTCCACCATTTATTCTCCTGTCTTATTTCATTTTTTTCCCCTCCTTGTTTCCCAGATCTACTGTGATTTAAACAAAATTCACTACTATTGGCTAAGAGTAATGTGTACTAATCTTGTGGTCCAAGGCGATCTGTTATGTTGTGTATTTTCCTAGTTGCATAGATGTGTTTACAGTTTTTAGCTACTGTTGTTTTACCGAGAGCTGCATTGTCGACAAAATTGTCTGGTTGGTTATTGTTTGCATTGTGTTACAGTTACTACCTTTGGTTGTTGGAAGTTAAATTGTTCACCTACCTCTATATGCTGCAGGAGGCATCAGCATACTGGAACCAGCAACCTTTAGCTGCACGAGAGTATGCTGCAAGGACCATCATTCCAGCATGCACCTCTGTGGCAGACATTTCAACTAGTGCCAAAGATCTCATAGAGAAAGAATTATCTGCCTTCTATCAAAGTCTAGATAACAGCCTGTACATGCTTCCGTCAACACCACAGGTTGTGAATTCCTTAGTACTTTTATTTTGATTTTCACCATAGCTGCTACATCCTTTCTTGGATGATAATTTGTTCAATGTTGCACTTGCCTGTAACTGAACTCAAATCTTCGTTTAGCTGGCCCTCATATCAATTGAATAGCCAGATGGGTTTTTCTTATTTCTTGCCAAATCTGTAGTGGAAATTATGCTATACGATTGAAATCATTTTGTAATTTTAGGATTTTTTTTTAAAATTCTGATTTATTTTGGAAGTGACAAAATAAAAACCTCACAGTAATTTTATCATTTTATTTGTGCAGGCTCTTATAGAGGCTATGGGTGCTAATGGTGCAACAGGGGCTGAAGCTCTGGCAGCTGCAGAGAAGACTGCCACTTTACTGACTGCTAGAGCTGGTGCAAGGGACCCTTCTGCAATTCCATCTGTCTGTCGTATTTCTGCTGCTCTTCAACATTCTACTGGTAAGCGGTCATAAATACCTTAGTCATCCGTCTGTTGATTCTCGATGATCTGAGGGTTTACTTGCATATTACACCTCCCTTGTATTCTCTTAATCATTTGTCAATACAGTTGATGCATATGGTTATTAACCCTTTTTTTTTTTTTGTAAACTGTGAATTTTTCAATCAACTATCACCTAATGGAATTGATTTCTTGCTGAAAGCTAGTCATCGTCATCACAATCCAAACCATTTCCCTTCAAAATTAGCTTATAACTTGATTCAAAATTCTTGACCAAAGGCTAGTGTGAGCATGGAGGATATTTTATATTTAGCGGTGCATGGTTTAGAAAGGTCCATAGAAGAATTGACCAAGTGTTTTTGACTTGTTGCTAACCTGACATTAGATCCCTATGATTTGGTTCAAAGTTCTTGTCCAGAGGCTAGTTATGGATGATCTTATCCATGACCTTGGGGCCCAACTGAGAGGTTGGTGAACGTACATTTATTTAAATGCATTTGAGGTAATGCAACTAAGGAGCAGGTCTCTAAATTTTCCTTGGCTAGGAAAGTGGTCTAGAAGTTAGATGATAACCTTTGGTATATTGAATGCTGTTTCATCTCCAAGACTTTTGTAAATAGAGAGGTAAATGAATTTTATTTTCTATCTCATTTGCACTAGTATGTTGCAGTAATATCACTGCATCTTCCAGAATAAATTTGTCATCATCTTAATGATATTTTGTATATCTTTTGATACTTGATTTCATAGAGGACCCAATAGTATTGTCTGTTTTGTTCAATCCTATAAGTATCTTTTCAATATTGCCTCAAAATCATTGTTCTTTTGAAGCCTTATTGCTAAGAGTGCTTTAATTCTTCCAACTCCCAGTAGATCCTTTTAATTAATTTCAACTCCTGATCTTTCCTGTAAATCATTATGCCCTTTTATGCTAATTTCTAGCAGGTTATACCAACCTTTGCCCAGATCATTCTTCACAGTGGTTGTATTCCTTGCTACCTTCGTTCATGTTCTAAATGTTTACCTCCTCTTGTCATTATCTTTCTAAGTTCCTTTAGAAGCATCTCCTGGATGCAACCAAATTGAAGGATTTATCTCAAAACCCTAGAATCACATCGAAGCTCCATTTTTTTTTAGGAGAAAGCAAATAGCGGATACACATTTTCAGCCTTCAAAAACCATAGTGAATATTGTAATGTAGTTGTTTGTTTTTTTTTTTTTTTTGGTTTTTGCTCGCTCCATCTTTTTATATGGCTGTATGGTTTAATTTTATGTACTATGTTAAGGATGGCATTTCTGTGTTATTAATTCAATTATTGCACTACTGCATGGTCAACAAATTCTCTTATTGTATTGTAACATTGAGTATAGCAGGATAGTACTCTTGAGTTCTAGTTTCTGAACTCTTCATCTTCAACTGCTTTTGTTTAAGGAGGTTCTGTAACCTAATTTAATCTGAGTTCGTCATCAACGCATTGAGTTTTTGTTTTCCTGATTGATAATCTAATAAACCTAGTTAAATATTATTCATGTAATCTGAATTTATTTGTTGCAACCTAATGATGTTAACTTCAATATAGGTGCTGAAGGTCCAGATGCTGCACTGATATCAGTGTTAGGGTCACTGGAGTTCTGTTTAAAGCCCCGGGGTTCTGAAGCCAGTGTATTGGAAGAGTTGTCTAAATCAATTAATCTAGTTCATACTCGGAGGAACCTCGTTGAGAATTATCGTGTTCTGCTGAACCATGCTCACCGTGTGCAGCAGGATTATGAGAGGTAAAAGTTTTTTGATTTGTTAGCTTTGATTTGTAGATGCGAGTGCAGGTTGTCAGACAACAACCTCGAAAATCTTGCACAAGTGCAATTTTAGTTGGCAGAAGTGTCCTACATGTCATAGCTTATTACATCAGTAAAGTTTTGGTATTTGTTATGCACCTTGTAGTTGGTTGGGCAGCTCATAAGGCGTGCAACTCCATAGAAGAGAATATATATGTTTATCTATTCTGACCAATTTAAATGTTGCAGCACATAAACAACTCCACTAATTAAGGGTCCAACTTGATGACCAAGGTATCCAGACTGGAGCTTCTGTTCAGTTTCTCTTGATAATCTTATAGATTTGAAAATGTAATATATTTTTGTAGGTTTGACATGCAACTGATTTCTGAGACCAGTAACAGGAACCATTCATATTTATAGTGAGAGGATAATTCTTTCTAGGTCTGAAGTGTACCTTAAATTCAATGTAGTGGGAAGTGGGAACTCAGCTCTTCTCACAGATGGCATGTGGTTAGGTTGTATATAAAAATGGTAGAACCACATAAAATATGATTTACAGATTCTTCTCATAGATGGCATGTGTGAGGTTGTATATAAAAATGGTAGAACCACATAAAATATTATTTACAGGTTCTCAGGATCCTTGTTTAGGTTTGTCAAATTATGTATTCCTCATGGGATCTGGTTCCTTGGAAGTAGAAACGTAAATTCTATGCATCCTTCTTTACTTCCACCGTAAATAACATTCATTTTCGTGATTCTGCTGCAAGATACAATTGGTTCTCATGATTCTGCTCGAAGATACAATTGCTTTTCCTTATTCTGCTGGCACAAAAGAGACTGAGTTTTGTTTTCAGTTAGCTGATGAATGATATTTTATTTACCAAAGGAGTCATCTAGTTAAGCTCATCCCCTTATTTCTATTTTACCTCTCGCCATGAAATGAACTGTTCAAGTTTGAAGTGCTTTTTTAAGACCAGTCGAACTACTTTTATTTAAGATTAGAGTGACAAATACAAAGGCTACTAGATTTTCAAAATGAAGTAGACAAGTTGAGCAGTTTCCTGTACCAGAACAGAAGTTCATAAGGTTTATCAGTCGTTATTGTACTTGTATGGTCGTGAATATTACGAGTAAAAAGGCTTTGCTCTCAACTCTATAATTGACTTAAAGGCTTTTAATTATTTCTTTATGGAGAAATAGAATTTATGTGACTTACTAGTTCCTTTAATTTTTGCAGGATGGCCAACTATTGTTTGAAGGTGGCTGCTGAACAAGATAAAGTTGTTAGCGAAAGATGGTTACCAGAACTCCGGAAGGCAGTTGTGGATGCACAGAGATGCTTAGAAGATTGTCAGCGTGTCCGGGGTTTGGTACGTATTTTTTCCTTTTACTTTTGAGTGATCATACATTAATCTAAAAACTGTATATTTTCTCTCTTTTGGTGCGGTCATGCTTTTTATCATGAGATGTTCGAAGATGAACATTTCATGAGGAGTGAGGTAATGGTGCTAGCTGTAAAGTTATATTTAAGTCTCAAATCATGAACCCATGTGCTTTTATTGATGGCAAGAGCTTGTGTTGAGTAAATATGATGGATCAATGGTGATCGTACCTTACATGTAGCCAGTCTCTTGAGTCAGATAAAAGATGATAGACCGTTAAATGCTTTCCCATAAACCGACCTTAATACTTGTTCTTTGTATCTATTAGTGATACTCAGTAATCAAATAGGAAATGCTATCAAGTAAATGAGTCACTCGATTGTTGTTTCTACATATCATCATTGGAGTTCTTTGCCCTTTCTACCCAGGAATCCTCTACTTATTTCACTTCCTGGTTTATATGATCAGCTCAATGTTCAAAAATGCATTTTCAGTATGCGTGCTGTCCAGGACAGCATAACGCATAATCGGATTACGCGCCGATTATGCGGATTACGCGGAATTATGCGGAATATTAATATTTTAATATATATTAATATAATAATTATAAAAAAATGGATATATTAATGCTATAAAACTCTAAAAAATTATAAATAATAACCGTAAGCAAATAAAATGAATATAAACTGGCTCTACATAAGAAATTAAAAAGATAGAAAGACTTATCTCTTAACTCCCAATGTAAAAAAAAGAACGACGCATGTATGTATGGATCAAAAACGTCACTCACCTGCAAATCGAAAAGAAAAATTAAATGAGAATCAATTTACATGATATATAAGAAAGTTCTAACACATAAAAATGAACAATGCATGTACAAATGAACATATGACAACCACACATTGTTAATACATGTTTGTGTCAACTACATAAGTAATTAGTTTTACATATTCAAAAAATAATACAAGTTTTTTTAAAAAACAATTCATCCCACTCAACAAATTCTCTACTATTCCTCATTGTCATCTTCATAATGAACATTGTTTCCCAACTCCTCCTCAGAGCTATCATCGTCGTCATTCGCATCATCACCCTCTTTTTCTAAAACAGCTATAGTTTGATCATGTTCAGGAAGATCTTCAACAACTGCACTGGATGAACTCTCTTGAGCTCTGCTTCCCGCTGCAGCTCTCCTTCTTAGCGTCCTTTTGCTCCTCCTGAGTCTATCTTCGTTAGCTCCGCTCGCCGCAGCAACAAGATCCCAGGTCAAGCCGGAACCAGGGAAGATCTCATCTTCGTCATCA
Organism: Dracaena cambodiana; assembly: GCA_036321105.1. Taxonomy (NCBI): domain Eukaryota; kingdom Viridiplantae; phylum Streptophyta; class Magnoliopsida; order Asparagales; family Asparagaceae; genus Dracaena; species Dracaena cambodiana. The sequence goes on from JAYEPQ010000002.1 coordinate 29,189,421, forward strand.
TTCTCTATTTCTCTAACAAATTCATTTTTGCAGTGCAAAGCTCTGGAATCATCTGAAGCAATCAGCATATCCTTACTATCTCCATCCTTCTTCTTTGCATTCCTTTTCTGTGCCATTTTTTTGTTAAACTGAACGAAGACGAGATCATTTAACCTCTTAGTATCCAGCCTGTTTCTCTTCTTTGTATGTATCTATAAATTTATATATAATTTTACACAAGATAAAAGAGAAAGTTAGAGTGTTAACTCTGAAAATAATGTAATTGAAAATTATAAAATATATAATCATTGTAGTAGTAATATAGTAATTTGTATTTACCCCTTCAAATACACTGAAATTTCTCTCGCATCCTGAAGAGCTACTTGTCAAGTTTAGAATCTTAATTGCTATTTGTCGAAGTTTTGGTGCCTCTCCTCCATAAAAATCCCACCAATGAGCTATTAAAGCAACATATAACAATATGTTAACAATTAGAACGAATAGAATTTAATATTAAATTATTTTAAATTTCATATATAAAGTTTACCTGGATCGAAATTATCCGTGTCATTAAAACTCATTCGGTACCTTTCCGCCATGCCACTCCCTATAAGTCCCCCCTTATTTTTGTAGATAATTAATTCATGCGAGCCAATCTGATCTTGGACGTCATGCTCAGAATAAAATATGCATATGCAATGCATGACGACATTTATTACTAGTGTATTATCTTGGACTGTTTTATCCCTATAATAATAATAGGGATTAAGATAATATGCCGTCAAATGCAATATGCTATCAAGTCTGCCCCTGGATTCTTTCTCAATTATATCAATAATTGGTCTAAATGCAGACTCCTTTCGATTGCAAGCAGTTTTGATCTCATCCTTTGCATCTTCCAGCATTCCATATACAAAACCTATTGAAGGTCTACGATCAGCAACAACAATTCTCAACAATTTAAACCAAGGAGTATATACCTTCAGAAGCTCTTTAATATCTTTCCAAAAAGAGTCAGAATATATTGTGGCTTTAGTTGACTTGCCTTTCTCTGTCTTGGACCATCTGTTGTTATCCCACTTATCTGAAGAAACCATAGCAGCCAACTGTGATTTTTTGTCCACCAGACAGCTCAAGTTTAGGAAGGTGGTGGCAAATCTGGTGATTCCTGGACGAACAAGCTCTCTCCTGTTTGTAAATGAGCGCATCAAAGCCAGAGTACTGTGATGCGCATAAAGAAAAACTGTCATTGATCTTGCCTTCTCAATTACCGCTTTGTATTTTGGTATCTTACCAATACCCTCCAACATGAGATCTATAGTGTGGGCTGCACAACTGGTCCAAAATATATTAGGCCTTCTTTCCTTCAACATAATTTTTGCTGCCATGTTGGATGGGTGGTTATCAGTAACCACTTGCAGCACGCGCTTCTCACCTACTTCCTTGATGCAGTTTTCCACCCAATTCAATATATATTCGCCAGTATGTGCATTGGCTGAGTCCTCAATGGATTTAATGAAGTATGTGCCGCTCTTGCAATGGACACATAAATTCATAATACTTCTATGCTTTCTGTCAGTCCATCCATCAGTCAAAATACTGCAGCCATATTCATCCCACGCTTCCTTTGACTTCTCCAAACTGTCTTCAATTTTTTTGTATGCCTTATCTAAGAGAGACACTCTCAATTGATATTGGCTGGGCCCCTTATACCCTGGACCGTGCTTGCCAACAGCCTCGCAAAACTGATCGAACTCCTCACAGTCGAAAGTGTTAAAAGGAATTCCTTGGGCATATGCCCACATGGCCGCATAATCATGCGCCAGCTCCTTCCACTTCCTTCTCTCTCCTTCATTGATAACTGTTTGCTTCCATTTACCTTCATCCACCAGTCTGTTCAGTGGACCACTAACACGGGGCCTATGATCTCCAGTGAGTTCGGGTTCTTCTCTCTCTTTCTACTGATATCTGCACCTCTTTCCGAAACTCATAATCAGCTTTCCGCTTGTCAACTTTCTTCTTCTTGATTCCCTCCAAGTTCTCCCTACATATACACCTCTCTTCATCTGTGGCAAGCACACATGCTGACACTTCTCCTCCAACTCCTGCAATATGTTGCTTCAATCTATTTATTCCTCCTTTCACAATCTTATTACATTTGATGCATTTCACATCATTATAAGAACCTCTCTTTATTAGCCTACCATAATTCCACCCAATATCATTTGATCTTGCTGGTTTCAATGGAATCTGGCTATCTTCCTCACTCGATGGATTTGGCCGTCCACAACTACTTGAATTAGAGGCCATTGATGATGACATACAGAAAAAATTATATGCCTTAAAGAACTTCCTACATCATCATTAAGAACTTCAATTATTTCTCATTCAAAAAAATAATTCATACAATTTACAAATCGCCAAATATTTCAAATAAACTTATATTCTACTATAATAAACTTATACAATTAACAAATTGCCAACTTATATTCAAATAAACTTATATTCAAAAATAATTCATACAATTAATCAGTTAACAACACTTTATTATGATGGATGCAGTATCCATGGCCTCTAAAGTAACCCTAGCCCTAGCCCTAATTTTCCAGCAATCCTAACTGTAAAAATTCCAAAAATTTTCCAGCAATCCTAACTGTAAAAATTCCAAAAATTAACCCTAGCCCTAATTTTCCAGCAATCCTAACTGTAAAAATTCCAAAAATTATTTGACCCTGTAAAAAATTACCCTAAAAAAATTACAAAATCATAACTGTAAAAATTATTTTACCTGCTCAGCGTCGCCGGAGAGCTCGCCTTGAGGACTGAAGTTGCCGGAGGAGATGTCGCCGGTGAGATCGGAGAGGGGAAAGGCCGAACGGAGAGCTAGGGCTTCGTTCGCTGGTTTGGAGACTCGACAGCTCGGGAATCGGGAGAACAGAGACTCGACAGCTGGTTTGGAGTGACGATTGCCGGAGGAGATGTCGCCGGTGATCGGAGAGGGGAAGGGCGAACAGAGAGTTAGGGTTTCTTCGTTCGCTGGTTTGGAGACTCGACAACACGGGAATTGGGAGATCAGAGACTTGATAATGGTTTGGAGTGACGATCGCCGGTGATCGGAGAGGGGAAAGGAACGGAGGTTAGGGTTTTTTCGCTGGTTTCGGAGAGGGGAAAGGAACGGAGGTCGGGATCGATTTGGGTTCGAGAGCTGAAGAAGGGAAGTTTTAAATGTGGGTTGTGGGTACGGGTCGGGTTTCGGGCGAATTTTAAAATTCGAAACCCATTAACCCATTTCACCGCATAATCGTATGCGGATTATGCGGGCGCATAATCCGCATAATCGATTATGCGTCCGCATAATCGTTTGTCCGCATAATTGAGCGTTTTCTCATTATTCTGTGCGTTCTGGGGCCGAAAACGCATATGCGCCTGCATAGGGCATTTTTTAGAACACTGGATCAGCTTCCTCAGGTCTTAGTTCATCCTACAGATTAGCTCAGCAGTGATCAAAATTCCATCTGAAATTCGTCATAACTGCAAGGCCTTGGATTATGACTGATGAATGCCCCTAATATAATTAGTCCAGCTCATGCTCTTTTCATATGTGTGATTGCATCTTAAGCACTCACAATTTGGTTGTTAGTGGTAGTCAGTAACCTGCTAGATAATGGCTTCTGAGGATAATCCCACACCTGACATTTTCCAGTGTCAATCGACACGTTCCAGGTGTCAAAACCAAAGACTTTCATGCCTTTGAAATTCAAGTGGCGCAGGTTGTTTTCCTTCCTCCGAGTAGTACGAGAGGTCAGTTATCTGGGCCCTTCTCAAATTACCACTACCCATGCCATCTGAGTAAACTAACTGATCCAACTCAGAACTTGTTGCATTCTCTGATGAATCTTCTGAAGTAAACTTCCAACCACCCAGGAGCGAGGGACAACTAAATAACCACATAAAAAGAATTGAGAGGTGAGTGGAGGCCACTCCAGGTGGCCTAGCATGCAAACTGGCACACAGAGTCAACATTGATAAGTTTCCAGCTATTCACAGATTGTGCAAGTGTCCTGCTTGCAATGCTTTGGGGTCTGGCAGAAGAATTTTGGAAGTCAAGTAGTTGTCATTCTTCCACACTTCTTATATGGTAAATGAAACTACAGTTTCTGAAACCTATCAACCAGCTTTGCTAAGCTTTGTTCCTTATCCATTTAATTATTCTGTTATTGCAACAGATAGGAGGAGGAATTCATCGGTTTGAGTGTACCTTGAAATAAATTTTCATGAAATTTCAATTCCTTTATCTATTCCCTCCTCCGACAAAGTTTGCTTTTCAATTATGCCAAAGAAGATAACATAGCTTATAATGATCGTATGTGCATTATGATTTTGGGTGGTCTGCTATCCATTGCCAAAACTGGTCAAATGATGGAGGCCATAAAAGGATCTTTTTTAACGTATATTGCCCCTCTGTTTCAAATTTATTTATTTTCTTTCTTTCTAGGTGGAAACATGACGCAACAGGTGTTACACTAGTACCATAGAAAATTTCATATGCCCTCTATCACATCACCGCATTGTGTATGAATAGCTGATACTTGTAGTTTGGGTTGTAAAAGGGATATAAACTGGTATACTTGATTTGAATATTTGATATATATATATATATATATATATATATATATATATATATATATATATATATATATATATATATATATGAGAAAACGGAAAATTCACCGGCGGTGAAGGGAGTTCCTTCACCGCCGCTTAGATGACCCAATACAATTATTACACGTGGCGCCATTCAAGGTAACAAATAAAAAAATTTCCTTAACCTCCCTTGGAGCCACATGTAATAATTATAATGGGCCACCTAAGCAGCGGTGAAGGAATTCCCTTCACTGCCGGTGAATTTCCTGTTTACTCTCTCTCTCTCTCTATATATATATATAGTAAACGGCGGTGAAGGGAGTTCCTTCACCACCGTTTAGGTGGCCCAATAAAATTATTACGCGTGGCGCCACTCAAGATAACAAATAAAAGAAAATCCTTAACCGCCCTTTGAGTGGCCCTACGTGTAATAATTTTATTGGGCCATCTAAGCAATGGTGAAGGAACTTCCTTCACCGCCGGTGAATTTCCCGTTTACTCTCTCTCTCTCTATATATATATATAGAGAGAGAGAGAGAGAGAAATGGAAATAAGCTGTCGTCTCACGTAATTTACCTGCGCTAGTGCTAAACATATAGTGATCCAATTATATATATATTTAAAAAAATTGGATTATGATCTCATTCCTCTAAGGTTATTCATACCTAATTTCTTGGGTTTTAGTTTAGATTTGGACATCCATCAAATAGATACAAAATTAACGATTTTAGATGAATACATTTTGTTTTCACTTGCTGGAAGGACAAATGAACTCTAAAATCCATGAAATTAGATTTTCAAGAAGCTAAGGAGGTGGAGACTAATTCCAGAAAAAATTTAAAAAAAATAATGAGATCCTATTTTTTTATGCTAGCTCTCGTAAGCTCATACACACACACACATACTTATAGGAAATGATATACCTAAGGTATCTCCATAGAGAATTGCCTGTGAAGTTGACCTTCAGTCTCAATGTAGAGGGTGTACGTGGATAATCCAAACCGTTATTATCTCTATGCTCTAAATAAGTGGTGCAAAAAAATTGTGATTTAGACATTTCTTTATCATTAATCAATATGTCTTATTTGTTCTAATGTTGAAAAACCATTCACTTTGTACGTATCCAATATACAGTCAAAATGTGTCAAATACATAACTTATATTACTATACTTGGACGTAGAAATCATAACTAACGGTGATCATCCAACTTGACCCTCTATATATTGTAATTTAGGAGCACGTCCCTAGGCAACTCTTTATGGAGATACCTTAAGTACACTTTATTATATATATATATATATATATATATATATATATATATATATATATATATATATATATATATATATATATATATATATATGAGCCACTAGCTCAGGCAAGTTGTGTAAGTTAGCGGTGAAAAATTAATTATCCCATTATTTTTAAAAACAAATTTGAGGATCATGATCTCTATCCCTTTAGCTTCTTTAGGATCAAATTTCATGGGTTTTGGAGTTTATTTGCCCTTTCATCAAGTGGATACAAAATATATTCACCGAAAACTATTAATTTTGTATCTACTTGATGGAAGACCAAATCAAAACTAAAATCCAAGAACTTAGGTATGAGAGCACCCTTGGGGGTTGAGATCATAGTGCAAAAGGAAATTTAAAAAAAAATAGAAATAGTGAAAATGAACTGCAACTCAGGTAATTTATGTGAGGCAACTACTCATTTCTATTATTCTCTCTCTCTCTCTTATATATATGGGGACTCTTATGCAAACATTTCTCAAAATAAGTTTCATGAGAACCCTATCATGGGTCATTCTAATAAAAAATCCAAACCGTCTATCCAGGTCTACACATTTAATTTACAAACAAAAATTCAAAATGAGTACTTCTATCGTATGAGTGCCCCTGTATATATATGTATTTATGTATCTATGTAATACTATGTATGTGTGAATTTATATATTTGTGTGTGTGTGCGCGCGCGCGTGTGTGGGAATGGTATACCTCAAGTATCTCCATAAGGAGTTATTTATGAAGGCATTCCTAAATCTGATGTTTAAAATAATGATAATAGTAACATAACATTCGTATCTGTTAAATTACATCATTTATAGCATAAGGCATAACTTAGATTACGTAATTTCCTATTTATTTTATAATAATAAATATAAAATTATATATAATAACTTTATAAATTGAAAAATAAATTTAAAATTTATAAAAAATTATGAAATCATTCTATAATACATAGAAATTATTCTAAATTTTTAACAAGTTTTACATAAATTTAAAAATTTTCTTTATAAATTATATAAAGTTTGCTACCGTAATTTGAAAACAAAAGTTTGAATTTATTTATTTCAGTTTCGTTCATCACCAATGTTATAATTTATACTTTGTAATGCTTAATTCATATTTTTTAATGCTCATTTTAGTTCAACTGAAGTTCAATAGCATAAACAACAATTAAGAAAAGTCAACAATTGGAGGGGATTTGCAGCTAGCAATCGCAAACTAATAAGTTATCAATTCCAAAACTAAGCAAACAAGTAATGAAGTAAAAAATTACAGCAATAAGCTAATAATTAGTAACATAATTTGCAGCAATTTGAAAATTACTCTAAAATATAACAACAAATTACGTAACATAACATAAAATAACGTAAAATAACATAAAAACCCATTGTTATGATATACAAAGTTATTTTCTACTGTTAGATGGCATTGGACTTGTATTAAATATCATAACACAATATAACGAATTTCATAATGCGTTATTTTATACATTGCCTAAATCTTAACATAGATTTCTGAACCGTTAGTTATGATCCATACTCTAAATAGGTAGTATATAAAAAAAAATTATGATTTAGACACTTCATCATCGATCCAGAGATCTTATTCATTTTATTGTTGGAAAACTGTTCATGTTTTACCTATCCAATATACAATTAAAATTTATTGAAAATGCATGTGTTTTTGTACACCATCAATTTTGGATATGGAGATTACAAGTAACAGTTCGTATCCTCCACGTAGACCCCATACTTATTTAATGGCACCTCTACGAGTAACTCTCTTTGGAGACATCTTAAGTACAACTTTGCATATATATATATATATATATATATATATATATATATATATATATATATATATATTACATGGGAATGGTATATCTAAGGTGTCCGTACGGACTTGCCTATGGAGACATTCTTAAATCTCAATATAGAAGGTGTCTGTGAATGATCCGAACCATTAGTTATGATGTTCATGCTCTAAATATGTAGTTTAAAAAAATTATATGATTTAGACATTTCTTTCTTGTATATTGTACCTATCCAATGTACAATCAAAATGCATCAAAGATTCATAAGTGCGTGATTTTTTTTATATTGCCATTTTTGGACGTGAGATCATAATTAACAGTTCGGATTTGTCCAAATTGATCCTTCATTATTGAAATTTAAGGGTGTCTCTATAGGTTAAACTCCCATGGAGATATCTTACATACAATTTTTCATATATACATTCGAACAAAAAATGTGAACCATAAAAAGGATTTCTAAATTTTAGATATAATTAAATTGTATAAAGGTAATGCTATCTTTCACTTTTAGGAATTAGTATTCAATCAAGATTTATTTTTCCGAAGTACCAAAAACGAGCATGATGTCGTTATGAACATGAAGACCTAATGTATGGAACCAGTACCATTCCTTTCATTTATCCTGTCCTTGTCTTGTCTCTTCCTTTATGTGGACCAAGGAGAAAGGTGGCTTAGTGGGAAGGGCGTCACATCGAAGCGTTTTCGTGGTCGAATCAACTTTGAATTTGATATAAGTAAATGCTTGAGCTTGAGAAGTTTTTGGTCTGGTGGGCCCGTAAAACTCACTAGGATAAGTGGTACACGAATTCTTATTTGATTTACTTAATACTTAAATACCATACAATATTTAATTATTAATTCAATTAAATTACCCCAAACATCCGACTGCATTTCCAACTAATGAATTAATTGGTCTTTTTCTTTTTCTTTATATAAATCTAATTCTTTTCAATTTTTTTTAGTTACTGATTTATGGATTGGATTTCACTCGACCCATGGTTGGGAATTAATGATTTTATATGTGTGTGTGTGTGTGTGTGTATATGTATATGTATATGTATATATATCAGTTAGTTTAGGTATTTGGGTTCTATTATTCCAAATGATGGAGAGATCGTTAGTAATATTAACCATAAGATCCAAGCTGGCTGGTTGAAATGGAGGAGTGGAACGAGAGTTTTATGTGACTGTAACATTCCATTAAGGCTGAAGGAAAAATTATAGGACTGTTTTTAGACCAACTTTATTATATGGATTGGAATGTTAAGCTATAAAGAAACGTCATTCACATAAAATAAGTGTAACAGAGATTCACATACTTCGTTGGATGTGCGACAACACTAGGAAAGATAAAATGAGAAATGAATATATTCATGTTAAGATATGTGTAGTATCCATTGAAAAGAATATGCGAGAAAATCGCTTATGATGGTTTGATCATGTGTAGTGTAGACTGACAAATACACCAGTTCGACGAGGAAAGCTTATCAATATAGGATAAGTTAAAAGAGTCAAACGAAGACTAAAGAAAATATGGATGGAGATAATGCGAAAATATATTGATTCTAGAGGTTTAAATGAGGACATATTACTCGATAGGAATGAATGGAGAAGGATTATTAGTGTGATCGATTCGGGATGATTCTCTTTTGGTTCATGTAGTCTACCTCAAATACTTGGGTTAAATGGCTTAGTTGTTGTGTGTGCGCGCGCGCGCGCGCCTTTTTTGGAGTTTAATATAGATACAAAATCAAATATATTAAAAGAACTTTGATATGAGTAGGGATTTCCAGGATATAGAATATTTTTCCTACACCCATTATTGGAAGATTTATTTTTAATCCAATACTTTCATAGATACAACTAAACCAAATACATCTTACATGAACTTACTAAACCAAATACATCTTACATGAACTTTTCATGCCCATAGTCCAATGTTGTAACTTATAATGGTAATCGATTATTTTCTTCTAGTGCCTACAATGTTTTGTTCTTAGAGGCAACTATTTTAAAGTTATAAACAAAATTAAGAACTTAAATTACTCTCAAGTGTTGGCAGCTTTTAATTTGATTATTTATTTATATAGAACTTAAAGATATGGAGTCAAGAGGTTTAAATAAGGAGATATTACTTGATAGAAATGAATGGAGAAGGAATATCAAAGTGATCGATCCGGCGTGATTCTTTTTTGGTTCATGTAGCCTACCTCAAATACTTGGGATAGAAGGCTTAGTTGTTGTTGTTGTTGTTGTATATAGAACTTGAGGGATTTAATCTAAAAACTTTAAAATAAGATCATAAAAATAAACATAGTGCTTTGGTTATCATACTCGGTGATATAGTTTACTGCACATATGTAGTCATATTTTCTCATATTCCTTTTATGTTTATATCCGATAGTTATATCTGTTTATCCTATATACTATGTGTGATTTGTATCCATTTCCGGTTTAAGCGGATATGGATATCAATTTTCCTTGCCAAACGATATCCATATTTGTGATTGGAAAATGGGTACAAATGTGATAAATCCCATATCTGATATGTATCCGATTTGTTTAAACCCTACTTGTAGTTATCTCCGTGACAAAAGCATCTTGTTAGCATACATTTTCTCAACATTATGCACCCGTTGTTCCTTTTCTCCATCGAGAATGTTCATTGACTATATGTCTATTTGATTATACAGGTTGATGAATGGTGGGAGCAACCTGCGGCGACAGCTGTAGACTGGGTCACTGTTGACGGTCAAAACGTTGGCGCCTGGCTGAATCATGTGAAGCAGCTTCAAATGGCATTTTATGACCAGCAACTACTGTGATTATTCTTCACTGTCATTTTTGTTGGGTTCTACCCCAGCCATGTTTCTATTTAGTTTCTTTTTTTCTTTTGATTTGGCTTGTATTATTATCTCTAGTCACATGCTGATTTCAGTTTCGAATTCCACCATTCAGAAAGGCAGCCTTCAAAGAGGTGGCATTATATATATATATATATATATATATATATATATATATATATATATATATATATATATATATATATATATATATATATATATCTGTTGTTTCAGAATATATGGTGTATTAATGTACATATCAAACTGAGTGACGAAAGAGGGGTGTCTGCGTGGGCTTCTGTATAGAGAATTCTTGAACAGGGACAACGTGCCTCATTCATGTACAAAGGCATGGTTTTAAGCCCAAGCTGGTTTCTTCTATAGGCTCCAGTTATACTGACACAGCTTTTCTATTTCCAATTAATACCTCGAGAATATTTACGCTTGTATTTTGTAAGCGTGGAGAAGAATGATGTGCCAACTTGCATTTTTCTGTTAAAAAGCTCTGGTATTGGTTCACTACTTGTTTGAGTTGGTACGTTAGTTGGGTTCCTATTGTTGCCATAGCTTGTTTACTTCTTTCAAAAGATATTGAAATTGTTCGTTGAAAACTGCTGTTTACCGAGAATTGTCATGATGAATGCAGCAACTGATATGCTGGTTGAAGTTGCAATTCATCCACAAGGACTTCGTGTAAAATCAAATGCTATGTATTCTTTTGAGCTAACTCCCATCAGCATCTTCAGCTCAAGTTTTATTTACTTTTTCGGGTGCTTCCTGAAATATAAATTTGTCAAAATGTGACCGCTGCAGCCTGACAATGTAGCAAACATGCCTGGTCTCTCACAATTCGTCCAAGGAGTTCTAGATTTTCTTCCTAGTTTGTTGTGGTGTATAAAAATCCCATGTGCTTAGAAGGTTGGTAACAATGCTGAACTGCTCGGGGTTTGCTGTAGCATATCCTCATACCTGTTTTGCCTTCTTACTTGATGCACCAAACGGCAGTAGGAATGATGATATGTGAGAGTTTCATCGTTCTCAGGCCTTCTCATCTTCTTCTTCGTGGTGACCACTTATCCTCCATATTCAATCAAATCTTGCAATTGAAGAATTGAATCTAAGATCAATCTGATATGTATCCGATTACATCTGAAAAGGAATCCCAAAGGCAAGGGCATATTATCATGAGTTTACACTGGAACTGAAAGCGTTCTCAACTCTGAAGGTTTCATTTTACAGAGTTCACTGTAGGTATAGTCCGTGGTGCTGTATCGTGACATATAGGGTATAGAAGGATTTATTTGCATCCTGGTAGACCACCAAGACAAGTTTAGAGAGGCATGTTCTCTGACATATCCTTTGCATCCTGGTAGATCACCCAGACAAGTTTAGAGAGGCATGTTCTCTGACATTGTGTTTGATAGCTCGTTTATCAGTAAGTTTCTTGGGTCAATGCACGAGCAAAAGCCGGCCGCGGGACTTTCCCACTTTAGATTGACAGGCTTGCCCCTGTTACTAGCAAATAACCAAGCTTTGTCATCAAGCAAAATGACTAAATGACGAATACTGGCGGAATACTGTCAAATTGGAGGCCGGAGAGTTTAAACCAGTTGGAGGAGGCTTGGAATACAAAATCATTTCAGTACTCACTGGTTCAAATAAAGACTTCGGGACAGAGATAATGAATCCTTTCTCTCCAGAAAGGAAAGGACTCAACATCCACAGCTCTACTCGAGGAAACTTTTGTACGCCTCCGTTACTTTTTAGGAGGCCAACGCCTCACAAAAACTGTCTACCTGAGACTGTCTCCTGGCCTATAGATCCTTACACAAGATTATAATTCTTATTCTTCCAAAATGGCATCTCACTGATAGCTCGGCCCTCCCCGTATGGAGGCCTCAGGCCTCATTTTCGGACTTGTTTTACAGATTAGTTTTCTTCTCATGAATAATGGAGAAAAAAATTCTGCCTCTTTCGCTATGGTAGGACAGCCACACCAGGTTCTGTAAGAACTAAAACCAGCATTCTTACAGTGAAAAGGCTTGCTCCATTAATTATCAACATGCAGGAACAATCCCACGAGCCCCAAGAGCCCTCCGAAGACAAAAAGAAGAGACTAACACTATGATATCACAATATTTGTGGTGACAAATTCAGTAAAATTGCTGATTTTTGATATTTCAATGGAAAAGCAGCAGGATAATAACGCACGCGATAGCTAAGGGCAACTAGCTACAACTCATTGTGCACCCTTGTGGGAATCGAGTGCATATCCGAGACAAACTAATGCAATTTCACAATATTATTCAACCAATTCCAATGTTTTACCATTCTAACAAATTTTTAGCTGTTGTCCAAGAGCCAGCATGTGTTCAGTTATAATACAAGGGCAAATTTTCATACAAATAACCAATGACATTAACCGATGATAGGAACAATGTTTTACTACAATGTGAAAGAACAGAACTTCCCAAGTAAACACACAATGGAATGGACGAGAAGATGCAAAACAGTGACTGTGACAGTATCTTCTATTGAGGCCTGTAGTAATTGCCTTGCGGAGGAGGATAAGGAGATGGTACGTTGTATGGTGGAGGAGGATGCGAACCCTGCTGAGGCTGATGCGCATTGTAGTATGGTCCACGCCATCCAGGATAAGCAGGCTGACCATACTCATGGCTGGGAGCATGCTGAGGGTGTTGATATGTACCACCCGGTGCTTGATAAGGGGGTTGCTGCGCATAAGGTGGATATGGCTGAGAATATCCAGGCCTCGCACGCTCTGCAGGAGGGTGGTTATATGGTGGCTGAGTCTGAGAATAGCCAGGTCTCGGATGATCTGCAGGAGGGTGATTATATGGTGGCTGAGGCTGCGAAGGGGGTTGAGGAGCACTTTGGATACCTGTTTTACCACCAGCTGCAAAGTTGAGACCAGCCATTTGCCTCTGCACGTCCTCAATCATTTCCCTGCATTGAATGTTTCTGGTCATCACAAAATCACTGCACTGCTGCTTTACATTTGTTATTGCATCCTGTTCAAAGATCAAAATGAAGAAATTAGGCCTTGCACATAATGACATTAGTTCCGTCATATTTAAGGAAAGTAGAATGCAGATAATGCATGTATCTGAGATACGAACTTCCGCATGAGAATAACAAGCAGCAGAAGCTTCGTTATATCTGATTTAAAGTGGGAACATTAACTTGCCTGAAGAGTAACATAGAACTTCAATCCTTCATTTATATTCTCCTTGATCTCCCGATATTTTGCTATAGCCGCAGCAATCTGTTTATAGCATTTTTCTCTAGAAACTGGAGAGTGGATTCACGAAAGAATTAAGTCAAAACAAAATATCCATGCTAATTACGAATCCAGAATACAAAATCAACATATGTGTGTGTGTGTGTGTGTGTGTGTGTGAGTGACTCGAAATAGTAAGGCTCATGAATTTAATCTGTTTGTAGAATTTCTGTCTACAACAAAGGATATAGGTCACTGGTTATCTTTTATGCGAGGCCTAATTTCAATTCACCACATAGCCATAGGTTGACAATCTATTGTTCTCTACACTTCTAGTTTAGAAAGCATGACTTTCCTTGCGTTATCCAGTATACACACAACATATCATATATGCAAATAAAGTACAGCAGGGACTTCTCCAATACCAGATTTTAAGTAGTATGCAACAAGAACAATGCCATCTATTTCATTCACCACATAACTTTGGGTTGACAACTAGTGCAACCACAGCATGACAATAGTTGCACCAATAATGACAAGTAAACCCAAAGGTACAAACAGTAGAAAAGAACGAAAATTGGAAGAAGAGTCTTCAAGCTTGCTTTACATACTGCTAAAAGTGAGAACCTAGTAGCATAATTTTAGACTTATAGCCACAAGAAAAGATGGAACAAGGGCCACCATTACATTACTTACAAAGAGATGTCTGAAAAGTCACGCTATGAAGAAATTCAATAAAATCAATGTGAAAATGCTGGCAACTGACTACAAACATTACGAAATGATTCAGTCTATAAACCATAGCAAAATATAATTGTACTCTTATTTGCAACACGCGTCAATAAAATCTTTTAACCAACAAAATTGAGAAGAGAAGCTTAACTTTTCACCAGAGACTTTGGTTGCATTTCAGCGACGACCATCACTAACGTAAGTTTTGCAAAACTAGGTTTCACCGGTTCAGGAGAACCTGTGATTTGATTATTCAAACTATGTTGCAATCATCTTATTGCATCTCCCTTAGCTCGGTATCCAAGTGTGACTGAGAGATATAGTGATGCAAGCTAGGTTACAAACTTAAATGATATGAAGTTCACTACATGTTATGTTAAATCCTGGAGTTCTAGTAATCGGACTGTGATTTATAGAAGTACCACGGAGACTAAGCTTATAGCTTCAGATATCACATACACAAAAGCTGAAGAATTGAGAAATTTAGCCTGTGAAATGTGAATAACTTCAAGATAGGTTCACTTATATTCTTACTGATTCTAAAGCTGTTACCGATTGTTGGAACACGAAACTGTTAACAAGAAAATGAATGGATGCTTGCAGGTCAGATTTAAATCTGTGAAAAACCTTACTCGCAATATGTGACTCCAGCCTTTCTGATTGGCAAGTTGTTCTCATTAAGAAGGTCAATTTGGTAGAAACAAGCTGGATCTATGATTTTTGTCGATCAATGACCTATGGAGATAGTCCTATTAGTAGTGCTTGATGCATTGAGTTGCACTATGTTCTAAGAAAAAGTTTACAAGGCCAAATAAATGTATGCACCCATGGACTGACCAAATTTGGATATGCACTCATATTATATGATTACTACACATAATTCATAATCAGGTCCATGCAAATTATGTGCATGCATACTCGATTATGCAGGCAACAATTTGTATTGTTCTTCTATAATCAAACATATTTCCAAATTGAACCCTACCAAGCTCAATATGACGTCCTAAAAGTAGGCTAAAACCATGATTTTACTCTTAAATCACATCTCTTTCACTCCTGTAGACCGATTGCTGAGGTTGTGACAAGGTTCTTTTTTTTTTCCCTTCATTTTCCTTAATCCCTTGAATCCCGTCTCGCTGATATAATTCATTAGTAAGTTTTTTATTTTGTGATCTCCCCTCTCAATCTCGAATCACTTTTATTGGTGAAGCTTGCTCACAAGCAACACTACGAAGTAGCTCTAGAACACTCGACACTCGGTATCTGAGTATTGGTTTTCGATAGAAGTTTTATATTCCAATTTTTTTGTTTATAATTAATTGAGAATTTGTGACACTATATATATGGGAAAAATGTACGTAAGTAGAAAGTTCCAAGTGGAGGTACCATTAAATCTCAATATAGAGGGTTAATATATAATGACCCCAACTATTAGTTATGATTTCTACATTCTAAAATGATAGTATACAAAAAATTAATCATTTTCAGTATATTTTGACTATACATTTGATGCTTACAAAATGAACAGTTTTTTAACAATAAAACAAATGAGACATCTTGATTAACGATGAAGAAGCATCTAATTAGATCATAGAGATCATAAATACGGTTCAGATCATCCATTAGACCTATTATATTGAGATTTTGGGGCAACTCCACATGTAACTCCCTGTAGAGGTATCTTAGGCACGCACGCGCGCGCAGTAGAGGTATCTTAGGCACGCACGTGCGCGCGCACGCGCACACACATGACTCCTTTAGGAAGGAATAGGAGGTTTATCATTTCCATTAAAAATCAATCATAGCCTATTTATATGGAAGATCCAATCCAATAAAGTTGATCCACAATATTTAAAGTGCCTAAAAATAAAAATTAATTTTTTATTTTTGTTTGATAATGCATCAAGTAGGCACAAAATGAACGGCTAGCTCTTTGCTTTGATCTACACTTTCGTACACAAAAATTATCAATTCAAAAAATTGGATGACATGATCTAAATACCCAAAACGTCCATCATACAAAATTTGATTAGGTTTTGAACATTCTATACAGTTAAACTAACCAACTTGTTATAAAGAACTATTCATTTTGTGCCCACTTACGCATAAGCAAATTTTTTTTAAAGCTTGATTTTTAATTTTAGGATACTTTAAAGGTGTACATATCAATTTCAATAGAGTGGATCATGATAATGGATATGTTATTTAAATCAAAGAATCTCTCTCTCTCTCTCTCTCTCTCTCTCTCTCTCTCAACACACACACACAGACACGCATCTACGATTGCGGTAAATGAGTTACCAGCATAGGAAACTAACTTGTGTGCCGGCAGCGGAATAGAGGTACTCCCATTATTAAAAAAAAAAAATTTAGATCATGATCTTCACCTTAGCTTTTATTTGCCACTCCAACAAATGGATATAAAATGGTTTATCTACCGAAAACCATTAGTTTCGTATCTACTCGATGGAAGACTAAATCAAAAATAAAACCTAAAAAATTGGGTATGATCCATTATTCTCTTTGTATGTGTGTATGAGCACATATACGTACATCTATACATATATGGCAAAATAGATATAATTTTTCCTACATAGTAAAAGTGCACATAGGATGTCTCCACAAAGTATCTAAGGAGGCGGTCCTAAACCCTAACATAAAGGATCTATATGAACAATCCATAGGATCTCTATGTTCTAAAATTGTGGCATACAAAATATCATATATTTTTAATAAAATTTGACCATATATTTGCCAATCACAAAACGCACAATTTTTCAATAATAGAATAAATGAGACTCTTGATCAAGGATGAATGTATAAATTATATGGTTTTTTGTAAACCATCTAATTGGAACATGAATATTATGGCTAATGGTTATAATTAACCATATAGACCCTCTAAGTATGAATTTATGACGGTCTACATGGATAGTTCTCTAAGAAGACACCTAGATACACTTTTTCATATCTATAATATAGTATAATATATATGAGAACAATGGAAATGATTTGGCAGCTCATGTTTGTTACCTGCATTGCAACAGTTTCCACTATCTCCAATATTTTTTTTTCCAATTTTTTTTATTATGATCTCAACCCCTAGGACATACTCATATCAAATTCCAGAGTTGTATTTTTATTTAGGCTTTCACCAAGTAGAAACAAAATTAACGGTTTGTAATGGATACAAAGTCTTGTATCAACTTGATGTAAGGACAAATGTAAGGACAAATGACTCCAAAACCCATGAAATTTGATCTAAAAGACGTGAAGATGATGTAAATCATGATCCAATTTTTTTTTAATAATAGCACTGATGTTTTTTCATTAACAACTGTTAGTTCAGAAATTGACCAACTTATGTCTGCAAAAGAGAAGACCCATTAAGAACGAATCCATGAGCTTATAAGGCTCGGGAGACTCAATAATCCTTCACCGTCCAAGGTCCCTCTGAGATAAGGAAATTGAATTCGATTACAAAAAGGAAACTCATCTACAAGACAACATAACCCTCTCGTATCCAAAAATTGTAGTGGAATTCAACTATAACTCTACCAGCGAATAATTATAAATACACCCCTCGGAAAGGGGGTCCTCTTCTACATCTTGATAATCCTCTCCTCCTTTTATATATACTCCATATAAATAGAGACGGTAATGAACACGTCCATGGGTCAATTTTTGGCCCGCCTTATACAAAATTTTGAATTAAAATAATTTTTTATTTTTCTAATTCAAAATTTTGTATAGAAAGCGTCCAAAATTGGTCTATGGACGCATCAATTATCATTCCTACAAGTAATCACAAGAGAGGAGAGATTGAGAGATTGTACTTCCGATTCCACTAATAAAATATATGCTAGGACGGTTATCTTCCATTGAAGTAGGCTCAAGATCCTTTCTCGGTGAACATTGTTATAAATAACCATAAGGCCACTGATCTAAGATTCTTCATCTTGCAGTATCACTTTATTGAGTTTTCTATACCCTTTGAAGAAATGAAAAGGTTAAGAATCATGAGACTTATATTGATTCTTCCAGAGAACTCGACAAAGAGTTCATTAGGTGATCCATTCTAAGGCGAGGGCTGGTATCCACTTGTCATTGATACCGTTACACCTAGAGTTGAACAATAGCTCTCAAAACTCTCAGATCCAATCTTAAACACCCTCTACATGGCTAGGGATACCAAACATCCCTCCATCACCTTATAAGCGCTCGCAAAACGGCTGAACCCATGAGGGGCAGCAAATAGACACGACTGGTCATCTTCCAATTAAATCCAGCAGATTCAAATCCAAATCAACAGTAAATCTTAGCCGTACAATCGAGGCATGTGGATCCATGGCCAAAGCATGAGGCAATCTTCACACATTAATTTATTAGATCCTCCACAACCACCATCACGAAGTGCCCACATTTTCATGGCGATAATTAATGATTGGACCAAGTCAGTCCGAGAGTGCAACTCACTCCGAGATGGCAAGCCAACTCAGAAAGAGCTTTGGATACTCTAAGACCTCAATGGAATAAACTCAAGAATGGAAGGCTATGGTTGGTTCATAAATTGATATTCACGCCCACAAAAGAGAATGCCAATTAAGCAAGAATCTACGGAACTTACAACTCCTAGGAGACTCAAGAACCCGTCACCTACCAAGATCCCTCTGAGATATGGAAACTGAATTCAACTATAACAAGAAAACCTCTCTACAAGGCAACGAAATCCTCTCATATCTGGAGATTGTATTGGAACTCAACTACGATTTTATCAATAAATAACTATAAATATTTCCTCCATAAGGAAAGGGTCCTCTTTTACATCTTGATGATCCTCTCCTTCCTCTTTACATACATCATAAGAGAAAAGAGGGAGATTAAGAGATCATAACCATGATTCCATTATAAAACATATGCTAGAATGACTATCTTCCACTGAGAACGTAGGCCCGAGATCTCTTCTCAGCCGAACCTCATATATCTCTGTGTACGTGCTTTACCTGTATTTTTTTCTTTTCTTTATTATCTAACAATTTCCTTATGAGTTACTGAAGTCAGATGTCACCTGGCAAATCTGACTCGGCTTATGATCTAATTCTGAGCTCGATCTCTATTTGGTGCTCAAATTTGGCTAGATGGTCATACCTGACCAGAATTTACATCAACAATAGCTTCTATAAGTTTCATGCACTAGCAGCTCATTTAAAGTAATCACACACACACATATGTAGACACATGTTAAAAATGTGAACACATAATATTCCATTTAGTGTAGCAAAATGCACCATTTATGCAATGCACAAAAGGTTTATGCATGAAGCATTATCTAACCGAATGCACTGTAACATCTACCCGGAATCCGAATAACAGAGTCGTTGGCAACATATTCACACGAATATGCTCAACCTCCACTACAATACAATAGTTAAAATAGTTTATAATTAATAACAAATTTCTCTTTAAAAGGTTAGCTATAATTACTTTATGAATTTATGAGAAACATCATAAACTACACTATCTCTTGTCTCATTACTGAAGTGGGACTTTTCGAGTAAGGAGTATTACATTCTCCCCCTTTTAGGATCCAACGACCTCATCAACGGGGCACAATAATATCTAAACACTTTACCAGATGATGTGGGATTCTAGAGATAGCTCTATGGTTTCTAGAGTTGGCTCCCATAAATTCAAAATG
Organism: Dracaena cambodiana; assembly: GCA_036321105.1. Taxonomy (NCBI): domain Eukaryota; kingdom Viridiplantae; phylum Streptophyta; class Magnoliopsida; order Asparagales; family Asparagaceae; genus Dracaena; species Dracaena cambodiana. The sequence goes on from JAYEPQ010000002.1 coordinate 29,209,664, forward strand.
TTGTCCTCACTATATTTATGTGACACTTAGTTCTGAACACTTCTATTGGGAACCTAGCTTTGATTCCACTTGTCACATCACCAACCTGGAGCCTGGATACCACAGTCAAGTCACTAGCAACATATTTGCACGAATATGCTGAGCCTTCGGTACAATATCATAAATAAAATAATTTATAATTAACTATGTATTCCTTCCACAAAAAAGCTAACTACGATTACTTTGTGCTCACCAAAATCATTATAAACTCTTGTCTCATATTCAATGTAAGACTATTTGAAATAACGGTATTACATGCATGATGAAAACATGTTTTAGAACATTGCTCCGTTGGCTACTATCCCATACCTCAAGGTTACTACATTTAAATGATGTGATGAATAAGAGGCAGTTTATACTCAAGGTAGGGAGTATCATTGCTCAACACAAGTACTCTTCGAGGACTTACCTATATGACAAATCATAAAGACCGTGATTATGGGACATGTTGATCCCTAGTAACTCATGAACACGGGATACGATAATGTGAGCATGGCCATTATTGCTCCAACCTGGTGACGCGATGATTGACACATTGTGTTTTTGTCTAATATCTAGTAAAGGGCCCTAATTAAGGGCCCTAATTAAAGGCCTAGTCTATTATGACTCTCATATTGCGACAAAATGTCATTAAGGAAAGGTTCGTTGCCAGAAGCTACTTCGACGAATCCACAATATAAATTGCCAAATATGTATCTATATATTTAACATTTTTGGTTTGTTTTCTTTCGCTAAACTCATCCTTTCGAGGAGGATTACCGATTACTGGATTTCTTTGCAAAATTAAAAGAATTGAGTTATTATTTTTGTTTTTAAAAGGGGTCCAACTTCAGTTAGAGACAACAGCCAAATGACCCATTTAGCAATTGGTCCATAGATCTAATAGTAGGATGATAATATTTTTCTCGTGTATTTCTACAAACGGTAATTTTTTTTTTCGAGAGAGATTCCATTCATAAACGTGCTCATTTATACTAGTAAAAAGGTAGGAACTCTAGAGAGAAATAAAAGAATAAAACCACTCTTTTCCATCCCATCTAACCCTCTTCAAAAATTTTATTATTAACTTAGCAACTGACCCTCAAGATTTACTCTCAACAAATTGTGCACCATAAAGTTCTTTGGCAAGGGAGCTTTCGTACCATAGGGAGATTTGATGCCTTGGCTGCCTGCTCTTGAAGCAGAATTAATTCTCTTAGGATAGAGACCACTCACCTAACTCACAAGCTGGAATTTATAACACTCCATTTAATTGCTTACATTACTGCATTGAAGAAGATATACTCATTTACAGATTAGTTTTCACCCAACAATCTAGGAGAATAGAATCTGCCTCTCATTCTGGCATTCAAGGCATCAAATCCCACATGGTACAAACTCACTAGCCACATATCTTGATGATGCATGATCTGTCAAAAGTACGCCCCGATCAACACTTACCCAATGACAATTATAGAAAATGTTGCAGAATATTAGATGAAGAGAGAACGAGTGGATTTGCTCCGAGTATTTCTCTTTAAGGTTCAACCCTTTTTATGGGCAGAAAGAAAAAAGTTTCTGAATGGTACCTCTGAAAAAAAAATTACAGTTTGGAGAAGCTCACAAAGAAAAATAGTATCTGTAACATTAGATCCATTGGCTAACAACTCAATGGTCCATTCCCTCACTTACCTAAAGTGGAGCCCACTTTAAAAAAGAAAAGTAAAAAAAACAAAAACTCAATTCTTTGTTATCTTTTGCAAAAAAGTCCAATATCATTTGCAATGACATCCACAGAGCCTATAGCTGAACATAAGCTATACCTAATGTTGCTTGAATGTGGTATGTTTGCAAGTGAATGTACTCAGAAGTTTATTTTTAAAAAAAAGTCTAGCAGTTGTGATTGTATTAATTTAGTCTAAAAGATATTTCTCATTTCTATTTTTCAGGGGCAAAAGGAATATGATGAACTGGACTTTCTCAGATAGAGATATAGTATGGAATAAATTAGCTTATAAGTGTTTATCAAAATATTCAAATGCACGGAACTTTTCTAAGTCAATATAAATAACCTATGCTAAATGTAGATTCCTGTCACTGAAATGCTTATAAGAAAACTGGAAAATTAGTAAGAAATGAAGAAAAATTGAGAACTAATAGAAGATAATGGTAGAATTACTCCTGCAGAAATTATAGGAATTAATTTACCAAATAAACCGAGCAGAATTTTGTGATTCTGGACTTCTAATTTAGCATCAAAACAATTTAAAATCATAGTGTGTTCAATCATCAATGCATAAAAAGAGTCAAATATGCCAAAGAGTGCTGAAACTGAAAACATTTATAAAATTAATAACATGTTGAGAAACATCCAACATGTACCCAAAAAGTATTTGACAGGTTTTGTACCCAGATGTGCCATACACTGGAAATAGCTTCATGTCTAGGTAATATAGATGGTGGCTAAGATCTGTTCAGGACAAGGCTGGTTCATTTTCCAAAGTCTAAAGAAACAATAGGATTTATATGCCTCCTAAAAAATTCTTTTAACTAATCCATAACACTGATTTTTTTTCTCTTTAGACCATCAAGAAAATTTTTCCAAATGAAAAAACCAGTAAATTCCTGATTTTTCTTGAATTTCAGAAGATGTAGAAGTAACTGAAGCCTTCAGCTTAAATTTTCCCGATACGTAAAGGTGAAGTTTCAAGACAGGATTCACTGTCTTTGAATTTGCTTGATGCACAATACATGCTTGCATGTGCACAAACAAATCTAATGATGAGAAATCTAAAATATGCTAACTGCAGAAGAACGAACACACACACACACACACACAGAGAGAGAGAGAGAGAGAGAGAGAGAGACGCACACGCGCGCGCGCACACACACACAAAAGCCACTGCAGTAATGAGGTTTCTAGAACAAGCTGACTGGAGAAGAAAATACAGGAAAAGAAGCTACACAAGCCACTCCAGTATTGAAGATTCAAGAACATGTTGATTGAAGAAGAAAATACAGGAAAAGAAGCTGAACGTTCGTTTCATGTGTTGCTACTTAACCTCTAATAAATTACAAGGTTTAAGGCTGGATATGAATCTGATTATCCATTTGAACATGAACTGTAATTTGACAGCAGATATTCTAACTTAAATATATTTAAATGATCCTACCAAGAAGATGGGAAAGGGATGTAAAGAATGAGCACCTTTGTAATCTTCCAAGTTAAAGATAGCCGAAAATTCATCATTTTGTGCCTGGACAAATGAAAATAAATACATCAGTGTCCTGTACCTGTGCAGTTAGACTTGAGGTAAAAGGTGCTCCAAGTAAAAGGAATGAAAAATTAGCTTCTTCGAGAAGTAACTGGTAAAGCATGCTGGCAAAATAATCTAAAAGAAACATCAACACTGCATTGTAAAAGCAATTACCGATGAATGAATCAAACACAACAGAACGATGAACAAATACAAATAATATAAATGGACCACATATTTCCAATTGATCATATTAAAAGATGAAAGCAAACAAATATTCTACTGCATCACCAATATGATGTGGGATCAGACATACGGATACAGATAGAGGCTATGCCTAGGCAGATAACATCTCTGACTATATTTTCCCATCACCATTTTGATGAAAATTTTGACATATGATTAAACAAGAAGATTTAAATCAACTAATACTGTAAATAAGACATATCCTCGTCACTAATTTATGGGAGAATTATGGCTATCACTGATGCATCAAGAGTTATTTCCTTTTTATTACTTTGTTGGTCATTATTAAAAAAAAATGTAAATTTGATGAATGCATACAAGTTTGACTAAATATTCACTGAGATGACCTTGCTGTGTTTCCTAAATCAAGTACATGACCGAGTCGAGGCTATTAGGCTTTACAATCCACATGACCCAATTCCAAAAGGGAAAACCCTTTCGCATTTCCAGTAAAACATATTTAACCAGTATAACACTTACCAATAATACATTATTGGACGTGAGATACACTGTGCAGTGGTGGAGCCATGATTTTAGAGTAGGGGCAACACTATTGCATGTACATGTATGATCAGATAACTAACTGTTACATGGTATATTTTTAGTTATTGGTCACAATGTGATTTTATCAGAAAAGAGAAGATTTATTGGGAAAGGATATAAGTCTTTGTCAATATAAGGAGCAATTAGAACTGACCACAATTTTAGTTATTATATATTACCCAAAATAATTTCTTAATGAAAATCGGTTTTCTAGATAGCAACAAACCTAAAAAAATAATTTGAAGTTTTGAACACCAAAATATTAGGACCTAAACCACCAAAAAAAAAAAAAAAAAAAAAAAACAAAACATCTAAAATAGAAAATCAAAAAGAAAAGAAGAACAAATTGAGTTCTCATATATATAATGCTTGATTTACAACAATTTTAGATATGACAATGCAAGAAACTTGAAACATTATAAAATCTATCTTTGTTAATTAAAATTGATAAATATTCATCAAATTAGTAGCTGTTATCTAATGAGGAAAGACCACAAAAATTAAGAGGATGAATTAATGACGTTAGACTATGAAAGAATCCAACTAAATTTAGCTACATCAGAGAGGTATATTTTTAGTAAATCTTTCTTTATAATTCACTTGAGCATTGTCATTTGTTTGAAAACAATATATATATTTCCACTCTAATTATGTTGATTATGCGTTATTCACTATCTCTTTTGCTAATACTAATTACTAGTCGAATAAGTAGTTGAATCTCCATCTAGGTTAACTATAGTGGTACATGCAGGCAGAAATTGGGGGATCTTATCAAATAACAGCCACTTTCCACTAACTCTCCTTACTACTTGCCTATTTAAAAGGCAACCGAGGCTAGGGGTGGGCATGAGTCAAATGGTCAAGGTAGCACGAATTAAACATTTCCCTTTTTTGCTAGCAATTAAAGACTATAAAGGAATTTTTTTTCTCAATTAAGGGGCAGCATATGCCAAGGTTGGGCATACCAGGGATCTCCAACTGAAGTTGATATGAAAAATTTATACAGATAAAATACGATATGTAAAGGCCAATTTAGCAAATTTAGGATACCAAAATTGTGAATGCAACATTAATAAAGTTTACATGTTTAAGTGTGTTATTATTCATTGCCTTGAATTACCTAAATTTATAAATTGTGTGAATCATATTCTTTACTACAAACCCAATATATTATATAAATGCAATGCGTATGCAAATCAAATAAAATTGATAACAGAGCATTGGTAATTTGTGGATTTTAACTTTTTAGCCTGGATAAATCTTCAATACGTCTAGGCTATGTTGCAATATACATCAAAAAAAGTATCCGAGACGTATTAGGTCAAATTTTGGAGTATCAAGTATGCATCTGGATGGGGCACCAACTTCTTCGAAGAATTGTGCTACATAATACCCAGTCCCAACGATTCAACAGAATATTTCTTATCTTCGTATTCTCTATAAATAGTTTTAAAGAAGTCATCCATCTTAACAAGGGAAAATCCTCAAATTTTATACTACAAGACTGTAATTTAAGTGAATATAGAACTATATATTTGGAAACCACTATTTTCAATATCAACTATTATAATGTATCAGTTAGCAAAATTATACATTAGATATTACATATCAGTCAGACTTCATGGTAAATATACATGTCATGCATATTTAAAACAACTCAGGACCTTAAAAGATACCTACCTCAACAATTCACATCGAGCTTATAAATAATTTGACATTTAATAGAATTTTTTTCAATTGCATAAGACATAAACCAACTGAATACCTAACCTTTAAAACAGAAATAATAAGATCTATCTATATAGTATAGCTGTTGGTTGTTCTCTCTAGTACTCTGCTCATCGGTGTAGCATCTCGCAGTCACCACTAGCCATGGAGTTATGGCTAATTAGAAGGCACGAGACTACTAGTTGAACTCTAATTTTGTTTCTTCCTCATATATATAAATCATTGGATTTATTAGTTAACCGAATGGGTTAGGTTTCTTCACTTAATTGAAAGAAAATCCAACATTACTACTTACTAGGTAATATTTTGAAGCTGAAATATCACCAGATATCTCGCCTTTGAGCGGATATAATGGTCTACTTCAATAAAAAATGAGAAATAATATAAAAACAAACATATCGTATAAGTTACCACGATATCAGCTAGCTGGTACACTGGTACACTGGCCAATGCTTTAATACACTGTTTGGAACTACTTGAGAGGTGTTTATAAGCTAGCCTCATTTATCATTTACCAAGTCAATGCAAAACAATTGATTTCATGCAAGAAAGATAGCTCTATTAAAGCAGGAATACATGACTATAACTCCTTTATTTTTGTCTTTTCACCATACCAGCAATCTGTTTGATACAAATCAGAGATGTTTCATACGAAGTGAGTACATAAGTGAATTCACTTAATAAGCAGTGAATGTGGATTACGATACTTGGTATTAAGCTTGTCATATGTGAAGTACTTGCCAATGAGTGGTGAACATCAGACTTGAACTGATTTACAACAGTGCTATTCAACAATACAAGGTAGCTTATCACAAATAGCAAATGAGGTAACAAGGGTAGAAAAAGAAACTGAAAGGAAGCTTTAGGATGGCCAAAAATACATTATGCTGCAAAGCTGATTTAAAACATGAAAGCAGTCTGGGGTTCTGACATGATTGTCATCACAGGCTGTAAATTTGTTCTTTAGGTCTGGTATTATTGTAATCAGTCAAAGTAAAGCTGATTAAGTTCATCATTCACATGGGTTAATATTCAAGTTTCATGGTTTCAAGTCCAAGCCTGAATGACATCATAGATGACTCGGTTCTCTCTTACACTTAATGTCTAGTTTGTTAAGTGCTTGTCCCATTCCAAAATAAATGAGTACAACTAGGCAGGAAAGACCCATCTTGAAACTTACTGGAATTTCTATGAGATGAATCGTAAATAAGGTGGAGATTTTTGAGAACATAAATGAGTAAGAGCAGATCAAGATGGTTTGGGACATCCAACTGAGGCCAATATATCTGCAATTTAGGCAGAATATTAGGATTGTACTTAATGGAGCGACAAGGACTAGAGGCAAGCCTAGAAAAATGGTTGGAGGCAGTTCAAAAATGGATGTGATAGATGCTAATTCAACAAAGTGAGGACCCTTAACTAATTCGTGTGGAGGAAAAGATTTCTTTAGACAAACCCAAATTTGCTATAAAAACTTTTATCATTTCCTTGTTGCATAGTATTTTCCATTCCCAGCCTGCAACATCAGGTTTAGGAGATATAAGATTAAGTAATATACTCCTAGCAATAAGAGGTATGAAGAAAGAAGGACTGCAAATGTATTTGTAAATCTATTCTATTAAGGTAAGCAATGGCAAGAAAACAAAACCCTAAGATATCAGTATATTTTCACAATCATGGACCACAGTAAAAATCATAAAGAATGAACAGAAGAATTTCATAGTTTCTGTTCATTGACCACATAATCTCTAATACTTTATTCTCCATAATTAAATTTCAATCTGGAAACAAGCACCTTTTCACCACTCTCCAACTGTTCATCTTGATCATCTCTTCATCACCCTCTTTCCTATAAATAATCGTTCTTCAAATACAACATTCTTAATATCCTTCTTTGAAGCAGTGGAAATCCCAAAGCATCCCAGCATAGTCGTACGTCTCCAGACTAGACCTCCACCCAGAGTCAACTACCTAGGGCACCAACACCCATGAGAGATTTCACCCGACTATAACTTGGCGGGAAGATGGAGTTAGTCTCAAAGGAAGGCCGCATATATGTAAGAACATTACAATGATACGAGAGATCAGAGTTGTTGTTAGTTAGATATGGGAATTCGACGACCAGAGAATCAGGCAATGATTTGTATACTAGCCCCTAAAAGGCCATTTAAACTCCTCAATCAATAATGCAGCCCATAAATGATCATTTCCAGTCTGCAGAGAATGACAATTGTTTAAAGCATTTAACTCTAAAAGCACATAAAGAGAAATCTGTCTACTGGTTCAAGAGAAAAAAATAGGCATAACAGTAATTTCTATCTTTTAGCTAATAAAAATCAATAACCCTTAACAAACCTGGCAGGGCTTCACTGCTGAAAACTAAAATTGAGGTGTGTTGTTTACTTTGAGAATCCCATGAAAAGATCTCTGTAGTGCACCAAAATTTTCAAATTGAAAGTCTCACATAATTAGAACTATAGGACATTGATTATGATGACAATTGTACAAATGACCACCAACCATAAAAGCTTAAGAGCTCACATGCCAATACTAGATGGAGATGGAGAAATAACAGACATGTAGTCGGATAAACTATTAAAGTGCTCATACATGTTTCCAAACCACTTGATCGAAAAAATATTGATCTGCAAAAGTAAATGTTCCAGCATCAAGCATCATCCACTGAAAGCTGGGTAAATGGACAGTCAGGACAAAGGCTGGAGGTGGAGGCTAGATGGAAGATATCCGACCCTGAAGAAAAAGATACACAAGTTTCATTTCTTTCTTTACCCTGACACTCTTTTCTTTGTTTCACATAAAGCTCAATTTATAGTAGAGACACAGTCCCCAACTTAAACCTGATCCCATGAGAAACCTGCTAAGAATAGGATCTAATACACTCATTGGTCACACTTGCCAATACTGAAAGAAATAGGCAAAAAGCCTTGACTTCCTGTTAGAAAACTGTTTTGGCAGTGCTGAAAAAAAAAGTTTTGCAGCAACCAAAATTGATGCATAATATGACTAACAAGATATGCTGAGGCCCTTAATAGGGACGATATAGATACATGATGAGTTATATACACACACACACACACACACACACACACACACACACACACACACACATATTTTTTGTAAAAGCAAGAAGAAATTCCTTTTGTTAATAAGATGAGTATGTTTATACGAAAAGTGCCTCCAGTTGGAGTAAATGACAAAACACAATCAGTTACGGCTCATTGTTCCGCTAATTTGGACATAAAAACCACTTAAGGTGAGTCCGTCCGCATGTCATCTCCAATGGTTAAAGGTTACTTTCTATCCATTTTCTCTACAGCAACTTCAGTGTTTAGATCCTGATATGAATTAGCCTTACATGGACACTGTAAAATCTAATCAGAACCCTTGATAGTACGGAATGGATCACTAACTATATCAATCAGACCTGTGGTGTCCAAACTCCACTCCTCGAGTCTAAAATCCAATTTAGATAGAAAATCAGAGTAGTCAACAGTTAATAAACAGATCCAACTCAAAGGTTGATGGGCCAAACCAATGGGAACAAGGGAACACACTTTTGAGAAATAAGACGTGAAACAAGGAATGGGAATATGGCAATACAACAACTACTACTAATGCGACTAAGCCTTTTATCCCAAGTATTTGGGATAGGCTACATGAACCAAAAGAGAATTATGCCGGATTGATCACATGGATGATCCATTTTCGCTCATTCCTATAGAGCAATATTATTCATTTAAGCCTTTGGCATCCGTATCTGTTTCTATCATCTCCATCAACATTTTCTTCAGCCACCCCTCGCTCCTTCAACATATCCTATATTGACAAGCTCCACTCGTCGAATTGGTGCATATGTAGATCTATGTCACACATAACCAAACCATCTTAGGCAGTTTTCTCGCATCTTATCTTCTATAGGGGCTACACCTGGCTTAGCAAGTACATCCTTATTTCTCACTTATCTTTCTTAGTGTTACGACATATCCATTGAAGCATGTGTAACTGCTACACTCATCTTTTTTTTTATGACATCTCATTATACCCCAACATTCCGTACCATATAACAAAACTGGCCTAATTACAGTAATATAAAAAATTTTCTTGAGCCTTAATGGAAGGTTATGGTCGTATAAAACTTCCATTACGCCTCTCCATTTCAACCGGCCAGCTTGAATCATATGATTGATATTACTATTAATCTCTCCATCCTTTCGAAAATAGAACCCAAGTACCTAAATTAATTACTTATTGGTATCTCTCGCACATCCAGTACCATAACATTATAGTCTCAGATCCTTCGTTTACTAAATTTTCTCCCCATATGCTCTGTTATGGATTCTTCGATTACTAAATTTTCTCTCCATAACTCTCATCGACTAACACAATATCATTAGTTAATAGCATCAACAAGGTATCTCATTCTGAATAGTTCTAGTAAGCTAATTTCTGGATAGAACGATGGCAATATTGTAATAAAAATTTACTATAGATGGTTTTATTAAAGTTATATGACAATTAACTACTATGTGGAAGCAACCTAGTTTCAAATATCACCAAACAGACATTTAATTGCAGAATTTTAAAAAATTAAATACCACTTGTAAAGCCCATATTTTGGTCCATGAGAAGGGCACTCAACCTACTTAGGAATAGAAATAAAATTCACGGAGTTTTGTTGTAACAGAAAGAAATTTAAAAGTACTCATACCATATCACAAAAAGTTGTACATAAAAAAATACCAATCAAGATTTTACACAACTGTCGGTATTGGACATTTTGAACTAATCGATACAATATCACCCGACAAAAATTGCGATTAGTCGTAACCTTGAGAATCGGCTCATCAGAGGTGAGGAATGGTGAGAAACGGTTATTCGAAGATGAGGAATGACCACTCCAGTTCAGGAATGATCTTTTGAAGGCCATTCCTCAAAGTTCATAATTGCTTGTTGAATAAGAGTTCGAATGCTTGTCAAGCTTAAGCAATGGTGAAGAGGCACATCCCTTTCCCTTATTTTAGACCCCAATAAGGATATGATCACGACTAACATAAAGATGGATTAATCTTGTCTGGAATTGGGCCTATCCCATACTCAACCCATCTATCTATGTTTAGATATATGGGTTAGGTCTGAGATCGGCCTAAGCTAACCAAGATCAAAGCCATCTTATACAATTTTATTATATTACAAAAATTTGAAAATCTCTCCATAAGAAAAAGAAATTATGACAATTTTGAACAAAAAAGGTAAGAGTTATTTTTAATTAAACATTTAAACTAATTATTTTATGCTAGTAGAATTACTATTTGTAGTAAAGTATTTCATATAAACTCTAATTTTATTGAAAAAAAGTTAATGAGCCTACAAAAATTAAATCTAACATCTTAACTAGAATTTAATGAATTTATTATTTAATAATAGAACATAAATAGGGATATAACCATAATCAATAAATTCATTAAATTACATCAAACATCAAAATTATTTTTAGTTATTTAAAAAAATTGAAGTAACCATACTAACATCTGATACAGCCAACAAAATATGACTGATATTCCCAGTACGGGCAATTCTAATATGCAAAACCATTGTTTGATACCGATTCTAGCATTTAAAACCTTGGTATCAATAGTCTTTTTAACTTAACCACTTCCATAGTTTAAGATTGGGCATAAACTATTAATGGAAACCAGAAACAGTTTGATATAACAGGATTTATTAAAGACTCATCGTTTTATTTAAACTTTCCCTTTCTCCTAAGCTCATCAATAAATATAAAGATAAGGTTTAACACTATGGCTATATTTATTCTGGGCTAACTCATTGGTTCAAATAGAAATTCTTCCACAACACAAAGTCCAGGAAAATAGTGAGACATCTGAGAATAATAGGTACCACATACTAGAAATCTTTAGAAGTAAAAGACAATGAATTTATATAAACAGGAAATTAACGGTTTGCCTATATCAATGCAGAGACAGAAATTAATGTTTGCAGCTGCCTAAACAAGGATAAGAGTATATACTTACCTGAATCTGAAGCAACAAGTTTTCCTGTGCCTCAATATTTTGGGCAATTTCTTCGCAGATGTGGTCATACTTGGTTATCTCCTTCCTGAAAAGGTCATCCTGAGATCCAGTGCTGGCCATCAATTTCGGCAGGATATCATCCTGCAACCAAAAAGAATGAAAAATTAGATGTCTTACATATCTATGCAGACCAATTCCACTTTCCCCGAGCAGAAGGCTGCCAAATCTAATCGGTATTAATCATTCAAATTTGGTAACAAATATGTACATGTACAAAAGTCAACTAGCACATCTTCACTTCAGTTCATTCAATATCTTTCACTTATTTAGTAATCAGTTCGATTAATTATTTTCTATTGTGTTGCAATGTGGGAGCAAGGTCTGATTCTATTACCATGATGTGTCAAAGAAAAATTCTTAATTCTTTTCCAATTTCTTCTCTTTTGGAAAATAAATAACATAATTCCCCATATAACACTTGCAAAATAAACTTGAAATCTATCTTACAGTAATTAGCCTGACTAATATCAAGAAAAAAAAAGAGCGCTTTTCTGTAAGGAGCAAACAAGAGTATTCAAAAACCTTGTATCAACTGTGCGACGAGGTATGACAGACTGAAAAAATTAGCTACACATTTTCCATATGCTATCATGTGGAAAAACAATTCATTGCAATTCTCGATCTTTATCACATAAACTATGCAAGATCTTCACAATTAGTGTAGCACCTGTCAGTTATAAAGTTGATATAAATGCCTCATCCATCTTATGAAGTCATAAACACTTTAGTGCTTCTTTGTTCTCATCAGCCACATTATGAAACAGAGATGAGATTGTTCCAACTTAACATGTAAACTATAAAGAGAAACAATCATCTTGTTTCCAAATATTCGGAGTTAATTACATTGAATAACAATCAATAACTACTGCCCTACATAATTCTACAAATCTACAGAATGTAATTAAGTAGCCTATGTCACAGATTTTTGTAAATAAACAATAAACAACAAATACTTCACAATAAAGCAAGACAATATTTAAGAACAAAATAAAAAAATTCAAATTGATTGTACCTTTCTCTTCATCTCTTTCAGCATATCTTCAAGGCCTGCCCTTTGAGCACCAAGGTTCTCCAATTGCCTCTGATTAAGATGAGCATGTGTTGGATGATATGCTAATTCATGAATATAATAAGGAAATTCATAAACTGGTGAACACTGAAAGAAATCCCTAATTTTCTGGTCAATGCCTCAGCAAAAAAAAAAAAAAAAAAAAAATGAAACATAGAGTAAATAGAGGGTCTCCATCATAATCGATTACACCTCATTTTTCAGAAATGGTATCACGAATTCAGTGGTTTCAGATCGAAAATGTCTACCTTTCCATACTAATAGCTTGCAAAATTATCCAAGTTTTTAGAGGAAAAAAAATCTACCAATTTTTTATATGTTTTTAAACAATCGTTGAAGTTTAGATTAAGTTTTCGATGAAATACTGCATAATAGGGTAGCTCACACCACATTAGTTTTAAATTTTAATAAATATTAAAATTTTCAAGAGTCTATTGGAATTCATCAAGGAGTTAAATGGGCAGTTTTTGTTTATAGAAATCTGATTTAAAAAGATGAAGTTAACGGTTGTAATGGGAGATTAATTAGTATTATTGATAACCGTAAACACGACTGAAGTGTATGTAATCATCAATAACTCATGCATTAATCATATATAACATCTCAGTATTAATATATTAATAAGCATAAACATGATTGAAATGCTAATATATATTTTAGTAAAGTAGTCATATATTATAGATCAATAGGACCTCAGATGAAATTAAATATTTATAAAGGATTATTTAATCAACTACTGCTGAAACATTGTTACCAGGTTACTTGTTTAAATAAGAATATTATTCGTAAGTTTCAGTTTGAGCACACATATTAAAAAGAAAGTCAGATGAAGCGAGCCTACACCACAGGATGACATATATCAACTAGACATAGTAATGGACGCGTCTACGAGCCAAATTTTGGCCCGCCCTATACAAATTTTGAATTAAAAATGAAATTTTGATTTTTCTAATTCAAAATTTTATATAGAGAGGGCCAAAAAATGGCCCGTGGACGCGTCCATTACCATCCTTAATATCAACTCACTAAATGCAATTACGAAAGTATAAGGAAAAAAATAATAAAACCAGTCTGATTCTAGAGCATAGGAACCCAAAAAAAAAGGAAAAAAAAGAAAAGAAAAAGAAAGCCCTTAAATCACCAAAAAAAAAAAGTTGAACTTTGTGAAAGGAAGCATAAAGCTACATGAAAAACGACTTTACCAAGCTCTGTTTGAGGGCTCCCACTACAGCATCCTCATTGCCGTCCAAAGACATAATAGGCCTTGCAAGGCTAGGTAGGGCAGATTCTATCTGCATTAAAACAGAGAAAAAGGAAATTGAGAAGAAAGGATCCACATTGCTCTTTGTTTAACAAAATGATAAGAAGAACAAGCTCTAAGATTGATTAAAAATAGCATATCCCCTCTATGATAATTTAGGTAGAGATAGTAAAACATAAAACAAGCTTTTGGACACCAAAAACTAACATAAGTTTCATTTTTATGTAGGTAACCAAGAATAAATAACTATTTTATACAGAGTTGATAAATAGCTGAGACAGCTGAACTTTCAAACCAACAAAGTTCCTCAGATTCCACGTACTCAATGAAATATGATGAATATTTATTGACTTCATCAGAAGAGACTAGCAAAATGAAACACATAAAATAAGCGATAATATTACCGGTCTATGGTCAAGGATAGCCATGAGTGCTGAATTCTCTCTGACAGCTCGTTCGATCCTTGCATCACTGTCACTTGCCTGCTTAAGGTTTCCAGCAAACCTGTTCAATCTATCCAGCAAATTCTTTGTCAGGGTGCTTGATTGTGGTCTTGTCCACCGAGTTCCAAACTGGGTCCTGAACTGAGCATCCTCACTTGCTTCCTTCTGCAACGCCTCTTCAGTTTGAACCAATAGCTCCTGATTCACTCTCCTCAGATCTCTAAGCTGCTGCAGCTCAGCCTCAAGACCAGAAGGGCCACCACTAATCTGTACAGCCTCAACGTCTTCCTTAAGATCCATTGGCAGACTAAAACTACCTTCCAAGGCTAGGATAGAATCAGGAAGGTCCATCTCCTTCAGTCTAACCCTCGCGAGTTCACTACTCTGCTGCAATTTCTCAGCTTGGGTCCGGATGATGTCATCAACCATCTCCGTGTACCTAGAGAGAGCCTTGGCACTAGTATCTGGTACAATACCTGAGAACATCCTTTCCTTACTCGCATCTAAAATTTCAGCCATAGGCACCGGCTTCACAAGAGAGGCAGCAGGTAAAGTCGACAAAGTACTGGCAGCTGGTATCCTCTGGAGATAAACCCGATCATTCTCCTTCACAGCCCTCTCCAAATTACGGTTCATATTAGTCTCCAGTTTGGACACTGCATCGAGAAGAGGTGCAGCAACTCCCTTGGCAGATTTCTTCGCATCAGCGAGCGCACCTAATCCAATCTTGAGGCGTGCTATTTCTTCGGCAATCTCATCTTTACTATGAAGTTCTAAGGCATACCTATAGCAAGCCTCGGCATAGAACTGAGCTGACTTTAACTGCACATGGGAGATCCATGTGCGGTCAAAATGCTGGTTAAGGGGAGCAGAATTGAGGGCTGCATAAGTTTCTTCATAGTAGAGGCCAACCTACAAAATTCACCAAACTCCTCAACGTGATATAATACAGTAATAACTTTCCTATTTGCAAAATTCATTAAACTTCAGAAATGAGTATCTTTGTAGTAATAACTCAAGAATACTGATTGAAGAGGATGCACATAAATGAAGAGTTCCCTTCGTATTTTCATGTCCTTGGTTCCATTGCCGTGAACTTCCTAGTCTATGGTGTTCAACTCTATATACCGAAAGATATTACAAAGCTAGCATAATCAAATATAAGTTCCTACATCAAAATTTAAGATTAAATAACAAACTCTACTATATATACTATGTTAGATTAAAAAACTATCTTACATTTGGATTATTTCATAACATACTAAACGAAATCGATCACGTCCAAAGTATAAATTCCTACATCAAAATTCAATTTTGACAACTGAAATAAACTAATCAAGAGTCCCGATGACTTGTTAAATCCACTGAATTCCACAATGCATTGCATATTTGGCCTTTCTTTCTTGTAATTTGGTACTTCAAATTTCATTCATTTGTTCTTAAAACGCATCAAAATCAAATCAAAATCAAGAACGTCACCGACCTGCCTGGCCAATTTGGAGCAAAGTCCAGGGGGCTTCCCATCCCCAATCACCTTCTCGAAGAAGCATTCCTGCGCTTGCGCCAGCATCAGCCTCTCCAGCATCCCTGCGCACTCGGGCGTCACATCCACCGTCCCCCCGCCGGCCGCAGCAACCTTCAAGCTTGCCGTCTCCTTCATCAGCACGAATGCCCCCGCCGCCGCCTGGAACGCGTTGCACGCCACCTTGATCCCCTCCCCCCTTGCCCGATCCGCCGACAGCGCGATCTGGCTGTAGACAGCGCCCAAATTGAACAAGACGGCAGCTTTCTCGAGCTGGATCGAGGAGAGAGTCGCCTTCTTGTTGGGCTTGAAGGCGTCGTACCAGGTGAAGGAGAGGGAGGAGGCTAGGGTTGGGAACCGGGGCTCGATGAGGGAGAGGGCCTTGAAGTAGGACTGGAGGTGGTCACGGCGGAGGTCGGGGGAGGAGTCGGGGGGCTTCTCGAGGTTGGAGCGGAGGGTACGGACGGCGTCGAGGTCGTCTTCTGCAAGCTGCGCGTCGCGCTCGGAGTAGTTGAGGGAGATGTACTGGCGGAGGGGGCGGTAGAGGTCGGTGGCCGTGGTCTTCTTCTCGTGGACCGCGAGCATCACGTTGATCGACGTCGACGACATCGCCGGAAACGGAAGTGGAAAATTAATGTTGAGGACAGGAATTGGGCTTCTATTTTTTTTAATTTTTATTTTTAGTTTATTATACTTCGAGGTGAAGGAAAACGAGAGAGAGAGAGAGAGAGAGACAGAGGTTTTTGTTGGATCGAAGTCACTGGAGTGGGATGGGGGAAGGTGGAGCCCACACGGTATGCGTGGCTTTAAGAGGGGAACTTCTAAGTGGGCACAAGTTTTTTTCCTAGAGAGCCCAGTTAAAACTCCCAATAAATAACAACTATGCCCTCTAAAAAAAATTCCCATCTTACGCTCCTTCCTTCTCCCGCTTCTTCCGTCTCTCCCGCCGTTCGGACTGACAGTCCGAACGAACTAATTCCGTTCGGACTGTCAGTCCGAACAAATCACGTTCGTTCGGACTGTCAGTCCGAACTAACTTGATTTGTTCGGACTGTCAGTCCGAACGAATCCGACCTGTTCGGACTGACAGTCCGGACAGGAGCTTGATTTGGCCACTGTCTCATCGACTCTATTTACTTATAAAAATTGATGTATCATTAGTTAACCGAATTTAATATCAGTTTATGGACTTATATTAATAACAAATTATACATTATTATCGAAATATAGGGAAGAAAGAAAAAAACATACAATTATACACTGATACACCAACCCATTGATACTCTGATACATCGTTTATTGCGATACAATGATACACCGACAAACAATGATACAATGATACACAAATACAATGATACTGCTGATACACAAATACAATGATACTCATGATACACCGATATACTGATATAATGATACTTGGATACACCCATACAATGAAACAACAATACAATTACTGATACAATGAAATAGTGAAGATTATAAATAGGGTTCCTACGTATAAAACAACAATATTTTATACAAATTAAAGAAATACGATCAAATACAAACGTAGTGTTTATATTAAACGAACAAAAAGTGACCAATAGGGTTTATTACAAACAAAAACCATAAATTCAACAAATTCGTCAAAATGTTTGCAAAATAAGTTTACACCGGCGACGTGAAGTTCCTTACATCATCCATATCATTATACATCTCACACATTGATCACTGTCTCCTTGTCTTCCACAGGGGTTGACGTCTGCTTCTGGTTGGAGTCAAATTTACCGTATCGGGTGCATTAGGAGTGGATTGATCTTGACTTGGTTCCTCTGTTTCCTTCTTCTAGTCTTGCACTATCATATCTGATCAAATTCGGAGTTTCTATATTTAATTCAGTATCTACGGCCACTTCGATTGCTCTCTCTCGTATCGGCCGTTGGATTTTTGGTCGAGATGCTGCTTTCTTCCTCCTTAACGAGGCCGTCGGTCGAACGCGAGAAGATTCCGCTGGATCCATCTATGTAACATAAAGATATTTCCTTTATAGAAACTTTTTATCAAAACAATAAATTAATTATGAGCAAATAAGTAGTAATAAAGTATAATTTACTACAAATATAATATTTTATCTATTAATTTTCAACTTCTAAATTAATTAATAAATTTTAATATTAACACCTACAATTAGAAAATAACTACTTGTTTCGCAAATTTGACAACTACGATTACAATATTATACTTTCTTCATAATTATAATCTAAATATTAAATAAACAAAATTAACAAAAAAAATGTACTCGTTTAGAATTTCCCGAATGCAAATTATTATCAAACCATACAAGAAGTTTTCAGTTTTCAACACAGTTACAGAACATATAAGAATAAACAAAATTAAATTAAATTAAATTTAAATTAAAGGAGACTTACAGTAGAGCTCAAAAATTCTGAACCGAGAAGAAATCAGGTGTTGGGGTGTGGCACGGACACTGGAGGCGGAGGGTGGGGGTGTGGCAGCAGCGGGTGGGGGCGGAGCGCGTTGGGGCGGGCATAGGGTGGGGGGGCCGGGCGGAGGCGGGTGGGGGGGGGGGAGGGGGTAGGGGCGGAGAGCTTGGGTCGGGCGGAGCCGGGTGGGGGCGGAGGGCGTAGGGGCAGAGGATGTGGGGGCGGGCGGAGGCGGGTGGGGGCGGAGGGGGTAGGGGCGGAGCCGGGTGGGCTCGGGCGGGCGGAGCTGGGTTGGGTCGGGCGGAGATGGGTGGGGGCGGAGGGGATAGGGGCGGAGCCGGGTGGGTGCGGGCGGGCGGAGCTGGGTTGGATCGGGCGGAGATGGGTGGGGGCGGAGGGGGTAGGCGGGCGGAGCTGGGTGGGAGCGGAGGGGGTGGCGGCGGGGGGTGTGGGAGTGGGTTGGAAGGAGAGGAGAGGAGAGGAGAGGAATCTGAGTTGAGGAGGAGAGGATGAGAGTAAGTGAGAATTTAGGAATATGAGGGAAGGGTATTTTGGGAAAAAAATTGGGCTCACTAAGAAATTTTATCTCATTCTAAATTTTCACTGGGCTCACTAGGAAATCTGGGCTCACTAGGAAAAAAGTTGTGCCCCTTTAGAAGTTCCCCTTTAAGAGTCGAGCTGAAAGGGAATTTCTAGATGGGCACGGTTTTTTTCCTAGTGAGCCCACTTTTTCCTAGTGAGCACACCCTCTCTTTTAAAAAGAGAGGGTTTTCCTAGTGTCCACACCAAAATTCCTAATCTACCCCTCTCTCTCATTTCTGCTGCTGCTGCTTCTTCTTCTGCTACCTCTTCTTCTTCTTCTTCTTCTTCTTCCTCTTCATCTTCGTCTTCTTCTTCTTTTCATCTTCATCTTCTTCTTCTTCTTCCTCTTCATCTTCGTCTTCTTTTTCTTTTCATCTTCATCTTCATCTTCATTTTTATGGTAAAAATTAAATATACAAAACATGGAGAGTAATTCAACATAACAAGGTGATAAAAAAGAGAAGAAATGAAAATTGTGCATCCAGATAATCGAACTTTGGTCAATTCCATGGGAGGGAAGTATGATATCACTACACCAGTTGCACATATTATGAAAATTTAATTTTTTTTTTATCTCTCATCACACATCCAGGCTAACCAGCCCGGACTTATGCTCCATGTCCGGGCTGATAGCCCGGATGGGGAGGCTTCATCCGGACTGGTTAGTCCGGATCAGACTTCTAGATTTCTGATCAAGAAGGAAGGGTATTTTTGACCCAAAAAAATAATGGCAAAGTGATAAATAAAACGATATTTTTAAGTGGGCTCACTGGGAAATATGCTGTGCCCATCTAGAAACTCCCAGCTGAAAGCCTGATAATAATTAAAATAGTTGGACCCGTGGAGGGTTACTTATTTACATTTTTTTTTTCTCCCCCTCGGTTGTTTGGTAGTCACTCTCAAGACCAAATCCAAATGTACATTGAAAATGATCGTTATTATTTCTACCATTACGATTATTATTTTAATTATGTTAGTATTACTACTATTAGATAAGCCAATGGGCGAAGATTTTAATTGAATGCATTACTTTTATTTCAAAGACAATGTAAACTCATCTAAGCCCCTTCTTTTTTACGGAATTTCGGATTTTTACTCTCTTAAGTTAGATTTAAATTCGAATCCTCAATCAGTAACTCTTTGCATGTTAATCAAAGACACAAGGATATCAAATATCCTTCAATATCAATTTTTTTCATGCTAGAAAACTCAATTTTTTTCTACTTTTAGATGCTATAGTAAAGGTGTTTTCTACCAAAAGGACTGCTAAAGATACTGATATCAAAAGGACCGTAGAAAAATACTGACACATGAAAAAAAAGAATTAAAAGAAAACTACATAAGAAAAGAAGTTGAGCTAGAGCTAGATGAGAATCCGGAGATGGGTGAGCAACAACATCATGACAAAAATTCAATTGCCAAAAAGTTAATAAGACTCATTGAGGGATCAATTTAAGAAATAGGATGCTAAGAATGTTTGTATATTTTTTAACATAAAGAAGCTAACATCCGGATATTTTTTAACAAAACCAACATTTTTTGCAATATATAAGAGACGCGTTCATAGGTTACTTTTTAGCTTGTCTTGTATAAAATTTTAAATTAAAAAAATAAAATTTTTATTTTTAATTCAAAATTTTACATCGGATGAATCAAAATTTAATCTATAAATGCGTCCGTTACCATCCCTAGTCCGCAATAAAAAAAAAAAAAAAAAAAGATTACAAAGAATGAGCCCCTATCAGCTCTCCCAGCAGCAAATTTCTTGACCTGTCCATCTAACCTACACAACTTTCTTCCTCGGATATCTGCCCATAATTTCGTGATGTCTCGTTTTGGAGGATTTGTTTCTTGTCGTTATTGTCACCCTCATCTCAAGACCAGGTCCTCCACCACATCTACGTCACCTTCGACTGCATACTGTTCACTGTGTTCGTACTTGGATTTCTTCTCAGGCAACCAGGATGAGCTAAAAACAGCTTCATCTTCTTCATTTTCTGGAATTTCAGACAATCTGCTGATAAATTCAGCAGATGGGAGACAATTGAAACATTTACAAGGCTCTAAACAACATTAAACTAAAAGAAAAAAAAGTAAGCTTGGATTTGAGTTAAAGGTAAGCACAATTCTTCATTCTTTTATGTAGGAGAAATTTTCTATTTACATGAGCTTATGGTACAGATTATGGACTCAAGTGAACAAAGAATTTTACGCCCGTTTATATAAAAAATCAGCTACAAGTTCATGGCAGAAAGTCCCTAGAACAGGCAAAAGCCAAAAACCGTGTACATTTTGGATGGCGACTGATCTAATTTTGTTAAAAAGATAAAATTTACATATAATGAATATAATTATTCGATAATTGCATTGAAATGCTATAATTAATTAAATAAATAGTTACAAAAAAATGTTACACATGCCGATATGATATCTCACGCTCTCTCGTTCAATCTTTTTTCTACTCAATCAATGCCAGCTAGAACGTTAAAACATTTTAAACCATATTCTCTCTCTTGAGGCTCTTACACTTGCATTTAAATTAAGAACAGTTAACCTATCTCCAGCAAGTTCCTGCCTCTAATATTGCCGGTCATGTTCAATTTGTGATTCCCAGTAGAAGCCTGAATGCTTTGTTGACTCTATTATACAAGCCAATAAACTAGGGCTGCAACATCCTCCGATTACATTCTTCCCATATCTCAGCTACTAAGCTTAAGCTCCATCTTGATGTTCATTGCTGCCAGCTCGGATGCCAGATACTTAAATACATGAGGCATTGCCACCGTTTCCATTCCCTTCCGAGTTTTACAAGCATTACAAGTGAAGGTCGGGGAAGGTTTTGCTTGGGGAATCCCTGGAATATCTAGTAGTCTCTTCTGCTGTTGGATTACTGTTGCCGTGAGTAGGCTGCCACAGAAGGAACAAACCTCGGCAATGTGATAATCAGAGCACGAGTGGAGCCGATCATGCAACAGATAGGCAGCACCATGAGCAAGAACGGAGTCACGTTCCATCTCACCAAAACGGATCCCTCCACCACGTCTCCTCCCTCCAACTGGCTGCTTGGTTATTGGGTCCACAGATCCAGTAGATCGAACCTGAGAAAGGAAATGAATGTATAATGCTTTTAATTCACCAACTATATTGGAGAGATGATATTTATGGTAAATAAGGGAAAGGATAAAACAAATCCAGCTTTATAACATAAATTAGTAACAATGTTTCCATAAATCAACGTCTCTCATGTTAATACCTGTACTTTAAGTTTTGAAGGCTGCAGCAAGAACACGACAATAAAGCATGTACTAGATATGCTTCCAAAAACACAAATTATTGTTAATAATGATATATTAAGAACAAAATTATCTATAGTATGCCTAACATGTCAAAGCATCCTCATTCGTATTATGTCGCAGTTTTGCACTCTAAAATGAGCACTTATGTTTAAAGATTATGCTCGAAGAAAAAATGTTGAGTTTTGCACTTATGTAACAAAATCAGAATGTCTGGATATAAAAGAAAATTCCAATCAAAAGTTGAGTTTGAAAAGTACTTCCCATAAATCATAATTACTGTACAATTAACTTTCTTAAAAGCCTTGGCTTCTCAAACATGCATAGACGTGCCAGAAAAAACTAGGAAGTTGAAAAAGAACAGCACAATAATACCATACGATATGAATATTCATAATCTAAATCTGAAAAATGAGGGGCCCAGCTTGATAATGAAGCACAAAAAGTTGTAATACTAAAACAATTCACTGCTTACTCTTCAGTCATTTATTCTAATTTGACATTGATGTCGTCTTCATGAATTTAGAGCAGACAGTATAAAGTCCCATGATTCATTTTAATTTTTTTATTTAATCTTAGTACAATTACTTCAAACTGTTTACTGAATACTGAGCTTCAAAGTACAACTCTAAGCTGAAATTTGTTCAATATGGGATACAGTTCTGGAATCACCTTAAGATGGTAAAGGTGGCGAACAGTTAAGGTGCACTACTATGCTCTATTTGTACAGAACATATAGTAAAAACGATATTGAACTACAAAAAATAGCAATTATGTCACAGCCTGAAAATTAAAAAGAAGAGTGACCTGAGAAATTCGAGAATGTGAAGGCATAGCTAACCTGAAATTTGTCGGAGACCATATGTCGAAGGCGCTGGTAGTATACAGGCCCAATAAATATTTCACAAGTCATCTCTGTACCATAAAATCCACTGTACAAGACCTCTGACCCATGGTAATTAAAACCATGAGAGGCAAGCATAGGACCCAGTTCATCAACCAGAGAACTTCGTTCTGAGCGTTTTTTTCCATCTCCTTTATCAACTGAGCTAGCAAAAGGAGTGGCATCTACAAACTTTCCATGTAGACTTCCTGCCTGCGAAAAGTTACAAAATCCACTGTTACTGTTTCGTTAAAAGTTAGACACACACGCGTGTGCACGCAAGCACCCCCTTACTCTCAAAACTATGTGGCAATAAGAACACTGAAAACATAGAACACATACTGCTTATGAACAATTTAAGGATTCAGGGTTCAGAGTGTGCAGCATGATCCATTTTTGTTCACCAAATAATAGAAAAAAATAAAATAATAGAGGAAAAGTTTTATTAGTCAATATATAAAATCTGCTTGGCAGCAGTCTATAAATTGATTGACTACCGCTAATTAATCTTAAAGATGTTTTTGCAGCAAGGATAGAAAAAGTATATTGAAATCAATTATGCTATGAAAATGGATATTGGTTACTCTAAATAGAAGAGGAAAATTTGAGGCTAACACTCACAAATACTTGGTGAGTTACAAATTTGGTACCTTAGCTGCAATAGATTCTAAAAGCATTCCGATAGTCATCCTGGAAGGGAACGCATGAGGATTGATAATAAGATCAGGCCGCATTCCAGTAACTGCAGAAAATGGCATATCAATATCAGGCCAAAGCTGAGAGCAAACACCCTTTTGCCCATGCCTGCTGCTGAACTTGTCGCCGATCACAGGGTTTCTGATACAGCGGGTACGGATATTAACCTGTCAAACATAATAATCAGAAATGCATCAAAGTGAAGGGTGCATAAGCAGGGGGTCAGAATCAAGATGAAAATTCATGGGATACTCACAATACAAGTTATAAGTGATTGAATTAGTTCTACTGTGCCAATTTGCACAATTGGCTTGTAATTTACAAATGAAAATTCCACAAGAAAATTTTCTTTTCAGGACTGTGAAATGGTCAGTTTACTTAATATTATTGTTTGAATTGTTCGTAGTTCAAGCCTATATAGTTGTCAATTCAAAATCATTTATACCCCTACTTCTACCTTTACATGCAAATCATCTTCGTACTGGAGGTCTTTCAAAGACATGAACAACAAAGTGATTGGTGGTATAGGTGCTACTTTCTATGAAGTGCAAAACGAGTGATGATATATACACATTGTTGGCTCATGCCTACTGGCTCACAACCCACAAGCTCAAGCTCTTGGGGAAAAGAGGCCCACTTACATAGCATCAGTGGATAAAGTTTCCATGAGTACAGGGCTCAAAGCTCATATTCGAATTTTAAAGTATGCTTATTTATCCCTATTATTCTTCCTTCCACACAAGTCATCTTTGTGCTTGGGGTCTTCCCCGTGGAGGAAAGTCCATGAGAGGGTTGCTTGACTTGCAACACTGGCCAAACTCACAAGCTTCAATTTTTTGGTAAAGTACTTGGTCCGAAAACTTGGGAGTCTGATTTGAACTTTGGCAAAAAATAATTAGTTATGTCCAAATTCAATGGTGAAGGTAAAGGGAGCCAACGAATCAAATCAAGTGAATTAATCAAGCAACAGTATGTCATGAGTCCCAATTATTGAAATTGCATTCCATTTTTATAATATCTTGGGTACAATGATAAACAAGGTTGACAGTGGAATAAAAAGAATGGGATACAAATTCTCTTATATTTAAAAAATACATTACATTTGAAACAAACTTTTTGCATTTCTTTTGTTCAAGGAACATCACAAGAAGAGAACTTGTCTTCAGCTATCTACATGTGATGACTTTAACTTCTTCTACAGACATTTATTAAGCAAAATGATAATGAAAGATCAAACTGACATGAATAACAATTATTACTTACGGAAGACTCACCTTGGGGCCTCATGCATTGGAGCCTGGCACCGAGCTATGTAGCCAAGTGCCACATGGTACTAAGAGAAGCACATGAAACAAGGTAGGATGCCTGGGGCACTCACTAAAGTTATCTTTTCAGAGATTTTATTCAAAATCCTCTTCCGTTTAATATTCAATAGTGTATTGTTTTGAGGTATATTTATGATAGGGTGTATATGGAATTAAAGGAAGAGATACTGGGATGAGTACAGCCCCATTATACACCTATCTTTCATTCGTCCATTTTCTTTTTCCTTCTGTGTTTAATCAGTGGAATCTCATGATTCTTTTTTATATTTCATTTCAAAAGAAATATATTCCATTTTTGCCTTTTTTATCTGATTGCTCTAAATACATTGTAATAATGGTCGTAATGATTCAATACATCCAGTTAGACTTCTACTGCACAGCTTCTAGTCTCCATATTATCATTGTTTGAATACGCAAGTAATTAGTATCAAGTATTTGCAAGTTATCGACTGCTACCATCTATTGCTTGTTTGTAATTCATACTCTTTTAAAAAAAATAATAATGATATTAGATCATTTAATTAATATAAGAGTAGCCGTGAATATATAAGAATTTTATTCTTATATTATTGTTATGGTTCCTAGTATAAAAATGGTCCATTAAATTCACATATACTCTATTTTAAACAGCAGCAAGCCGCAAAGAGAGCAATTAGAGTTCTACCAGGTCCTATATGTGCTTAAAATCGGAATCAAGTCATGAAGATCTCATTATTGCTTCTTATAGAGTGTATCAATAGAATTTGTAATTTAATCTAAATATCTTCTTTCTATTCTATAGCTATTTACAAAGCAACTGCATAAATATCACTGTTTGCCACTTTGTCTTCCTTTTCAGATATTTGGAAGTTCTATTAGGAATGGTAAAAAGAAAAAATTCTCAAGAGTTGCAAGATACCTTTTGCATGTAATTCTTTGTACCAGTACCAACAACGGTCACATTATCAACAATAACGGGTTCCGAACCCTTCAGATGAGTGGATTTTGTCTGGCCACTCAATGTATCATAAGTGCTATAATATGGTTCCGTTGGGTTTACCATCTACAAAGAAAAAAAACCAAGATCTCTTTAGGAAACAATAAATGACATACAAATAAGACATCCCTAACTATATAGCAAACCTGTCCAATATAAGGAAGCCCATCCGAATCAATTAAAGAATTCGTGGACCCATCCGCCCTCCTTGCAAATATTTGTAATGGATTTGATTTTTCCAGCCTATCTGCCAAGTCAATAGACTCTGTCTGCAAAATAAAGATACAACTAACAATAAGCCAAACTACAAAATATACAGAATAAAACGATGTAGTGTTTGTGACCCACACATGATGTGGGGTGTGTGGGCCAAATTGCTTCTTTTCTTTTTTTGATGTGTGCACGTGAGGGAAGGGGATACTGGGGAATGGAAGAACCTTGTATATGTGCCCCCGACATAGCCCACGATCAACAGATGACTTATTCAAGATCATGGCATCCTCCATGTCATAGCTGGTAAAGATAACAAAAAATTAGCCACTGCATGCTGATTAAGTAAAAATAAAATAAAAAAGTATTAGATAATTTTATTTTAACTAGTGTCATACCCTGAGTATGCTAGCACTGCAACAATCGCATTTGTTCCAGTAGGGAATTCATCTATGCAATATTTATTGTATGAAGCTGTCCGCACAATTGGTGATTGAGGTGTCTACACAGCAAACGACATAGTAGGTTATAAAGCATTCATAGCATGAAAAGGATAATGATTTTACTAAATATTTACAGGCAACAAAGGTTTCTAGCAATCAGTCATGCATTCTGCATCATAATATCGCCCTGATTTAACAATATAACACTAGAAAGGTGAGATGTACGTAGAAAAAGAAAATTAATCAAATCCTCAGCAATTTAAGCGACTTCCAGAGAGAGAGAGAGAGAGAACCTTGGAAAAGTGAATGTCAATGATGGAACTCTTTCTGCTATCACCAAATTTACAAAATACATGATAGAAGGTTAAACAGTATTTAATTGTAAATCTAAAATATCTGGTATAACTAGCCCCAGTCTTATAATTGGTAACATGAAATATTTAACTGTAATGAAAAGTTTGTTGCACACAAACATTAAGGTCCTAATCTGAAAAAAAACTTCAATCAACATATGGTGAATTTCGTCAGCATTGAGTTCAGCAGGAAGAAATAGAATTTAGGCTTAGATCGTGCAGCATCTATCAATCAGAATGAAGCCAACTGAGTCGATGTTTGAAACCTGCAGCAAGTTTCACCCTATTTATACTGATTTAGCTATCTAAAACAAACAACAGAATCAGCCCCTTATCTTTTAAGATTGAAAACTTCAATTGAGAATTATATTTTTTATTTTTTTAAACTTTTGTATTAAATCCAAACTTATGCTCTTCATGCAAGATAAATATCACGATTTTATTCAGCATGCATTTCTTAATGGAGGATACTGCAACAACAGAATGATTCTAACTCTTTCATCTTAAAGAGAGCGTTAAACTTTTTCATAAATAATCTTGAAAATTTATACTGTTAGCTATAGCTATAAAAGTAGGCAATCATATATGAATTGTATGTAGTCCTCATAAAACTGCATTTTTCCCTTCTTTCCCTAAATTACTCTGTTGTTTTAGATGTCCTGTATTTTAAACTAACGAGTTCTAGGAACAAATCTACTGGATTTGGCATAGCTACAGTGCATATCAAAATGTCACACAGAACCAATACTTTTCAATCACACACCATACAAAGTTTACCAATTTAATAAGTTACTCGTGGACTCTTCTTTTCCTATCCTCCAACCTACTTCAGCTCCATCCACACCATCAACATTGTCCTTTTTCCAAATTTCATTCACACACAAAATATATTCTTACCCTACTATAAATCCCTCTTTATCATCTCCAAACACACAACCTACCAAACACAAATGTCGTATGCATATTGTTACCCATCAATCATCAATTTTCCTTCCTATTACCTTCTCTAAATTAGCCTTGAAAACTGAATTAGATTTTGGTAAAAATAAGTCCATTACAGTGGCACATATAGCAATGTTCAAACCTACTTGGAAAAATCAAGCATAGTCAACTTGGAACGACCCATGATCTTTCTTTGGTATTATCCCTCAGGAAAAGAGAAGAAGAAACGGGTTTCCCATTATTTGCCATCTCCATGACTGCATAACCTTTTTCCCCCAAATTGGACGCCCAAATTCTTCCTTCTTTTATAAGTTTCATGCTAGCTTAAGTGATGTCTCATATGAGATCATATCTCTGCCCAAACTCTAAAATTTAATCTATTATAGACCCAAAAAAATTTCATTCTTTTCCTGTCTTGCCAGACAAGGTAAAATGAACAATTAATTCTTAAGAACCACATCTAAGATCTAAAACAATTCATTTTTTATATCTCAAAATACACAACCATTTAATGGTACAAGCAAATAGAATTACGAACTAATAGGAGCCCATCCAACCAACCAAACCTCAACATGAGGTCAAAAATCTAAAACAGCTGATACTTAGAGATGAATACAACAAAGTCAACTTTATTAATCACAGCCACTTGGAAATGATCAAGGCAACTTTTCATTCCTACTGATCACATGCTTGCAACATTCCTAAGGATGTCTTTAAGAAAACCAAAGATATACTTAGATATTCTATTGGGTAAGAAATTGGTGATTGTTGGACAAATAGCTTAATGCAACCAAGAAGACAGATAATTATGCCATGACTCACTTTGCATTGACAACCTCGCAGCTTTGAGGCTATTTACAAGATTTATGCTAATGCGCATATTCTTCTGGTCCAAGACAATTGAAAAGGAAGCCACCAATGGGAATTGTCAATCATGAAGACCATAAAAAAAACAAGAACTATCTTCAATGTAAAAAGATTTTCATCAAAAATAAAATTCATTTTTTTGGTTGATGATGGGGATTTAGAGGTCTCCAGGTAGGCCTCCACCCTTGACACCCAGCAATAAAATTCATCTCAGATCTGGTAGTAATTAGAGGGGGGGCCAGTAAAGTCAACAAAGCCCTTCTTGCCCCTGATATCCTAGCTGGGTGGTTCATATATTTAGATCCCTGATTTAGTTTCAACTGATGAGTAAATCGAAAGTCCCCCAGCTGGGCAATCCATATACTTAGATCCCTAAGTTGCCATCCCTTGTCTTATCCAGCAAGCACTGGAGAGAGCCTCCTTCTAACCAAACCTCTGAGCCTGACGAGTTACTACTGCAAGTCTGCAAAGTACATACTCCTCCATGCCCTAATCACTTTGGCTATAGGTACCTTTTATCTAAAAACCTTATACGCCAGTGAGAGAGCCATCTTCCTTTAAGGAAAATGTGGGATTTCTCATGCACAATACCCAAATTTGTAAAATTTTAGGGTATAATGCAAGTAGGATAAAAAGGTTTTTCTTTTTAAAAGTTAAAAAAAGGACGGCAGATATAAAAAGAATATGTAAGCAAGGAAGTCTTCATCTACTACTTTTTTATCCACATTATAAAATATTTGAATGTCATATGCAACGTAGGCCTACAAATTCACCAGTTCGACGAGAGGAGTTTATCAATGTAGTGATACGAAAAGATATAGATTCTAGAGGTTTAAATGAGGAGATATTACTTGATAGAAATGAATGGGGAAGGACTATCAAAGTGATCGATCCAGCGTGATTCTTATTTGGTTCATGTAGCCTACCCCAAATACTTGGGATAAAAG
Source organism: Dracaena cambodiana (assembly GCA_036321105.1). Taxonomy (NCBI): domain Eukaryota; kingdom Viridiplantae; phylum Streptophyta; class Magnoliopsida; order Asparagales; family Asparagaceae; genus Dracaena; species Dracaena cambodiana. The sequence goes on from JAYEPQ010000002.1 coordinate 29,239,804, forward strand.
CCTTAGTTGTTCTTGTTGTTGTATTATAAAATATTTAAATACCTTCTCTCTCCGTTCACCTTTCTTAAGGGCCATCCCTCAATTAGAGTAACAATTAACATCTATCATATACCTTTTACTGACTCAATTAAGTTTGTTCAAATCTACAAGTTGTCAATTTGCTCTATTAAATAATGATCTTATTACAGTTCCTGCTGGCATACTTATTGCCTCTGTTGCACATGTCAAATGATCATACATATTAATTCTCAATTGGAGCTAACTATAACTTCTTATAGGTATAATCATTTATTACCATATCTTTGTGCATTGTTAATCTACCTTGATGTTCCTCAGCTTTACACATTCTCTAGGCATGTTGCTTCATTAGCCAACAGCCTTGACTTAAAAGGCCTTAAACGTCTCACAAGAACCAAGAATAAAAAGTAGCTCGAGATAGGAGAAACATTGTCTAACTGGAATAAAATAGAAAAAGATAGATTATTACCAATAAAATGAATTAAAATAAAATCTTAAATATCTAGTAATTTGAAAGACCAAAATGGACAATTAATGCATCCATGAACGTATGGCATGCAAATATCCTAAAACCTTTTGAAGCAATATTACCATCGTTGTTCCAGATATCAACTAATATGACGATATATCGGCCGATATATCATTTTGGAGGGTTTGATGAAATGACACAAAAGCTCAAAATTGGTTCATATCACCGATATTTCATCCGATATCCCACTATACAACACGAAAACCCTATCCGATACAAAAGTTCCTATCTGATACGAACATGATGTTTGATATTTAGAACCTTTATTATAGAAAGTGATGGGCGGGACAATAGACTGTCTCCTAGCCGCTAGGCAACCGCCCAGGTTAAAGAGAGGAAAAAAGAAAGGGAAACAAATAGAGACTCCTATCTATGCTTGTCAGCTTCCACCACCACTTGTGGCCATCACCGGCCTCTCCACCTCCTCTGACATATTTAACCTGCTCCTCTTACAAAAAGAATCAATATTCACCCCAATCCCTTTCACTCGAAGGCAGCAGCGAGGAGACCAATAATGGCCGGCAGAGGCAATGGGAGACCAATGGAGGTGCGACACTATGGTAACTTTTTCCTTTACCTTTGACCGAGTTTGGCCATCTCGATTAGGTCGTCGGGGATCCACCGCCACCTAGGTGGTGGTGCAAATCATTTTTTAAACATTATTTCCAAGTAAGCTAAGGATAATTTCTGCAGAAATTTGTAACATGATAAACATCTCTTACTTAATATACATAACCTTTGTTATTTGATTGCATGGAAGGAAATGGTGAATTAATACAACACTGTCAAGTGCAATATTACGGCCAGATAGTTATTAAATAAAAAGAAAGGAAATAAGGAATCGACAGTGGAAAAGCTACATTGCAACTTGCATGATAAAGAATTGCTTCCAGACAAATATATTAGAAGTTCATATAAGGTAGTGACAATATTTTAAATATCATTTGATACCGATATATCGCATAATTCAAACTTTGAGATACTCAATATACGATATATTGTATATATTGACCAATAAATTAACTGATATCTCGATAGCAAGATAAAATATGTGCTTTTATACAGGAAAGAAGAAAACATCTAGACATAAACCCTTCGAATGAAAGGATATGATTTGCGTTAGTCATAAAAGAAAATCGTCAAGAAATTAAAAGATTTGGAAAAAAAAAAAAAAGTTACAGCAGCATCAAGGTTGTTTCTCTTATGGGATTTCTCATAGTAAAAAACATAACTTTCTCTGCAGCAAAAATATAAATTAAACAACAATATATTTAAACATTATAAAGCATAAAAACGAAAAGGAAAAAAAAAAAAAGACCAAACAGGTTGAGAAACAGTGACCCACTGAGCAACATGATAGTAATATTGCATAAGAGACATCTTGGCAAGTAAGAAACATGCAGCGATATTATGTAACACACCTGAAGATGGTATGCTTTCACATCAGTACGAAAGCGCAAAGCTTGCGAAGAGAATCCCATAGTTTGCTTTGCCATCTACAAAAATAAAAAACATCAGATAGTACGATTTATGACAAAAGAAACAGTGAGCTCAAAAAGTCAAACTTGTATTTTTTTTTTTTCCTTAAATAACTTAAGCAGGAAAAACAACCTGACACTGATACATGTTGCGGGGACTTTGATTGTGATCTGACCAGGGTGTGAGATTTGCAACAACACTGAGTATCCCAGTCGGATGGATTTCTTCATGTGTTGCAGGAAAGGATCTTCTTCCACCATCATCTCCATCAGCACATCGTATTTCCATAAATGCCTAACCATTTAAGAAAAACTTGTTAAACTTTAACTTATCAAATACTTTAAATGCCGCCTATAAGCAAATTCCCAAAAAGAAAAATTTTAAGGGTTTGTTTGGACAGGGCTAATCCAAAGTATTTTTATCTAGATACCTTTTTCCCAAAGGATTAGCCCAATTATCCAAATAACTAGCCCAATCCTATAAATTAGAGAGAGAGAGAGAGAGAGAGAGATTACCAATTCCTCTTTTTAATCAAAAGGATTTCCCTTGGCTTCTTAACCATTTTGGGAACAAAAATTAATTATAAGTGTTGAATGAACGTTTTATTTAAACAAATTTCTTGACTTTAATGCTAAGGATTCTAATCTAAAGGAGGTACAATCCAATGGTTTTTCATCCTAAATAAAATCCCAAGTATTTCTTCCCCAATAATCCAAACAAGCTCTGAATGATTTATTTGAGATCCGATGCAATGACTATTTTCACCTGTTCAAATGGACCGATAAGCTCAATATTGCGATCCGTAGCATGAGAAATATTTCTAACTGGCCGGAGAAATCTTGATGGAGAAGTGAAAAGGTACAACCCAGGGTAGGCTCCCCCAAAGCTTAAAGGCACATAGCCGACCTCCAAATCATCAGGAATCTATATATTGAAAGCATATCAGAAATAGAACTGCAAAGAATCAGAGAGAAGACAGAAATAATGTATATGCAGCAAATAAAGCAACCAGACCATTGAAGTTGCAGAAAGCTTCAGTCTACGAATATGTGCAACTGCCTTTTCTACTTCGTTACAAGCAATAGAACCTAAAACACGGCCATCTAATAGAACTTGAAGAACCTCTGGAGGACCAGCATGCTCAAGCTTTGGCAGCAAAGGGCTCATCCCAAGACGTATCAAAACATTCTGAATAGACCTTTGTATATCACGAAAATCTTTTATTTTCCCTTCATTGTTAAAGTAAGATGTAACACCTGAAAGTATAAAGATAAAGATGCTAAGCACAAAATATTCTATAAGATCTTATTTGTAGCAAGACAAGAAAATATGGAGATACTAGATAGAAAGTGCCAAAATATTTGTGGAGAGGCAATCCCCCAGCTCATCTCCTAAAATATTGATGAAACTCTTTTTCAGAAACCATTCATGAAGGAAAATAAGTTGCATATTATAATTATAATTATTATAATTATAATTATAATTATAATATGATAATAATAGTAATAATATATACTTCAAAATTTATGAAAGCATAAACTAAATCTTAAAATATTAATGAAATTTTTCTCTAAGCTAAATATCATTCACATAAGGCAAAATATCATGCATGATGAAAGATATAATTTACAAATTACAGCCGTCTAATGCATCAAAATACTGTGAAGATGCTGAAGAGTTTACAAGCCGTGAGGGAGGAATAGATGAATATACACAGAATAGGGGGAGGAGAAAAGGGATAAACCTGAGAAGAATAAGAAAAGAAGAATTGAGAACGCCAGTACATAATGTCCTTAAATAAAATATGAATGGTACACATCTCATTTGAAGTTAAATAAAAATGATCTGCAGTCTCAAATGCAAAGAAACATTGAGAGAGAAAAGATGAAAAAGAGAAATTAGCCCCATGTGCAATTTCAACTTACGGCATGTCGAGGTCATATGGTTCAGAAGACCACAAGGATCTCCATCAGGAGTATGAACTGGACAGAGGAAACCCCAGGACCTGTACAGAGTATGTAAAGGTATTAGAAACATATTACTCATAAATACTTGCATATATCACCTCTATGAAGTCAGATTAGGGGCACAAACTCTCAAAACTTTATATAGGTGCTAAAAATATATTAGTAAGCTTTTTCTAAATTAAATCCATAAATATAAACTTTTTGAATAACACAATTAAGTCAATTAGATGTTTATATACATGTATCCATAAAATAGGCATGAGATATGAACGCTTTTAGTTAGAAACTAACATAAGTATCTGGTTATCAACAGATCAACTTAATTAAAGAGTAAATGATATTATAACAGGTTGCCTAAGTAATTACTAACATATTTTAGTTTGTTAATTTAAAAAATGATTAAATGGGTAAAACGTTAAGAACATAATAAAGGTAGCCACGTTCAACAACCATACTTAAAACTAGTAAACAGATAGAGTAAAGCAACATACTCAGGCATCAATTTTCGTACAACTGTTGTGCGCATTTTTGCAAAAACAGCCCCACGGTGAACAGCGCGAAAGTGTGATATGAATCGAAGATAGTTTAGTCTCTCTGCTTGAATGGTCATTCCATCTGTCTGTTGATATAGACAGAAACTTACTGTCAACAAACTAACAAACTATCATCATAATGCGTCCTCATTTCCAAAAAATTCACAAGTATCAAAACTATCAGTATCCCAAGAAAATCTACATTAAAAAATAATAACAAAAACTAGACATTACAAGCTCTTGTATGATGACCTGCATTTAACATCAATTTTTACTTTTGAACCCGATAGACAATTGTCCACCAATTATTCCAGACAATGGGAATTATGGTGTGTACCATTTACCTCTTTATCAATCTACTCTTAGAAGTATCACGGTTTTACCTCTTAAGTCTACCATCTACATTCTAGTCTTGCTCTGTTGCTTGTTTTTTTCCCCCCTCTAGTTCTTCAATTCTGCTTCTCAATAAGAAAATGCAAAGCATCATTCATGTTGCATGTCAAACTCTTGCAGTACAAACTTTGCATACTAACCTTCTACCCCCCTAATACAAACAAAACTTGTTTGATTATAGATTGATCCCCTTCTGAAATAAATATACGTCTCTCACTCTCTCCCACTGGTTGCGTATGGAGAGAGAGGGGGTTGAGAGAGTACAAATGTGTGCACACATGCGCACACGCACTAGATGGAGAAGCCAAGATGATGCATTCTGCATTTTAAAAAGGTTGCATAACCCAACATTTATGATCTTTCAGGGTTCAGCTATACATTTTTGTTCATCGTCCCAAAGTTAAAGTTATATTAATGGTTTGAAATGTAACAAGAATAATAAAAAAAAGAACAATGATGTCAAATAGAAAAAATAAAATAAATAAAATAAAATAAAATAATAAAAAAGAACCATACAAGAGGAAAATACAAACAAGGCTGCAATTAAACTGAATCCTTATTCTTAAGAAGCATACAACATCAGCAGCTTGACTACAAAATTTTAACAATTTGCATAATACAAGAAAAGTAAGCCGGCCTAGAAGATTTTATTTGTTACCCAAATATGCCATGTTAAGAATACAAACACACACATACATGATAATGAAATTTGGTTTATGTATGTTCATGTGCAGATAGGGCGAGCATATATAAAAGAAAATTCTAACATACTCAAAGCCAAACTCCTGTGAGAATCTAGAAAAACACATGAAAAAAAGCTACCGAGGGACCTGAGGTAAATCTAAACTTGCTGAAGTAGCCAATCTTCCAACTTTTAGCATGCTCTCTACAATTCTGCCTATTGTAACAGAAGTTTTACCCAGAAACTTCTTTACTTGTTCAGCTGCAAGAAATGCCCATTCAGAAACTCAAGGTCAAGAAGGGAAGACTTAGAAAATAAAAGCATACTGTGACTTCGCAGATTAATATAAGAAATATTCATATGGTAATGTAAATGTATCCACCATTTAAATAAAAATATCTAAAACTAAAAAATCAGTTCCAAGATTAAATAAGAAATAATCAAATACATGACAAAATACAGGAAATATCTTGTGTGATAAATCAACAGTCCATTAAAGGGGCAAAAAGAGATACATGAACATGTCATTTCAAGAGTCCCAGCCTCACCACTGTGAATGCATGTGAAGAGGATACAGAAAAGACATTAATATATATTAACATTTATATTTGTTTTTGTGAATGAACACGAAGACAGATCGTAACTCGTGAAAAATTTATCACATTTAATTAAAATGGAATATGACATAATCCACATAACATAGATACCCATGGAAAAGAGAAACCAACATGAACCCAGAAACGATAATTCCATAAGTATAGTTACTAGGAAGAAGTGATCACAAGAGAATGTGGTGTTGCTAACATATTATGCTTCAATTGTTGCAATAAAATATTTCTGGAAGTATTGTACCAATTGTATACGTATGTCATAAAAATGGATATGAAGATATGGTTTAGAAAGCACATGTCTGTAAAATGATAGAAGTATGTGATTGTCGGCTGATTTTTTCAAGCAATCCTTGATTTTCTTTAAGGAAATATTTTCCATTCTGATAGACAGGGGGGGAAAAGTGAATCTCACCATAATTATGAAAATGCAAAGAGGATAGAAGCTAAGGAGATAAACATGAACCCGTGATAATGAAAATTTCCATTTTGAGTATAATTTTAAAAAGTCCATGGTTATAACTTCAAGTCTCACAGTGGTATTTCCCAATTTGATACTTTTATCTTTTCTAACGAAGCAATTAATGAATACGGCCATCTTCTATTCTAACATTGAAATCCAAGAAAAGTGATTTTAATCCGGTCTGATCTATTCTAGAAGATTTTTAATCTGGTCTGATCCAATCTCTAGAATAGATTAGCATATGCCCAAGATTCAAGATAAGTTTAAACTTACAAATTTGAAATCCCAACCAAAAGATACACAGAACTCCTCCTAAGTTATTAATTTATCATTATTTAAGAATATATATTGATTAAGCTGGAGACAAATTCCTTAAAGCAGAGCATTCAAATACTAGTTCCGTTGCTTCAGGTAAGTTACCTCTCCTGATTAGATATCGAATAGTGTAACTTAAGAAACTTCTAAAAGGGGGTTTGAATCTACATACGGTCTGTAATATTGAAGTTGTTTGCTTTGGTCATTTCATCAAGAAGCTGTCGCCTTGATTTGTGTAGCCATTCCCCAACTTTTTCCTGAAATGATTGAAGAAATGATTAATACTATTGGAAAGTCTCACAATACAATACAGAATTTAGACATTGGCTGACACTGTGGAGCACTACATGAAAACCAATGATGAATTAGCAGTGTGATGCACAGATCAGATGCATATTCAAAGGCATGGTAGAATTTTCTTGGACTGGCAATATCAACAGACAGGCATCAAAAATCATTAGGGGACGATTACACACAACAGAATGAAAATTTTTGTACTAAGATAATGTTTTGACAACATTAGGAGAGACGGGTTGTCTTACTAAATGATAAAGTTCCAATCATGGAAATTAAGAATTACAGTACAATAAGGCATGTATTCATGCCCAAGACTGTCGAAATAGGTGCGCTTGGTGGTGATGTCTGACAATATTAAGACCTGCAAGCTCCCTGGGGCAGATAAGGGAGAAGAGGTTGGGATAGAGTTATAGAAGGGAAAGGAAGAGGGGAAAAAAGAATTAAGAAAATGTAAAGGAAGATAGCTTAGAAAAGGAAGAAGAGGAAGAAGTGAAAGAATTATTTACAACATCCCATCATCCTATAAACCCAAATTCATCCTCGACAAATGCCCAATAAACATCCTGATTAGAATCTAGAAATCTAGAGAATGATGTCCGCTACATAAGAAACCACAGTTCACAAAGCACTGACTGATCACTAGAATCATGATATAATCTGCCAAACATATTACTTTACATATAATGTCATCAAGAAAACTTACTCTCCACAAACAAATATTACCAATTAATGCATGGCAAACATCCCAAACCACTATTCTCCTTAATGTTGGAGGCTTTAGTAACAAGTTAGAAGCTTTAATAAGTGTTAGGATTTCCTGTCATATTAATCTTCGAATAAGCACCACACCTTAAGATAAAGAGCAATCAAGTGTCCAGGTAGTAGAACTTCCTGATTTTGCAGCACGTCCCCATTATCGGGTGCAGCCGTTTGATCTACAAGTGCATACAGCTTCTGCAGCATAAAACTAAAACATAGAGCAAAAACTTTCTCAGTCAAGTAAGATGTCAAATGATGGAGAAAACCAAAAGATCATTGAATGGCAGTGGAAGTGGAAGAAGAAGAAGAAATAGTAACTAACATAAGTAAATTAAACTTGTCATGGTTGCTTGTAAGATGCACGAGTATATAATCTCTAAGAACGGCATCTGCAACCTGCATAACAGATTTGAAATGCTACCAATAAGTTACAGCATAAGCAACTTGTTCAGGAAAATTAGCAAATGTAAAGCCACGCAAAAACAAGAAAAACAAACTACAGAACTTACAACTTTGTAGTTTTCTGCTTCAAATCCTTCAATGGCAGGTTTGAAGTAGTCCCCTGAAGAAGACGTTGATAGGAATATATCTCAATGAATAAAAAAATATTTCTAAAATTTAAAAAAAAAAACAAATTTGTATAAGTGACTACCTATATGCTTCAAGCAGTCCGAGCGAGTGAAAAGAGATAACTTTCTCACTTCATCTAGAATAATTTGAGCCCTTTCACCTATCAGTTGAGTGCCAACAACACCTTTTTCCCGTTGATATCTCTCCTTATAGCAGCACGTTAAGCTCACATAGATTTCATGGTCGTTAGTGTCAATGAGAGCCTGCCCAAAATCTATGTACTTCAGTGAACATAAAACAAAAGTGTATTCATTATTCAGGAAACAAACAATAATCTACTGCCGAAATATATCAGGAAGTAAAAGGTAGGTTCCTCACTTTCTTCTCATGCTTAAAACATTTGGATATGAGACTGCAACCTCCACAAACCGGTGTGAAAGGATAAACAAAACAAACAATAATTGTTGATAAACCAAGTTACCAAATAGATATGGAACTGATAATATTCCTGAGAGACATAACCAATCATACAAAAACTTCTACGACAACAGTATTTGGAATAAATTAAGAAATCATCAACTCAGCCTCCTAATCACAATACTGTGGGCAGCCTCTGAAGTGCTTCCTTTGTCCTGATAAAATTTAATTTACCACTCACATACAGACAACTCCAGCTAACTCGTCCCAAGTATGTTGTAATAGAGCTTGACTAGTCAAAAAAAGTTGCAAGCTAATATGACATCATCTGTAACATTGCTAACTGGTCAAAAGGGAAACTAGATATCATAAAAAAAAGATAGATCTTCTATAACAAATAGCATTCTACTCAAAGACACAATACAAAGCCAACAGCAAAAAAAATAAAATAAATACCAAAAAAGGAAACTAAACCAAAGAAGAAAAAACTAGTCTTAAACTAAAACAAATCGCTGCATATTCCAATAGGCTACTCTTCTAGGTTTCTTTGCTGCATATTCCAAGAGGCAATTATTCTGGGTTTCTTACTTTCCCGTGCATAACATAAGTTTATAGTGTACTTATTAACTGCACCGAGTTGTAATATAGAGGTTAAAATTTTAACTACCATGAAGGTGGGCTGGTGTTGCTCAGCTAAGGCTATGATGCTACGTGCCTTATTATATAGGGAAAAATCCATGGTTTTACAGAGTAAAAAAGAAGATTGCATATAAATAACTACAAAGGTTTGACGAATGATACTGAACCTTCAAGATAATACCAACAGGAAGCAAGTACTCTCTTCCACTGATCCTGCACACATTTAGCAGAAAATACATATTGTCAGCACTAGACAACTTAGGCTTTACCTCGGATACATAACTGTCCATGTTATTACCAGAAACCAAGCCTTGCACTCCCATTCTGAAGGTAGTACAGTTTAACTGACACAGAAGATTGATCTTCTCGAACGCATCTATAACAAAGAGGATACATTTAAGCTTTATGAACTACTATTATAAGCATCAAACAGGTAACTAACTAACTGAAGCTTCACATAGGATTTCCAGGATAGAAAGTCAGGAACAAAAAATAAAAGGATACACTTGGTGACCAAGTAGCTAAGCATTACAGGGATGACAAACTGAAAGATGAGCAAAATAATCTTAATGTAGTATGACTAGTGTGGTTCTCCCAGAAAGGAAAAACAAATAAATGACACACAAACATGCACGTGCGCCCATCAATTTTTTCAACTGTATTTTTTTTTTTTTTTTTTTACCAATAATCAAGTTCGAAAGCACTTCACTTTCTACCACTCAATCAAAAGCAGACTGTTCACGATTTACCTAAGGTTGTTTCCTTGTTACCTTATCGATTATGGGCTAGGTTTCATGATACTATTTGAGCTTCTAAAGAATTAGTGTCATTAAAGCATGCCAATATTGATGTCTTATTGATATACTGTTAGCATTCTAACGATGCTGTTTTAAAATTTCCCAGACTGACATCGCCATCAGGATACTATAATTGATTTCACGATATTTTTCATCTTTAAATGTCACGGTGATCATTACATGATACAATTTTTTTTTTTTTTCTGATATTGTTGTAAGTTTGTCCCGAGGACAAAAATCTCAAGCAGTGCTAAAGAGTCTGCTTGCAGAGGTGTTATAAGTAAGGAGGCATGGAAAGCAAGTGCAGAACAAAAAAAATGAAAAACTAAGAAAGAACAGAAAGAAAACTCAATGAATACAGGAGTTCCTCTATACAATAAAGTGTAACCAACAGAATGAGATGATAGAACTTGTAACCATCCATGGACAACAGCAAGGTAACCTGAACCACAAAATAGCAAATGTGTACTCCATAGAGGAGGGAGGCAACAACTGATGTTGATTGTCAAATAAAGCTTCGCTCCATTACGAAGGATCTGAATATTCAAATTCAACGATAAAAAACCAAAATGAAGATCCACTACGTTCAAGTTAAACCTCATAATTTAGAGGCCTAAAAACCAATCTAAACACCATTAGGTTTTTTGATCTACAATCGACAAAGATTAAACCAACAAAGAAAAATGGTTAGCAAGGACTCTTGTGAAACTTTATTCATACCCAGAAGACTCATACATGTGATCTTCTGCTTTTAGACAGTCTAAAATCTAAATATATGGACCAACTCAATGAAATGAGTTCTCCATTTGAATGATTTATCACGGGATACAATCAAGTCTTGTTTACACAAGCATGTGCGCATGCACACAAGGTCTCCATGCCTACTAAAGCAAGATGAGGACATATTATAAAAAAGAAACACATGTACACACACCATGCATGCACAACAAAAACAATAATAGTTTCCACTTCCAATAAATGCTAGATGAGGCAAATGCATCAAAAAAGAAACTTTTGTGCCTATGCAGCTCCTTCCCTAAAAAGTAAAGACACGCCGCTGAGGATGTCGTGTCTGTCTCGGACACATATTCAATACTGACACATCACAAACATATAAAAAAATGTGTCGGACACGCCAGATGGTGTGTCCATAAAATAAAGAAAAAATATCGTACTGTTGTTGTGCCCGACCTTCTTATAGGTTGTTAGAGAAGAAAAGGATTTAAATGATCTGTAAAAACGAAAATAAACATTACTAAATTGGTATTTTAGTAATGTTTATCTTTGCCTATTTATTTTTATAAAGTTATACTTAAATATTTTCTTGCGGATATGAGTATTTTTTGGGTTTTTTTTTGTTTGAAGCAATAATTTTTTATATTCACATCCTACACGGATCTATCATCAATTAACATTACCACCTTTTAACTCTTTATAGATGGTGAGAAAGAGGGATGGTGAGAAAGAGAGATAGTTGTATGGTTGTCCAATGCAAAGGAATTAAGAGACACGAACCCAACAATGCCAATGCTTTTCTTTTGGATATTTTAGTAAAATTATTATGCTAATAAAAGAAGAATACATATTTTTTTATAGTTTTTTCCCGTGTCCTTGTCGTGTTCGTGTCATCATTTTTTCATAGATGTCATGTCCCGTGTCCTCATTTTTTCATAGATGTCATGTCCCGTGTCTGTATCTGAATCTATATCCAAATATGTGACCATATCCGTACTTCCTAGTTCCTTCCACATTCTTTACTATTAACAAGAAGTGATTGACTAAGGCTAATTTTCGTGTGGTTGTTAACAGACTCGATGGTCTAACCTAATAAGGCATAAGTGACTAACTGGATTCTTACATCTCAAAGCTATCTGACAAAGGTAATATGGACGGCACATGGATATTTCTCTCACGATCAGTGTCGGTTCCTGTACTTTGCAGCAAGGTTATAAATCATATCTGATGGGTGAATTTCATACCAAATAGTGGATATCAGATGATATTTCGATATCAAACCTTCTATATACATATCGAATATGTAATTTTGATATAGGTAGTTTAATGTCATCTATCTAATAAGTACAACATAGCATGTATGTAAAGGTATTCAAGAATATATACATATATATAAGCAAAACATAATAAAATAAACCATAAATAGTAGCAGTAGAAGAATATGGGCTGCAATAATTTTAGTGGTAAGAACGACAATAGTAGCAACCCCAGTAGCACCAACGAAGCAAGCGTAAAGAGAGAAGCAGAAGAAGAGAATCTGAAAGATGGTTTTAAGTTTCGAATAAACTCAAAGAAGTTCCACAATGTAGATATTCAGTAAGTTTAACTCTCAAGGATTCTAACTCTCAAGCAATTAAAAAATCTGTTTGATTTAAGCATAGTTGAAAAAGTTTGGATTTTTCTTTATACATATTAATAATATTAGGTACAAAGAACCAACTCATTTCTAAGAAAAGAAAAACCCAATTTAAAAAAATTAAGCATGTCGGTTGATATGTTATGATGATATTTACGATAAATGATATGACCTTTTTGTTTAATGTATCGACACTGCAGACTCTGAAAAACGATATATTGGGAGATATATCATGCATATCGGAAATATTTAGAATGATGGTTGGTCATGAGTTGTTGAAGGATGGCATCATTTTACGCTTCAAATGTTTATGATAGTAAGCATGTCTACTTAGAAGTCCAAAGGAAAATTTCCATTGCATGATTGGAAAGGCACTAGAAGTGCTCAGAAACAACCAACGCCTCCATCTGCAGTAGACTCATAGGGGCGATTAGCAAATGGAATACTCAGTTGAATTAGGTTGCAATTTGCAAATAGTAAACCTGAGAGCATAGTGTGGTTTAATAACATATTGAAGTACTCAAATTTCTCCACTTCTACATTCCAGCCACTAGTCCACAGGATAATAAGAAGTATACAGCATAGAACAAAAAATCACCAATCACTGAGCGAGTTCAAGCTGGGGAAGCTGATAATCAAATTTCATTCATGAAGATGCCAAAGTGGCTGCACGACTAGTGTTAATAATGGACTTGGTGGTTCTCCCTCTCACACAACGTGTGCCAAAGAAACAACCTCCATACAAAAGAAAGAACTGGTTGCACTTACTCCCAAAGAACCAAGAGGGTTGTAATGTTGGAATAACCATGTCTTAAAGTTACACAATTTGTTCTTTCTTTGTGATAAATTCACACTTCTTGTTGATGTGATGGCACATATTCTACACATATCTGATTGCAAGATAGTCATTCAAAATCACATTCATAACTTAATCACAAATGAGGACCAACACCAGAAGCCATCTTACAAATGACGGGAAAAAAAAATCATAATTCGATGGCTACAGGAAGATGCAAAGGGTCCACATCGTGTCATATTAGTCGATTTCAATATTACTAATGAAATATAGATTTTTACTTAGTTTTTAAGAGTTGTTGTGCTTGCTTTGACAGCTTAAGGCATATTGATGACACGGTAAATCTAAAAGAAAACATATTTAAATAGCATGTTTTTTTTTAACTACTAACTGAAAGTTTCTAGTTATGGATGATATACAATATGTAACAATGTAAGTACCAACACTATGAAACTTAGCTCCAACAATTAAACACTTTCATGGGTATCAATAGTAAAAGCATTGGACAAGCCATAAGACAAGCAAAACCATTTCAGGAGTGAAGAAGGAGAATCGTTGTTTTCTCAAGACTGAGAGTTCCAAATATTGCAGGTTATTGAAGTAAACAAATACGAATAATGGATAATACTTTCAATATCAACATCCAGATTTAAGATCAGAGAAGTATCCAAAATAGACAACAATAATTTTTTAAAACATTACTATATGTCCTACATATAAATTACACCCCCATCACCAGAATCTCCCTCTATCGTCTCAAAACAACCAATAGAACCAATAGAAGAATTAGGACGTGTAACATGGTAGAGTATGGTGATGCCTTGAACAGGGGTATAATTTTCATAATTGAAGTTAAGAGTTATCTGGTATTCAGTTTATGAGTCAAGCTGAAGATATGAGGCAAATATTGAGTAGGTATGCCCAAGAGATATTTTTTGTAGTCCAGTAACATGCTTTAGGAGTGATCAATGAAACACAAGTCAAACCTAGAAATATCTTCGTGGGATGAATTACAATGCCTGAATTATTGAAAATCGTTACATGTTATACTTGTCAGTTGATTTTCAGAAACCATAGTAACATGCTTTAGGAGTGGTCAATGAAACACAACTCAAACCTAGAAATATCTTCGTGGGATGAATTACAATGCCTAAAATCATTACATGTTATACTTGTCAGTTGATTTTCATAAACCATTGTTTCATCTTCTGTGGTGGTAAGTCTCACCAATAACCATCTTCCTAAAGTTTCACGGTAAGGATCATTAGTGCTTTCATGATAGTCACTATGGTTTTCTATTTCTATCGTATTAAGTGTACGGACACTAAACCACCAATCTATGGCTCCCTTCGTCAGGCCTTCTCTAACTGCAAATCAGAAACTGTACAATCCCTCCATACACAAACACTTGTTATCAGTTGCAATATCATCAGAACTGCATATCTTCTCATGTTCAGCTAGTTCAAAGCATTATTCACTTCAGTATCCCCTAGTTTTCCAACAATTTAGGTAATTATGGAAGTTATAATTATTTTACATATCCCAGTTAAACCACTTGAACAAAAAGTTATCAAATTTAAACAGGCAAAGCAATAACTATAGGCGCATCGTGAAGTCCAGAAACTATTTAGAACGAATATTTTTCTAAATAAAGTTATATCAAGGTCAAAAAGGTATAAAATGAATATTGAGAAAAATATATCTTCAATACAACTAATAATATTCAGAAGCAAGTAATTAATGCAACACCTCATGATGACTGCTTTATCACTATAACCATCTCCTCGTGCACGAAATGACTTCCGCACCAAGCCCATGGGCTGAAATTTACGCACAGAATGGACAATTATTGGAAGAGAAAAATTACGTTGCACATGTAAACAAATATATCAAGAAAAGAAATGTACAACTACCTAGAACAAATAAAAGAACTACATAAAAGTCGTTGGTTTCTGTAGCAAGAGAAATTGAGGTGAAAAACAAAAGATCCTTACATAATTACGCTTTTGCCAAAGTAGGAGTCGACAGAGCCGCTCCAACCCATTACAAATGAAGTACCTAGAAAAGCGTCATAAATTATCTATATTACAAGAGGACAAGAAGCCAAAGAATTGTTAAGTAGATACTGAACTCAAAATAGGGGGAAAAAATAAGACAACTTGAAAACGGTCAAAATAAGATTAAATGTATATCTTCTAAATATTTGTAAATTGTAAATAACACAAACTAACTACAAATTTAATCAATTTAACATGATCTTGATTGCAATAAAAAGTAAGAAGAAATACAGTTGCAAGTAAATTATACATTTATCAAAGTATAACGTACTGACTCAGCCACATTAAAATCCTATCAGGTAACTAAGCGAAGTAACGGAGCAGTAGTAGCAAATTTCCAAAAGAGGAGCTGTCAGGAGTAGGCAAGTCATATCAATGTTTCTAATTCCACATTTTGAGGAAGTGTAGGAGTTAGGAAAGAAAACAAGAGGCACAAATGAATTTAAAAAAGTTTCAAAATCTTCACTTTTGTCCTTAATTCAAAACTTACCATTGCACCCCCAACTCTTTTAAGCCTAATTTGGTGACTCGAGTTGAGGAGTTGAGGTTATTCAGTGTAAAATATTTTAAGGCATGAAAGGGTATTAAGGTAGATTGTTAAGATATCAAAGAACCAATTTGGATTCATACCGAGACAACCGACGATAGAGACTAATCATTTGCTTCATAACTTAAGGAGAAATTTCAAAGAAGTATTGATTTGCATAGGGTCTTATTGATTTTAAAAAAAGCTTACGATGAGATAACGAGAGGGGCCTTATGGTGGAAATTGATGAAGAAAGGAGCTCACATCAAATATATTGACATAATTAAGGGCATGTATAATGAAATAGTGGCAAGTATCAGGACTTATCGTGGTCTAATAAGTGATTTTTCAAACGCAATTAGATTGCATCAAAGATGTACACTGCGTCTATTCTTACATGTGATAATGATGGATCAGCTTACAGAACCATTCGGAATTAGATACCTTGGCTTATACCATTTGGTGATAATATTGTCTTAATCCATGAGACGAAAGCGGGTATAAATGCCAAGCTTGAGTTATGATGGCAAACCTTTGAATTTCGAGGTTTCAGATTAAGCAGGTCCAGAACTGAATATACGGAGTACAAATTTAGTAAATGAAGGACTAGAGACTATAGTATTGTGACAGTAGACGGACAGAAGATACCAATAAGCAATCGATTTAGGTATTTGGTTCTATTATTCAAAAAGATGGGAAAATCGATAGTGATATCAATCATAAAATCAAGTTGGCTAGTTGAAAAGAAGCGTAATGGGAGCTTTATGCAACCGTAACATTTTATTAAGACTCAAGGAAAATTTTCATAGGACTGTTAGTAAGTCAATTTTATTATATAGCACCGAACACCGAGATATGAAGAGACATCATTCACATAAAATAAGCATAGTAGAGATGCACATGCTTTGTTGGATGTGTGGTAATAAAGTGATAAATGAGGATATTTTTGCTAAGGAGGCGTATCTCCATAGAAAATAAGATATGAGAAAATCGTCTATAATGGTTTCAAGTGCGACATAGACATATGGATGCACCAGCTAACAAGTGGAACTTATCCACATAAGACAAGTTAAAAGAGCGAAAGAACAATTGAAGAAAATATGTATGAAGATAATAAGAAATGATAAAGATATGGATGCCAAAGACTTAAACAAAAACATAGTACTCAATAGGAATGAGTGGAGAACAATCGTCAATAGAGCTAGCATAATTCTCTTTTGATTCATATAGCCTACTGCAAATACTTGGGACAAAAGCTTATTTCTTGTAGTGTTGTTGGTGGAAGGGTCAAATCATGATTTAAGGGGCAAAATCAGGAGTTGCATAACTCCAGCCTCTGCTGGTGTTGTTGCATGCATCTACCCCCATTACGAAAGGCCCCTTTTGCATATATAATTCAAACCATACCAAAGGTACCCTTGGATTATTTTCTTACTTTGTGAGGCAGAAGCAAGTGCTAAGCACTTAGCTAAATCTCATAGCCAACAAGGCCTTCATGTTTTTGACATGCATTATGAAGATTTATGACATAAGTCCTCATAACTCCACTCACTGAACACTATCAAACAGTTGGTAAAAGAGAAGCTAGAGTTGACAACGGGGCCCGATTATCCAATAACCAGATCCAAATCTAAGCCAGAATTTTAGATTAGGATCATGAAAAGCTTACTGATAGCTTACTAATCAGGTAGGCATCATAATATTGTCCATTTCCTGGACCTTAATTGGGTCCAAGCATGGATCGTTAAGGATCTGAAGCTGACAAAAAGAAGCACGTACATCAGTTACACTTCAATTGAGATTTCTCTCCAATAATCACAGCTTCACTAAAACAGTTAGCCCCTTCCCCCCTTTCTTCTATGACGAAATCACTTGCTGATCACTGATTCACATCACTCGCAAATATTAACCTTACTTCCATTTTGTTTAGATAGGACATTAAAAATCCTCCAAGCTCCAATACCTGACTGGAGTATCAACCTCAGTGAATTTTAGGACAAACATAGACAAGGAAAGCAAAAGGCAACGGGAATAAAGATTGTTTGGCATCTTCTGTGTGTCATTACCATAGCATGCCATGAACTTGCAAATGAATGACAGAAAAGTAGGAAAAGACATGTATAATCTACACAGTGGCAAGTTATTGTGAAGAGCATCAATATGCAGTCGTTGAATTATTTACACCAACCACTTTACCACTCAAAATTATAGTGAATCACAAGCATCATGCAATATGGTTGTATGCCCATTCACCATTGCCTACAAATTCTCCCCAAATCCCTACACTTTAATGTCCTAAGCCCAAATGTAAATCAAATTAATATATCCTATTGCTTTAACTATGACATAGCTGGTGTAAATTAAATTAATATAAAAACTAACTTAAATATTATTATCACATTAAGATCATGGTCATATATGCTATTTTAATAATACATTTAGTATTTACTTTTAGGATTATAACTGTTAATAATCGTAAAGTGTTGGTTAATAAAAAGTTTTGGTTCTCCGTAACAATTCTAACATATGGGCTTCATGGCAAGTGTAATTGTACTGAGCCAGTACGAGCATAGCAGAATAAAATAAATCACATCAAATGATTGGTTTTTTGTAACAATTATGAACAATAGCCAACTAAAGAGAGGCTTGCAGGCTGCATAAAACAAAATTTCCAATAAAACAAACTTGTGAAGTTTAACATAAATTTCTTGACAGCCACTGATGTGTGGCCTAAGGATGAAGTAATAGCCTTGCGGTTGATATGGAAAGTTCCAGGTTTAAGAAAAAACTACAGCTTTTTGTTCAAGATATAGTTTTTATAAAAAAAATTATTTCGACATATTCAAACAATATATAACTTATTAATGGTATACTTACCCACCCATTTCCGTAGCCTCTTCCTTGTGAAAAATAAGTTTTTGTGGATCAGCGCCTCTTAAGTGGCAGCGCTTTGACTGCAGGAACACAAATGGAAGAAGTAACATAAAATAAATATGAATTGAAAATTAATAAACCTGCTCAGTGTTTCAGTATAGCAAGCATAAAAAACAATGAACTCATATCCAAAAGAAATCCACGTCAAGTAGAATAACGGCTTTTTTTATGAAATTTACGAGCCAGTACTTGATAAGTTGAACTTTGCTGCATCAACAGATAGGAGCTAGCACTACGACCAAAAATCTCAAAATCACATTTCAGAAGTACAAAGTTGAATAGTTGGCTTTTCAAGGCCCTCTACGTGCAAAATTTCCCCCAAAATCCAAACACTGATGATAGAGATAACAAGAACAACAACTGAGCCTTCTCCCTACAAAGGGTAGGATAAATACATGTAAAAAAGTGTTTTTCCTTAAAGGGAACCCTCTATGACATCTATCTCATGAATGCCTATAAAATTTATACGAGCATGTACAATATTATCTTGTTTGATACAGTTTACGAATATGAACTTCATTGTAACCATTGATTTGAAGGCTTTAGCACCACCATTGCATGATCTCACAGTAAATCAAGATATGAACATTGACAAGTAGTAAGTAGATTGCATTGTATTGACCGAAGCTTCTTTTCAATCTCAATTCTCAAAAGATATCTTATTTTGTAGAAAAGAAAAGCGTTCTACCAACCAATTCTGAAGCAATAGCATGTTTAACACCCTCCTAAGAGAAACAAACATCTTATTGAGACATCCTATTGCCGGCATCCCACGTGCAACGCTAAAAGCTTTAACCAAAAAAAAAAATCACAAAAAGACGAGTGAACGGCATTACCATCAACATAATAGGCAAATAACCAAAGCTAAGCCTATGACTTATCGAAGCTCCATCGTTGTACTGGAAAAATGTTTCGACTGTGAGCTCTCCTTTATACGTCGTCCTTGCTTCCCTGCACTGCTCCCATTCAACCAACAAAAACGAAAAAAAAACAATTAGAGCATATCAATTTTTCTTATAAAATTTTAAATAAAATATTGAAACTGAGGAATAACAACCTCTTGGGGATATATGCTTCTGCTGGACAAAACATCCTTGGGGGATAGCAACCGGGCCTCACCAAAATAGAGTGATTCGGAGTCAAGAAAGACAACAAATAATAAGAAAAAAAAACTGAATAGGATTTAAAATTAAGAAAGGATATTTCTAAGCTTAGTGTCGGTGGAGGGATCGACAATTTCAGCGGGCCTGATTGAGCTGATTGCGAGTTCCATCCCTTTGTCAATAAAGTAATCAAAGGACTCAATGTGGGGCTTGAAGAGCTCGCGAATAGCAGCATAGTCAGGCTTCTTCGTCTTATTCGACACCATAGCTGAATAAAAATCGAGACTTTTTTTGTTCCCTGTGCAGAGAAAGAAAGCGGAAAGGTTTTACTTTTGTACGAAGAAATTAGAAGAACCCTGCCGAAAAAAAGGATAGTAACAAAAATCAGGAAGTCTGTATATAAATCAAATTTCCAATTAAAAATTGGGTACGAAAAGTATTACCGTTAATGGTGATTAGGAAGAAAAACTACCAATAAGGGATATATCATTTTTTATGTATGGGACCCACCTTTGTCTTATTCTGTTAGACATGTGAATTTGAGGTTGAATCACCGGATCACTATTTTTTGAGATTTAACAATTTTGATATCAATGACCTTACATACCTATTATGGAAAAGAAGAAAATTAAACTTTAGGTACCCATTTTTATTCTTTAATATTAAAAATGTAAGCAATTTAAATTGTATTATTTATTGAGTGTGGTTGAGTGGAGGTGAAGGGATATTGGTTGGGTGGTTGGTTGATGCCAGAGGCGGACCTCAGAATTTGAAATAGGAATGGCAAACTTACATGTAATAGTAAGATATCATGGTAGTTGTATTAATTGACCATGACGCCATAGATACTATCGACATTTTGTCAAAACGTTGTAAGTCTAAGTTGGTCTACACCTTGCAAACTGACATGATAACATTACCCTGAATATCCTTGTTTCAAGTTGCTTTTCTAAACATTGATCTTTGTGCTTTAAGTCTTAATATATTACCTGCACTTTTCTTGTTATATATAGACATGAAAGAAGAATACGACTCCTTGCATCTTGTTCTCCCGAATGTTCGTTTTCTTATATATATATATATATATATATATATATATATATATATATATATATATATATATATATATATATATATATAGTTTTTTCTGTTAAAAAATCTCTAATTGATCTTCATATATTCCCCAAGCAAAGGGAACACATGGATGCATACATCTTAAAAAATACATTGAGGAATCTGAATGCACCTTGGACTTCTTTGATAGTGGTTTGTTTGGGTATGATAATTTCGAACCATCAAGAAAGTTGAAGATATTAAACTTTCTTCTATGAAGGTCTTGGCACTAAGTAGGTAATTTATGTTAGTTCCTTTAAAAGTAATCACAATTTGTTACAATTGTACTCGGATAAATTCTATACGGTCCATATAATTAGAGAGCTGAGAAACTGGATAGATGAAGTGGCAGCAAAGTTTGAAGAAAAACATCCCCCCGTCTCTTCTCAAAAAGAAACAATTTTTGCCGCATAAAAAAGATTCTCAGTTTTCAGAATATTGCCCACCATTAAACCAAGACAATCTTGCTGCTTCACTGGTTAGTTCTGATCAAATCAGTGGCGTCATACTTTGGTATGATAAGTCTATTATGAGGTGCAAAGAATGGACTAATAAACACTAGATGAATGGCTATTGAATCTTTTCAAATTTATTTGCAGCAAAAATATCCGGTGCATATTTTTTTTTGTTATTTGACAACTTGGGGATGCTTTTATTAGTGCTAAATCAGATGTTTGATTGCATGTAAGAAATCCTTGTATACTTTCCATAATTCTTGTTAGGCGATCAAAATTTGACGCTATTTTTTTGGATATGCAGTGTTTTACAGCATGCATAGACAGTTTGAAGTTTTATTTTTGACGATAATGTTGCTTAGTTTTTCCAGTAGAAAGCTTTAAAGTATACTTCGAATCTCATAGTTTGTTCTTTATATCAATCCTCCCTTAAATTCCTGATTTCTTCTTTCTTTGCAAAAAGTTCTTAACAGAATTTTTCGCATTGGTAAACAATGTTTATGAAAACAAAATTATTGATAATTTCCTTTTAAATTTTTTTCTCCTAATAAAATTACAGTCTAACTTAGAGAACGTTGATCCAAAATTGCGTCCAAAATTGCATCCAAAATTTTCAAAAATTTCATCCAAAACTGCATCAAAAGTTTTTATCTGAAATTAGCACTAATATTTATCAAAATTGTATCCAATTCCCATATAATTGATAGCTAAGTAAAGAGGAACTTGGAAAAAAGAAACTAACTTTAGGGCAACTTGAAGTGATAAAGTTTACCTTTAGGACTTCTCGCGATGGCAGTAATTGGAGACAGATGACTATTTCTAGGGTTTTGGGAGCCAGCGAAGGGTGAGATCCTAAGGAGACTGGAGGAGGGATTTTAGGGGCTAGGGTTGGTGCAAACGTGCAGGGGCTTGGAAGTCTCGAATTCGCTTGGATTAGCCCGAGCTTGAGAGGAAGAGAGGGGCGGGCGCTGGGTAGAGATAGAACGAGAGATGAAGAGGGCGCAGGGGAGCGAGGGTTTTAGCAGCCAGCAGGAGATCAGACAACAAATTGGGGTTTTAGCCTAGCGGGGTGATTATTTGGATTGTATTTATAGTCTTTAATCGGGTCTGGGTTAGGTTGGGCCCTTAAAAGTCCGATCCATTTTTCTGACATGGATCTTATGGATCTTAAAAGAAGTTTTCCACCCTCTTTCCTGAAAGTCCAAAACCCCTGTTATACTAAATCCCTGAATAATTATAAAGGCACACTCTGGATGTTATGGACGCGCCCCCATTAAAATTGATTTTAGTTACATATTTGCCATTATTTTTTTAGGCCAGTATAATTTGAAAACCTACACAAAAAGCTTAGAAAGATGGAACCAAATTTAATTTTTGGTAATCTGAATATATTTATTTATGCTTTAAGCAAAAATAGAATACTAAAGCTTATTTCACATTAAATTGCCTTTTCTTTATGAATGAGTTAGTTCACACCATCAATTTATTTTATTTTATCATGATAAATAGATATTTTACTTTATAAGAACAATTTTACTATTGCTTGATTATTTAGATTGGAAATTTTAGTTATTTTTTATTAGTACATAATTTAAGTTTCTATAAGAAAATCTTAAATAAAGAAAAGAGCATTAAAATTTATTTTGTTTTTCAACATTATTCTTTATATTTACTCTTTAATAAACTATTGGTTTAAAATAAACTATGGTTTTTTCTCAAGCATTCTCACTTTAAATTCCTTTTTAACAATAAACATTACTGTCTATTCTACAATCACCAACACAATTTTTTGCTAAAGCACCAACTAATTATCTCCAAGGAAACCTTTTTCTCCATTATTATTTTTTTTTATTTATAATATGTATTGAACAAAATTGACTCTTTTTCTGTCCATTATTACCAACCCATTAACTTTCTTTATTTTTATTTAGTAAGAAATTTGTGTATTACCTGAGGTAAAATTTTATTATTATTTACTATCTAATGACCAACAAAATTCATTAGCAGTATGTAACATCCCCATTTATTAGTTTTACTTCCTTATTGTCAACTAGTATATATTAGTTTTCATATGGTAATGTTTATTTATACTTGCATTTTTAAAAATTAAAAATCTGAAAAATTTAAAAATTGAAACTCATAATAGCATGTTATTTAAATGAGTTGGACTCACCTTGGCTTTAATTTAAGATGAAGCTTGATTCTTGATTTGAAAGGATCTCAAACTCTCCACAAATGATCCATAACTCCTTGGTTGAATTTTCTTTTCTTCTTCCTCTATTTCTCCTTTTTCTCCCGTGTTTTGCTATATACTCTCCTCTTTCTCACGTGGTTTTACTCTCTTACTTGTTGTGTTTGAGAAAAGGAGAGCTACGATGAAAGAATGGTATTTTATTAGGGGATTAAAAGTCCTAGTTTACTCATAATTGAAATATCCAATAGAAATTCTAATTTAATTCACTACCCTAAGTAGAGAAAAAAAAAAAAAAAAAAACCTAAAAGTCATGGAAACGAAATTTAAATTGGAATCTTAAAATGTAAAGAAACCAAATCTAAATAAAAATTGTAATAGGTATGAAAATCAAATTTAAATCTGAATCTTAATATTAGATATAGAAATGAAATTTAAATTAGATTTAATTAATTAGATAAAAATTGAATTCTACTTTAATTATGCCAATCTATTTTACTAACTCAAATAGAATTTGGATTGAGTTTCCATTTAAATTCAATATATAGTCAAATAGAATTTGGATTGAGTTTCCATTTAAATTCAATATCTAGTCAAATTAGAATCTTATTAGTTAAAAGAAATCAAATCAATTCGTATCTTAATCATTAAATTAAAAATCAAACTAATTTAATTAATCCTTCTTGTATTTTTAATTAGGGTTAATCACAGTCAAACCCCTTATAGTATGGGGGTTTGTAACTTAACACTCCTGAAGTTTAAAACTCTCAAAAAAATTCTTGGACAACCTAACGGAGTTAATTGGGCATCAGCAGACAGGTCACGTGGTTTGCACGTATCATAAAAAGACTAAACTGCCCCCAATAGAAGTGAGAGGAGAAAGAGTGGGGAATTGGGACTCTCTTGGGCGAGTCTAGGACAGCGGGGGAAGAATTGCAACACAGGGCAATTCTAGGGCATAATTGGAGCTTCCTCTCTCTCTCTCTCTCTCTCTCTCTCTCTCTCTCAGGCGACTCTAGGGCACAACGGCGGGCGACTCCATGGCAGAAAAGGGGAATTTCTAGATGGGCACAGCTTTTTTCCTAGTGAGCCCACTTTTCCTAGTGAGCACACCCTCTCTTTTTAGAAGAGAGGGTTTTTCATGGTGAGCACACCTATATTCCCAAACTATCCTTCACCATCTCCTCCTCTCTCTTTCCCACGTTCTTCTCCAGAGCTCCTCTCTCAAACTCCTCTCTTCTTAACACCAACTTCTCTCTCTCCCAACCCATCTCTCCTACCCTCTCCTCCTTCATAAGGCCTCAAATTTTTTTTTCATCCTCTCTCCCAAGGCTTCGCCGGACCATCGACTGCATCCTGGCTGCTCCGCCTACTCGCGTCCTGGCCGATCCCACCGCTAACGACCCACACTCCGCCACAAGGGCGGGTTGAAAGGAGGAGGCGAGATAGTGGTTTTTTTTATTTGAAGGTAAAAATAAAACCCTAATTTTTTGTATTAATTTTTGCATTTTGATTTAGGAAAAAATTTTGGAAATGAGTGTTGATGAAGGTAGATTTAGTTGAGGGGTAAATAAATTGGGGAAAAAATAATTTCTTTACATTTTGTTATGGTGAAATTAAAGGTTTTATTGGTTAAAATAGTTTAGATTTTATTGTTGTTGTCGATTAATGATAGTTGGAATTTGTAATAGTAAAGTGTAAAATTTATATTGTGAATATTAGTTGGTAGTTTTTTGTGCTTGAATTAAATTAATAATTTTGATGTTCGAATCGGGAAAAAATTGAAATGTAAATATTGTGTGTTTATGTTATGATATTTAATGGTTTTAGATAGAGAAATATAATTAGCATATGGTGATATGTGATAGTTGATAATTTAAAATTTCATTGTGTAAATAAAATTTTTGGTGATTTACATATGGATCCAGCGCAATCATCCCAGATTCGACCAACAGTGTCGAATAGAAGGAAGAAAATGGGGATCTGTCCAGCCGTCGATCCTAACATTCCTGAAATCCGTGATGAACCGGATTCGCAGGTTGATGCTGCTACAGAGACCCTTACGTTACGCATTTATTGAGGTGTATCACAAGAAAGTGGGGGTATCGATGAGTCGGACTCAGAAGAAGTGGAAGTGCGGCCAATAAATAGAGGACCAATTGATTTGTCTATTTTGAAGAGTTTTAGAACACACGTTAACTTTTTTATATCTAAGAATGAGGTCAGACATAGTAACTTTGATTTTAATTTTATTCTAGTAGTTGTTTATCTAAAATATATTGTTTTATTATCATTTCAGGATCGAGATCCATTACGGTGCATTAATCAGATGAGAAAAATAAACTCATAGTCTCTAGAATCTGGACAGCCAAATACCCGTTTTGTGCAGCATATCCGTAATTTCTCTTTGTATCCGCTCATAATATGTTCTTATCAGTACATTAGTAGAATTGAATTAACTGCATTTGTCAAGCGTTGGCATTCAGAAACTAATTCCTCTCACTTGCCTTTTGGAGAAATGACGATCTCCCCTGATGATGTAGCATGTCTGCTTGGTTTGCCGGTAATAGGAAAGTCCATTAGTCTTCCAGATAGAATAGATGGACTGGCTGCAGTTGAGCAACTGACTCATTGGGTGTCAGGTATAATGAAACTTTTAAGGAGTTAAACACGAAAGGTGGAGTTTCAGTGTGCCTTGACTGGCTAAGAGAACGGTTTAGTAATGTAACAGATGCAGATTCAGATCAGAGAATATTATGTACTGCACAAGCATTCTTACTTTATCTTCTCGGGTGCACACTATTCGGGGACAAGAGCGGCACAAGGGTCTCTGTTGACTATCTTGCACTTCTACATGATGTCGAGAACGTGCATACATATGCCTGGGGTGCTGGAGCTCTAGCGTATTTGTATAGACAGCTCGGTCTTGCCTCCAGAGCCCATGCAGCACAGTTGTCCGGGTATTTAACATTGCTGCAGGTATGGATTTTCGCTCACTTTCCGTCTTTAATGCCGGTTTTAAATGATGGATATATACCTGACCAACCACAAGCAGCCGATGGTTGAGCAGACATGACAACAAAGTGTTTTTGGACCATGTCAAAACTATTAGGAACAGGCTTGACATACTGACGGTGAGCGAGGTTAGGCAAAAGTAAAAAAAATTTGGTGTTTTTTTACAACTGATAATAATATCATTTTTATCCACTGTTTTTGAAATATCATGACATTACAGGTGATATGGGCCCTATATCGGTCCTTTAGGGATACCCATCGATTTCAGAAAGTATCCTTTTATATGGATACATTGAAAATGAAGGAGATTGTCGAGCCGTATCACCCTGTACGGATGTTAAGGCGGTTTGGGCATCGTCAATACATTCCACCTCCACCATTCAGTCCTATACGAGTAAAATGTGGACTTACGAGCAAAATCTGTTTGGTGACACATGGACATACTGAGGAAATATGGTTGAGTTGGTTAGATCATGTATTTGCACAGGAGCATCGAGGCGTAGAGGCAAGTACCCCCGGAGAGTGCACGAATGATTATATGGCGTGGTTTGATAAGGTATCTTGACGTTTTATTGGTCCGTCTACCCAAGCCTCAAATCGAGAGGGGGCATAAGATATCCCGTAGGCAAATACTGAAGAGGTAAAATTGGTTTTTTAATTCTTTGTGATTTTATCAAGTATAATCATACTTATAAATATTTTTGTCATAATATATACAGAGAATTCATGAAGTTATAACAATTATTGATTCCTTCTTAGAGCAAGGCGAGACCGCAAGTAAAAAGCGTTCGAGTTTGCTCTATAATGCCCTCGTCAAGATAAAATCACTTATGACCGAGTGCACAAACTGATATTGATACAGTATTATAATCCGTATCGCAGACCCCCACCGAAGGTCCCAGCTCTGCAAGACTCCTGTCAACCCACAAGGAAGCAACCTGCTCGGAAATAACGAAAAATCTAGAATTTGTTGGGTTGTTTTTTAATTGAGCCTCAAACTATAGCTTACGATGATTGTTCATATCAACATGGAGATGATTGTTCATGTCAACATGGAAATGAAGTAGTTAGCATGAAATATATATTGATTTTATTTCGTCGTTTCATGTAAATGAAGTTGTAGTCAAGGATCATATTATATATATGAAATTGTAGTCTTGGATATCTCTGTAGCTATGATTGAATTGTCAATACGTAGAATTTTTATTGTCGTTGTTCTTTGTGTTTGAAGCTTTGAATGAGTTGTTGATATTGTGTGTTTTAATACCAAATTGGGGGTATGAAACACGGACAAGTACTAATATTTGCTAGGGTATATTATTTATCATCCGTATTCCAGGTTATACACACAGTATCAGAGTATCTCTGACGCTATATCCTTGATCCGGATTTACAGAACCGGACCATTTTTAGGTGATCCGGGACTGTAAACCCAGATCACCTAGCCAGAGCTATGGCTCTCTGTCCGGGCAGGCTAGCCCGGACAAGGGACCAGAGATCTGGCTAGGTGATCCGGGTTTACAGTATGATGATGAATTAATACATCCAAAGACATTTGATCGTCAAATAGAACCATTGCCAAGTTGCGCATCTCTATTTTCTTCCCCGTAGACCCACAATTTTTTTTTTCTATTTTCTAGGATTTCACAATGAAAAAAGCGATTTAAGCTAAATATAAACTTTAATTTTTATGATTTTTTACTAAAAAGAGTTAATATTAAAGAGGAATAGGGTTTGGATTTTGAAATGGAATTCCCTGTCTCTCTGCTGTGCTTTCTGCCTCTGCTCTGCTTTCGCACAGAAAAAAAAAGGGGTGCTGGGGAGGATGAAGAAGGAGGTGAAGGAAGGACATTTTTGACGCAAAAAAAATAATGACAAAGTAATAAATAAAGCAATTTTTTTAAGTGGGCTCACCAGGAAGCATGCGGTACGCGAGAGAGAGAGAGACTCCCATTCTTGACTTATCTTGGTGTTAGTTACGAGACATCGGAAACAAACTCTTTTGGAAACCCCTTGGACCTTCAAACGGTGAGGCACTACTTTTTTTTCTTTTTTCTTTTTTTCTTTTTTTTCTATACCTTTTTAAATGCAATGTACATTTTATGAGTCATCAAATTCCTGCTTGACCAAATTCCATCAATGCCTTTTTTTTTTTTTTTTTTTATTCCTCCAAACTATAATCATTCCGATGGAGTGGGCCCCCCGTCTTCCTCCCCACTAATCCACTAAGGGCTCGTTCTTTTTCTCACACACACTGACCCACATTCCTAAACAAGGCCCAAGCCCACAACTTTCCCCAATTCTTCAACCTGTTCATGGTGCTCGATCGCTCGAGGTTAATGGAACCATGAATCATAGCCCGTTGGAGCTCAGATGTGGAGGGTTTATACCCATGACAGTGCAAAGTACAAAGCTTGTTTACTTTTAGTAAATAATTGTATCATAAGCCTTAAAATTGATATTTTTTTTCCAGTACAGCTATCTTTTTTTACAATGCTTTTATCTGCCTTTTCTTTAATTTCTTAAACTTTAGCATTAATTTTACAGGCTTTTATTTAATTTGTTCACCTTTAATGAAAGTTGTCCACTTTTTAAAAATATTTGGAAAATTTCTAGATGCCCCATGATTTTCTCTGCTAAAAGTTAGAAAAAAAATAATCATACTACTAAAAAAAATATAGTACGCCTGTAGAAATTCTCAATGTTTGTCATCTAATTTAATAAGATCAGCCACTTGTACTACAAATTTGTTTGCATTAGTTAATAGCTTCTATTTAATATTTCTACACTTTCGTCTTTCTTCTGTTTAATAAAATCAGCAACGTACATGCTAATTTTATATAAGATGAACACTATGCACAAGAAAATATATTCGAGACAGAGATTTTATCTCATGTTGAACTTTTATTTTTTGGATTTCATTTTGAAACCCAATAAATTTCATCCAGATTTTATTCTTCATTCATATCTGAAATCTGACACTTTGGAGGAGCAATTTTTTTTTTTTTTTTTTTTTCAGATGACCTATTTTATTTTTTATAAAAATTTGACACTGTTCAATATAGAGATTTTTTCACTGCAAAGGGCAGCCATTCTGCACAAGAAAATATAGTGGTTCCTTATTTTTCCATTGCTCGAGGCAAGGATTTTCTCTGCGCAAAAAACAATCATTCTGCACGAGAAAATATAGCTGCTGTTATTCTTTATTTTTCCTACACTACAAGAGGGGAAATTCTAAATATCATATTTCACTAGCGAGCACAATTTCCCCTTTCTGTTGTAAATCACTTTACTATATAGTGTGTGGTGCTCACTTGTAAACAGGTCCGGTCCTAACGTTTTAGAGGTCCGGGGCGAAATGAGAAAGGGACTCTAACAAGTTTTATTAAAATTTTAAATAAATATTTTCGTTACCAAAATTAAAATTTAGTACATAGTTTTGTCATTACAAAAACTAATCATAATTCATAAAAAGCAATTCTTTCGGGCATTCCTAAATGCAAAATCCTCAATAATAGTATCAAGATCAATACTGTCCAATATTTCCTTCTCAATACATAAAATCGCCAAACCATTGAACCTTTCTTGTGACATTGATAACCTCAAATAGGTTTTCAGCAATTTTAACTTTGAAAAACTTCTCTCTGCTGATGCAACAGTCACAGGTACTGTCAATAAGATTCGATAAGTAATGGAAACATTAGGATAACAATCTGCAATTTTGACATACTCAAGAATTTCAACTGATGCATTGACATATTTGGCAGAGTCATCTTCAACACTTTTAACTCAGAAAAAAATCATCTAAATCCACATCCGACACATTGTTATGAGAAAAAGTATTGGCAAAATTAATACAACACTCTCTTAATTCATTATCAACCAATGACTTCAACTTTTTTGAATCCAATAAGAATCCAAAAATATTTTCAAATATCTTTAATTGCTCAAATCTATTATTCAATGAAGAAATCGCCATATCAACAATAACCAAAAAATAATTGACTCTAAATGACTCCTCTTCTGATTGCATTTCCTCTTCATTATCATTTTCATCAAATTGTCTTTTCCTAATAATGAGACGTCTTATTGGAAATGCAGGCTCTACATTCATCTCACATGCAATATTTTTGGCAGTATTTATACTAGATACAAACCCTTCATTTCTATATTTTTCAAAAAATTCCATTACACCTTCTAATTGATTCATGTAGCATTAATGCACATAGATTTAGATTGCAGCTTTTTACTCACCATATTAATTGCAAATAGAATATCATACCAAATAACCATACCAAGTAAAAACTCAAAACACTCAAGTGCACTAACTAAACTTTCCGCTTCACTCTTTGACTTTGCATCATCACAAAATTTTGATAACTCTGACAAAGCCAACCTTATTTGAGGAGCTTGAAATCTAATAGCTTTGACACTTTTTATTCGACTCTCCCAACGAGTATTGGACAAAGATTTCACAGTTATGTTTGAAATATTATCAAGTAAAACCTTCCATCTTTTAGGAGAGTTAGAAAATAAAGTATATATGCGTTGAACAATCCACATGTTAAGAATAAACCAACTATTTCCGATCACTAGTCTCTCTATTACTTAACTTCCTAGTATAATAACTATATAAAAAATGCCCAGATGTGTTATCTAAAGGAAACATAAGATTCAATTCTCTAATAGGCCCTTTTTTAACCAAAATGTCTCTTGATTTATTATCAAGATTATCCCAATTTCTAGGATCATAAATATCAAAAAAATGGGTTGGTTGTTCATCAACTATTATATTTTCAATAATAGATTTATTTGGTACATCATTATACTCACTCAAATTATCAATATCCTCATCATTTTGATTTTGTTCATTTACATTTTCGTTTGAATTTTCAACATTATCATCACTTAATCCATCCAAATTTTCATTTGAGGAACTTGCTATTTTAACAAATTTATCCATAGCTCCCCTTTGTGATTGTATTAACTGCTCTATTTGTTTTCTTTTTTTTCTTTTTTCACTACCAGACAAATATTTTTGAGAAAATATTTTTTTGAGAAAAAATATAACAAAATTATATAAGAAAAAAGAACAAAAACACCTTGAAAGGAACCAAGCAGAAGCAGCAGAATGCCAGAGTAGCTGGGAGCCAATACATTCGACAACCTAATAACAAGAAATATTTATAGAGATAAAGAGAGGGAGAGAGGAGGAGATATTGGTTTAGTGTGGTTTTTGTTTTGGAATGGAGTTTATCATTGGGTTAAAAACAAGCCATTTGAATAAATAAATTAAAATTTTTTTACCCGTTACTGTACATGTGTACAGTAACTAGCTAGTTACTGTACATGTGTACAGTAACTAGATGGGTTGGGACCCTTTAAAATATGGGGCCCTGGGCAGGCGCACAGCCCGCACCTGCCCAGGGCCGGCGCTGCTTGTAAAATGTGGTGCGCATTTAGAATTTCCCCTGCAAGAGACAGATTTTCTTTTTCACAAGAAAATATAGCAGTTGTGAATCTTTATCTTCCCAACATTGTGCTACTCTCCAGCTTGTATAAGAATGTGTTTGGCTCGTAGAAGTAATGGAGATTAAGGAAGAAATTGAGAAGTAGTTTTCAACGTTAAAATAAGAGAAGAGAATTTTTCTTGTGTTTATTTGCTAAAATTTGAAAAAGAAACTGTATTAAGAAGTGAAGTAAGTATTATTTAATTAATTAAATTAAATATTATCTATCTTATTTTATTTATTTTTTATGAAAAAATAAAAAGAGTACCACTTTTGAATGATAATAATGATATTTAAGTAAAAAAAAAAAAAAAAAAAATCTTTGCTTTGTTGCTTTACTTCCTAAATTCTTCTAATCTAAAAGCGAGGAAGAAAATTTTGTAAGTGAGCTACTATATAGGTGTCATCTCACGATACCATATAAGAAGTAACTTTCAAAACAAATCTACTTGTCATGATAAGCGAAATGTTTCTCGGATGACTTGCATACAAGCTGATGTTCTATGCCTTTTTCAGAAAATGGAAGGTATAAAGTGTAAAAAGAAAAGTTCTATTTTCAATCACGAGCAGATTGAAAGAGCTTAGAGCAGCAAAGGGCAGACCTACGTTGAGCTCAGAGTAGGCAGCTGTATCCTTTTTTTTTTTTTTTTAAATCTTGGTATTATCTAACTTCCAAAAAAAAATAATCTCAAGATTGCCCCAAAACATTTCAATTCTACAAGTTCGCCCTCAAAAATTGAATTGCCCTCCTAATTTCTCACCTTTTCCAATATGAAGATTGCGATTTATGAGAGATGAATAGTTTAATGATTTATCTTGTTTTCTTATATTGAATGAAATATGTTTATTTTATTTTTAAACTCTAGAAAACAATAACAATACTCTATCAAGAATCAACTTATTTTGAAGCCTATAAGTCTAAATGCATGATGTGATTGTCTCGCCATTTTTTTTAATGTATTGAAAAATATTTAAAGGAAACATAATTTTTGAATTATATTAATATATAGAATATAAAATAAATATTTATGTTATTATTATAATATTATAAATTTACAATTAATTTATTAAACTAAAACACGCGTGCGCACGCATACATATGAATTGGAGACTCTGCTGCCACACCCGTGACACAGACATTTTGCTCTTTGTGCCCTAACAAGATAGCTTGGCCATCGAATAATTCCACCTCTCCTTATTTGGGTGCTTGGATCCACCCTCATAACCACCTACCCATAGAATGCAAGATGTTATGCCTGACGCGCAGTCCTACTAATAATTTCACTATTATTCTCTCTGTAAACTTTATCCGGTACTACTAAAATTGTCCCTTTGAATTTACTACCCTGTCCGTGAGTATGCTTCTCATTGCACACGCACCGTTTCAATAAATGCACCAATCAATCCCCTCGCACTTACACTCCGCTGGCAGCTGGCTGCTGGTAACATTCTACAGTGTCTGTTACTAGAATTCAATTGCTCCATCAAAAAGAATCCGAGACTAGCAAACTGAAGCATTAGGGTCTCTCGATCCACATTCATCCACGCGATAGCGATGGTCTCATCCCAGCTACGTCGCGTGGTCCTTGTTGGTAGTAAAAATTTCTAGTAAAAAGGAATTTTTCATACAGAACGCGGAGCTAATTCCGTAATTTCGCATTTGGCTATTTAGCCTTGCGTTGAGTAAAACGCGAAACTAAATCAATAGCTCCGCATGCAGAGTGTTTTAACTCCAAGTTAACTTCGCGTGAGAAGAATTCTAGTTTGATTGAGATTGATATTTGGATTTATCCAATACCCA
The DNA here is from genome assembly GCA_036321105.1 of Dracaena cambodiana. Taxonomy (NCBI): domain Eukaryota; kingdom Viridiplantae; phylum Streptophyta; class Magnoliopsida; order Asparagales; family Asparagaceae; genus Dracaena; species Dracaena cambodiana. Next base: position 29,274,142 of record JAYEPQ010000002.1, read on the forward strand.
AATTGAGTCCAATCAGAATTAAAAATCAAGAGATTTAAATCAATATCAGATATTTGATTAGGATCTTTGATGAATATAACTACGTTCCAATTCTATTTGATTGGAAACTCTTATATTGACTCAAGACTATAAATACCCTCTTGAGCAAGTCTTAGGAGATCTTTTTCGAAGCTTGTTGCATGTTTAGAGAATTCGAGTTACGCATGAGAGTCTTGAATTCGCGAAGACTGACAGAGAAGATCCAGGACCGGACATCTTTTTCATCAAGAAAGAAGATTTCTACGTCAGATCGTTAAAAATATATTACTATATAGGAACCATCGCCACATATAATCCACAATTCATTGTAAAAAAAATGATAATTTATAAATACTCACGTTTATTTCTCTGTTATTCTCTTTTATTATAATTAAGTTATTCAATAAAAAGAAGTAAGAATTTTACAACGAATAGTCCTCTGCCTTTCTTGGGCTACGATGGACACTACACTAGAGTAAAGCCTAGAAAATGCACAATTCCGTTACCAATCCGCGTCATCCGACGACTCAAGCAACCTATTTTTATGAAACCTCTCGTCAACACCTCCAACATAAAAAAAGCCACGTAGCTGTAGGTCATCTATAGACCAGATCAGTTATTTCATGTCACGGGAGAAGAAATTTACAGACACATTTTATGGATTTTATGGGAGTTTCTAAAGGGGCACACCATTTTTCCTATTGAGCCTACTTACTTAATAACTGTCCGGAAAACAAAAAATATCCTGGACTAGGAAAAATGATATTTTTTTTTGTTCTCCGGACGGTTATTAAGTAAGCAGGCCCACTAGAAAAATGGTGTGCAACTTTAGAAACTCCGCATTTTATTTACTGGCGGAGTTTTGTTTGTTAATCCATTCTCTTCTGAGGGGTCAACACTCAGGAGCAGAAAGAGGTGACCGTGATGTTCTGCAGTCCAGTCTAATCTAAAATCCACTGTCAACTCCTCATAGAGAGAGAGAGAGAGCGAGAGAGAGAAGTAAGGAAACAAACATGGAGGCGTGGGTTACAATGTTAAGGCTGGCGATGGCTGTACAGGGAAAGAATCACTTGAATCGGGGAGAGACATGATCTCTGACAACATGCTGCGGCAATGCTTGGCTCGCTCGCCCATTCCTTTTTGCGCTCTCTCTCTCTCACTCTCCCCCCCTCTCTCTCTCTCTCGAGTAATAATGCACCGTCCGCTTTAAAAATCCTCTACCTTGGAGAGTAAAATTAAAAGTGGAATTCGGGGACACCGAGACAATTTAGACTTATCGCTGGAATATTTATTGCTCCACACGTCCCTTCAGTTCTGTTTTGTGAGAAGGCTGAGCTGCTGATAACGCACACTTTCAAATTCGTTCCTTTATAACTACTCATACAGGATTCCTCTGCGTCTGTATGCAACATTTGCTTTCATAATAAACAGTAATCAGTTCATATATTTATTATTGGACGCAAAATCAAAGAGTTTATAACAGTACAATCTTTTAGAATTTTAGTTTTTAGTTTTTTCTTGAAAATTTGTTATTGGCGGACGAATTCAAAAGTCTATAACAGCATAATATTTTAGACTTTAGTTATTGCATATTTTATGTATATTTGAATCTTATAAATTTGCCTATATATACATGGTAATTGAATGAAATATACACCTCATTTTTCATATCCCTCCTTCGTGCTTACCATTTTCATATAGTATCATAACAGTAAATTATATTATATTCCAGGCTTATATGTTACTTTACCATGTCTGATGAAAATCTTGCCACCAATATCTCATCATCATTATTCTCACAATTAACAATATCGATCAAAACAGATTCTTATGCTATTCGTCACTCAGATAGTCCTTCTATCATTCTTATTACACCTCTATTGACAGGAGATAATTATGGATTAAGGAGTCGTGCAGTTACAATGACATTTCGTGCAAAAAACAAACTTGGTTTCGTTGATGGGTCACTCCCAATTTCTAAGAAGAAAAATAATATTACCAATTGGGAACGATGTAATGATTTGGTTGAAAGTTGGATTCTTAATTCCGTCTCACCTGAGATCCGTGCAAGTATCCTATATGCTGAAACTGCAGTACAAATATGGAAAGATCTAAAGGATCGCTTTTCTCAATCAAATGCTCCCAATATCTATCAATTGAAACAATTAATATCTGCCCTCAAGTAGGAAGATATGTCAGTTTCAGTATATTTCACACAACTTAAATCTTTATGGGACGAACTTAGTTTCATTATCTCTATCACTCTATGTATCTGTGGTAATGCTAAGAGCATTATTGATCAACAAAATCAAGATCGCGCCATGGAGTTTCTTCAGGGACTCCATGATCGTTTTTCAGCCATTCGTAGTCAAATTCTCTTGATGGAGTCATTATCTTCAATTCAGTGTATCTACAACTTGGTACGTCAAGAAGAAAAACAACAAGATATTAATATTCGAACAACTCCTACCGTTGATTCGGCAACGCTTCAAGTGTCTAAACCACCATATCGTCCTTCGAAAAAGTGCCAACGTCCTTTCTGTGAACATTGTAACAAACATGGTCATACTCTTGCTACATGCTACCAGATTCATAGCTTTCCAGATAAGCAGGTGAAAAAATGAGGGTCACCGCCATCCACTTTCGCTACTTTTGCTAATCAGATAACACCTGAGCAATACAACAAGCTTCTTGCACTTCTAACCAAAGAACAATCTGGTGGATCATCAGTCCATTTGGCAAGTACAGCTCTTACTTTGTTTATCCTCTTGTTGGATTATCAATTTAGGTGCTTCTAACCATATATGTACATCTCTTTCTTCATATTTTACTGTTCATAAAAATATATCAGTTCAATTACCTGATGGTTCTCAAGCGCCTGTGACACACATAGGCATGATTCATTATTCATCATCACTTACTCTGACGAATGTTTCTCACATTCCATCTTTTAAATTCAATTCAATTTGTTATCTATTTCACAATTAACAAAGTCAACAAATTGTGATGTCATTTTTTCATCTTCTGAATATATATTTTAGAACCAAACAATGAAGAAGATGATTGGTCAGGGTAGTGCTCGAAATGGTCTTTTTTTTTTTATCTAGATGCAGATTTAAATTTTAATTCTGCATTTTCATTCCAGCATTGTAATAAATTTGACCTATGACATTCTCGCCCTGGTCATCCATCTAGGTCTCCTTTTGATTTCATTGTTAAAAATTCTCCAAATATTATTGCAAATAAAGATTTTCATTGTGATGTATGTCCGCATGCTAAACAGCCACGTCTTTCTTTTTCTCAAAGTATATCTTGTTCTTCTCATTGCTTTGAATTAATTCATGTTGACATTTGAGGTTCTTTCTCTATACCTTCTAAAAATTTATCATGTTTCTTTTTAACTATTGTTGATGATTATTCAAGGTGTACTTGGATTTATTTAATGAATCATAAATATGAAACTTTCACTATGTTAATTCATTTTTTTTAACCAAATCAATCGTCAATTCAAGACAAAAATTTATTGTATCAACTCTGGTAATGGGGACATTTTTCTTCCTCAACTTCAAACCATTCGATCAGGCAATGGTTCTGAATTTCTTTCTAAACAAATTAAAACATGGTTTCATGACAATGGAATTATTCAGCAACGTAGTTGCGTTGCGATTCCCCAACAAAATGGCATTGCCGAATGTAAGTATCAACATCTACTTGATGTTGCTAGAGCTCTACGATTTCAAGCAAACTTGCCTCTTTCTTTTTGGGATGAATGTATTATCACTGCTGCCTTTCTTATTAACAAACTTCCAACTCCAATCCTTAAATATAAATCAACTCATCAAATTTTACTTGGAACTATTTCGTCATATTCATCTCTTCAAGTTTTTAGATGTTTATATTTTGCTAAAAATATGAATATTCAACATAAATTTGATGAACAAGCCAAACCTGATATTTTTGTTGGTTATCCATATGGTCAAAAGGGATATGACATATATGATTTCAATACTCATCAAATCTATGTTTCTCGTGATGTTATATTTCATGAGTCAATTTTTCCATATCATGATCTTCCATCTCCATCTTTAAAAAATCCACTTACTATTACTCCAATCAACGACGATGGAACTTTTGACTATATTACTCCAATCTATGTTTCTTCTAGTGATTATATCCCTCATATTCTAGCTGATTATCCCAATGATCCTCCAGTGCTTATTCCCACATATTCTCAGCTTGATAATTCAACCCATTCTCCATCGATTTCTGAGAATTCCCCTTCAACGGCACCTGCTCCTATCATTAATAATCATCCTCAACGAATTCGTTGCTCACCCTGTCATCTCAAGGATTATATTTGTAATCATATTTCTTTCTCAACTGCTTTTCCACTAGCAAATTATTTTTCTTTGTCCCATCTAAGTCATTCTCATCGTGCCTTTCTAACTAATATTATTGAAAATCAAGAGCCAAGATTTTATTCTCAAGCCATGAAATCTGCTGAAAGGCATGACGCCATGGCCAAAGAAATTCAGGCTCTTGAATCAAACAACACTTGGTCTTTATGCTCACTTCCCAAAGGAAAATCACCTATTGGTTGTAAATGGCTTTACAAAATTAAATATCAATATGATGATTCTATAGAGAGATATAAATCTCGTTTAGTTGCCAAATGTTATACTCAAGTTGAAGGAATCAATTATCATGATATCTTTGCACCTGTGGCCAAACTCGTTACTGGTCGCCTTCTTCTTTCCATTGCTGCCATTAAGAATTGATCACTACACTAACTTGATGGCAACAATGCATTTCTCCAAGGAGATCTCAATGAAGAGATTTATATGAAACTTTCTCCTGGATTCTCTCGTAAGGGGGAGACTCGTATATGCAAATTAAATAAATCTATCTATGCCTTAAACATGTTTCTCGTTAATGGTTTTCTAAATTCTCAACCACTCTTGTCTGTCCAGGTTTTCGTCAATCTATTTCAGACTATAGTTTTTTTTATTATATTCGTAATCAGACTTTTATTTTTGTTTTCGTTTATATCGATGATATTATTATCACTGGAAACAATGATGATGTCATCTCTGACATCAAATAATTTATTGCTTCATCTTTCTCAATAAAAGACCTTGGCAATTTTTTGTTTTTTTTAGGTATTGAAGTATCTCGCTCTAAACAATGAATTTTTCTATGTTAACGAAAATATACTCTTGACATATTATCTAATTCTAGTATGATTGGTTATCGATCATCATATTTTCCTATGGAGCAATATTTTCGTTTACAACCAAAAGATGGTACTCTCCTTCCCGATCCGGGAATCTATCGTCGACTCGTGGGTCGTCTTTTATATCTCACTGTAACACGACCTGATATTCAATATGCTGTAAACACTCTCAGTCAATTCATACAATCTCCATATTCATGCCATCTTTACAATCTCCATATTCATGCCATCTTTATGCAGCCAATCGGGTTCTTCGTTATCTTAAAGATAGTGATGGTAAATGTTTATTTCTTTTTGCATCTAGTTCTCTTATTTTAGTTGGATATGCTGACTCTGATTGAGCCGGTTGTTCTACTACTCGTCACTCCACCACTGGTTATTTTACCATATTAGGATCTAGTCCTATTTCTTGGAAAATCAAGAAACAGCCAACAGTTTCTCGTTCGTCTGCAGAAGCAGAATATCGTTCCCTTGCTGCATTTACTTCTGAGTTGCAATGGTTAAAATATCTTCTCTCGGATCTTGGTATTAATCATTCACAACCAATTACAGTTCATTGTGATAGTAAAGCTGCTATTCACATTGTCGGAAAATCCTGTCTTCCACGAACGCACCAAACATATTGAAATTGACTGTCATTTTTGTTCGAGAAAAGATTAAAGCAGGTCTTCTTGCTCCTTCCTACCTGCGATCTAGCGACCAACTAGCCTATTTTTTTTACCAAACCACTTGGAGGTGACGCTTATCGCTAACTACTTTGCAAGTTGGGTGTTCTTAATATTTTATCCCAACACCAACTTGAGGGGGAGTATTGAACAAAAATCAAGGAGTTCATAACAGTTCAATTTTTTAGGCTTTTAGTTGTTAGTTTTTTTTTTTTTTGAAAATTTGTTATTGATAAACGAATTCAAAAGTCCACAACAACCCAATATTTTAGGTTTTAGTTACTGTCTATTTTATATATATTTGAATATTGTAAATTTGCCTATATATACACGGCAATTAAATGAAATATACACATCATTTTTCCTCTTTCTCTTTTTGTGCTTACCATTTTCACATTTATTATGTTTCACATAATCTTTTAACGATACATGATGAGCTCCCTAGCAACCTAATTAATGGGGAATTGAGATTGATCTAAAGATTATTACTCCACTAGCCGATCGAATGATGTAAATAGACCACAAGGAGTTGAGTTTTAGCCTAGTATTATAAAAATACTAACACTAAAATTTTGCCAATTACTATAGTTATATAGTTATAATATAACTTATTATCTGTTAAGTTTAAAACTCTCATGTTAGCCTCTAAAATCCTAACGGTGTTAGTTAGCAGTTTGTTATTCTTACACCTTTTAACTTAAACTGTATTTTTTTTATGAAATCTCCAAATTACGCTTCTCCTATCATGCTTCGGGTGTGTTTTGAAGAGAGGGAGAGAAGGATAACTTAGAGATTTTATAAAAAATATACAGTTTAAATTAACGAGGAGGTGAAAATAGTAAAATGTTAACTAACGCCGATAAGAGTTTAGAGTTTAAGTGAGAGTTTTAAACTTTAGATATAAAATTACTCTGTTTCTATAGTAAACAGAGTGTCGCAACAATTAACCCTTTTATTTATTTGCAGGATCAAACAACCAGCTACTAGTAATTGCCTAATATTTAAGATAAAAATAAGGGTTAATTACTCTTAGACCCCCTGTAGTATGAGACATGTAATACTTAGACCTCCTGAAGTTTAAAACTCTCACTTAGACCTCCTGAAATATCTAAATCACCGTATTTTAATTACATTCAGACTCCTAGTCCAGGAGATCTAAATGAGAGTTTTAAACTTCAGGAGGTCTAAATGTTATATACCTATACTACAGGGAGTCTGAATATAATTAACCTTAAAAACCAACCAGCTATAAAGAAGAAGAATGAGAGAGTACGTAAACAGTACAAACGCCACAGTCTGCACCACACCACTCCAAAGTCCAGCAAACTTTTTTTCTGCACAATAATTGCAGAAACGAGGCAAGTGAGAAACCCAACGAGCCATCTTCGCTCAACGCGAGCCCCCCAAAAACCAAAATCACACACTCCGCTGCTCTCCTCCTCGAAAGCAAGAAAAGAGAAAAGCTCATGTGACCCAAAAACCAAAATCACACCAATCAATCTTGAAATCTCCATCTCGTTAGCCCATGTGACCCAAGCTCCCCCTTGCCCCCTTTTTGTTTATCGTGCCGCGCCACAGCTGCTGCAGTAGCGAGTACAACTACTGTTCCTACACCTCATCCGCGGCCAAAATCTTTGTTGGATTCTCATTTCTAGCGTTATATATACAAACAGGCTCTTTTAATTGGTTGGCTTTGTGTTTGTGTTGGGTTTGGATTCAGTAGTATTTGTCAGCGATGGAAATGGCGGCAGTGACGATTGGGATGGTGCTGGCGGTGGAGAGAGGAGCGATGGTGGAGCAGGGCAAGAAGAAGCTGAGGAGCTTCTACTGGAGGCTCCGTGCCGAGATGCGACGGCAAATGGTGAGAAATCGTAGGCTGAGAAAGCAGCGCTTCAGCTTTCACTACGATCCTTTCAGCTACGCTCTCAATTTCGACGACGGTATCGCCTCCCGCTATCTCTGCTAGATGATGACGCCCAAACTTGTAATCTTGCTGTTGTCGTGTTTTCTGTCCGTTTTCTTTTGGGTTTTTTTTTTTTTTTAGAGGAATATAAATGGGAAGATAATCAGATTATGGTCTTTTTAGTTAGTTTATGTGCTTGCGAGAAATTATGGATATTTTCGAATGGAAATCAATTCTACATGATAAACTGTGTTGCTTACCTTTATAATTTTCCGATTCTTTTATATAGAAGAATTCGTGGGAAAATTAAGCATAGGTTTCTTGCTGAAGGCAAGTTGAATTTTTCATTTTGCTTCCTCTGTCACAAGCAGCAGCAGCAGCAGAGGAATGGCAGAAGGGCCATAACTGGCTGGCTGGCTGGATACATTGAATTTATTCTTAATTAATTCTTCAATTAATACTCACTCGCTTTATCTTTTGATTTCAAACTGTATGCGAATTAAAAGTACTCTTCTCCGTTTTGTTTATTACGCACGTGTATCACCAGGGGGAATTAACGATGGATTCATCTGTTTCGTTGTCGACGGTAGGTCTTTCGGCTGGATGAGCAAGAGCAAAACTCGGAAAATGCAGTCAAGTACTTGGTAGAAAAATGAGAAAAATACACCTCGAGCTCCCCAGTGAGTAATTTTAATGGGGGAGGAGGAGATCACATGCTTGTGTAGGGTCCGAAAGAGGACAATTGGGAAGTGGGGGGATTTCTAAAGGAGCACACCACTTGAATTAGGGTGTGTTTGTTTGTTTGGACCTAAACTTGGAAGCAAGATTACTTTTACTGTTTTTGTGTCTGTTTGCCTAAGAAGAAAAATGAAAGTTATTTTCACTTAGGCTCTGTTTGTTTGCATTGCAATGGTATAGATAGTAGTGGAATCAACTTATTTTTATTATTTTTAATATTTATTTATTTTGTTCAGAAATAATTTAAAAGTGACTCGGCATGTAACTCTTCGAATTTTCTTCCACTCTAAAAAGCCATCGAAGGAGAAAAGCATCTCCCATATGGAGAAAAAAAATAAAAAAAAAATCAATTTTTTTTTTTTTTTTTTAATATCCTTCTCTCTTGTGTAATAGCTTGACTCAAGTCCCTTCACCTCCTCCTTCTGCAGTATTCTCCTCATCTCCTCCGCTATAGGAGTAGGTCTTCCACTAGAGCAGGTGCAGCGACTCCACCAAGCCACCGGTTCAAATCTCTCTCCACCAAGCTACTGGTTCAAATTTCTCTCCTCATCTCCTCCACTTCTGAGTTAGTTTTTAACGTTTTTTTCTTTGAAAGTAGCTGCGAACTTTTTTCTTCTCAAATCTCTCTTCCAAAATAGCTGCGAATTTTTTTTCTTTGAATTATAACCATAATCTATCCATTTTTTTTTCCAGAAATTTAGGGCTTTACCTTCATTTATTTGACGCTAGCTCTCTCCATTCCTTGTTTTTGTGAAAATCGGAGGGAATTATTTTCAGAGAATCAGAAGGAAGAAAAGGTTTCGGGTTCTTTTCTTCTTCTTCTTGTTCATGTAGTAAATCCTAATTATGCTTCTTTGCAAATACCTATAAGAGTAGGGTTTCTTTCTACATTGTTCGATTACTGTCCCAATGCCGAAATTTGAGACTTTTTTTACTACAATTTTGATAAACCATGACATTTCATTTTCTGTTTGTCATAAAATTGTAATCTTTTGCCCTCTTCTTGTGATTTTTTTCAACCTAATCTTATGCATTTAAGAAATCGTAACAAATGTTCTAATGCTCTTTTTTTTTTAGAATTTGAGCCCTAATCTATCCAGTTTTTTTATAGAAATTTTGGTTGCAATCTTAGATCTCTTGCTGCGATTTTTTTCTTTTTTACCTGCGATTTTTTTTTTTTTGAATTTTAGCCATCATCTATCCCGTTTTTATCATCTATATCCAGTTTTTATAGAAATTTTGGCTGCGATCTTTGATTTACTGCTGCGATTTTCCTTTTTACTTGCCCAAATCGTTGGGAAAGAGATGTTTCTCGAAATTCTTTCCGTCTTTATCCTATCTATTATGTGATGGTGCATTGCAGTGCTTCACATGGGAGTTTCTAAAGGCGCACACCATTTTTCCTATTATGGGTCGTGAGTAATTTAGTTGAAATTTGAAACTCTAGAAAAATCTCCTGCTTAGTAAATAATTAGTTATATTAACTCTTTTTTAACCAATATTCATTCATTTTTTTCTTATCTCCATTTTAACCTCACTCCCCTGCTTCAAACAATACTCTTTCTCCTTCCTCAGTCTTCTTATCGTCGCCCTCTCTCTCTCTCTATACCTCTTTCTCCCTCACTCCTTCTCTTCATTCCATCCTGCCCTCTCTCTCTATCCCTCTTTCGCCCTCACTTCCTCTCTTAATCTCATCCCCCCTCTCTCTACCTCTTCTTTCCGAGGGGGGGGGGGACGGAATTAAGAGACGGAATTAAGAGAGGGAGTAAGGGTGTTGTTTGAAGTAGAGGGGTTATGGTAAAATGAAAACTCGAGAAAATGAGTGAACATTGGTCTAAAAGGGGTGAATATAACTAACTGTTCACTAATAAATGTAACGGTTGAGGGGATTTTGTAAGAGTTTTAAACTTTAAAAGTATTAAGTTACAAACTTCTATACTACAGGGGGTGGGGGTGGGGGTGGGGGTGGGGGTGTGACTGTAATTAATCCTATAATAAAATTATCCCTAAAAAGTTTTGACTATTTTACCCTCTTTTTCAATCTCAACTCTTCTCTCTCAGTGGCGAGGGTGAGTGGCGGGTGGGAGACTGGAGTGCGAGCAGTGCTGGCGATATCCAGAGAGCTGCTGTGTTGGGGAAAGGTCTACAGTGGCCGGTCCTACAGAGGAGGAGAGAAAAATTTAGAGAGGGAGGGTTGGGGAGTTAGGTTTTAGGGGATGGGGAGAGAATGGTAGAGAGAATGAAGGATAATTTGATCATTTTTGGTGTGCCTACTAGGAAAAATCCTCTCTTTTCAAAAAAGTGGGCGGGCTCACTAGGAAAACTGGGCTCACTACGAAAAATGGTATGCCCCTTTGAAACTCCTGCTTCACATATTACTTGTTTGGATATATCCAAGCGTGTGCAACACGGGATTGCTGCATAACCCATTTCAAATTGCTTTATCCATGGTAGAAGGTGTTGAGCAAAGCTGCTGAGAAGCTGAGATTTATTAAGCAAGATAACTGTAACTGGATTCTAATTTGATTGATTTATGCTTATTTTCTTTTTCTTTCTGTAACTAGCCCGCCCCCAAAAAAAAAAAAAAAAAATTTGCAATTGAATTTTGATCTGAATAAATGTAGATTACTGATTGCAAATTATCCAATATCTGCCGCTGCATTTAGTTTGATTGTATTGGTCTCCTATGATTGTTGCAGTCAAGAGTAAAATGACATTCAAGTTCCTTACAAGGGCATTGTTTTAAGATAACTGGGAGTCGGCTGGTCTATACAAATTTGAAACTTTTTCCCAATGTGAAGATAATTGTGCTAAAGCAAACAAAATAGGTTGTAATGTGAACTTGAAATGAATATGGCTCTAATGACAAATCGAGATTCTATTACAATGTACTATGATGTAGAAATGAGGTAGTCATCCAAGGGACTTAAAATGAATATGGAAGTTCTGTAACTGCATATTTACAAGGGACTCAAAAAACCCATTTGGTGGAGAATTTTGAGATAAAAGAGTATGCGATTCACCTTGATGAACTTGAGCTCTTACACTCAGTTAGTGATAATTCTATTTTATGCTGCCATTTTATGTGTCTACAGTTGCAGTTGGAGAATATTGCTATTAAGGATTTCTTTGTGTGTGACATTGATGTGGGATCTGTAGTTGCAACTAGAGAGCATTTCATTCATATCCATTTGGATTTATTTTTGGGTTAGCCTACATATCTATATATTCAGGACTTACTAAAACTCAAAACTTAGCCTACATATCTATATACATATCTATAGCCTACATATCCTATACCTTCTTTTTCAATGGATAACTTTTGGGAATTTGTTTCTGATGGTTTCCGCTTCATCTGCGAGACCAGCAGGAGAAGCTCCCTGCGCCCGAAGGCTGTCCATCTCTTGAGCATCCAGAATTGGGTGCTGCGTAATGCTCATGTTTTGTCGGATGCCACATTTCTATCATGTACATGGGATGTTACTTTAAGCTTATTAGATAGTCCATGCGACGTGGCTAATAACTTGCGTAACCATGTACAGGTACATCTTATTAAGGCATAATAGATCAGGTGGAAGGAACGGTCCATGTCTCTTGGGTGCAGCCTAGAGTTTTGGGGATACCTCAGATAAAATCACTGTGAGACCGCTTGGATGGCTGGCTAGACAAGGTGCATACAACTTTAATTCATTGCTTTTGAGATCCCTCTTCATAAACCTCAATTTTTTTTTCTTGCAATTAAAGGAAAATGTTATTGCCGCTTTATCGACTGCATAATGTTTATTGGCATGAAAACTTAATCTCATTTTGTGTGATTTCTGAATTCTTAGCAGTCTTCTATAATAGTTGTTTCGGCAAACTGACTGAATGTCCGGACCGATACTAGATTGATGTTATTGTATGATTCGTAGTGAATCTTGTTTTTTCTTAATATTGCACATCATAGCGATCGCAAACCAAATTATCAGCACAACAATGTCGGTGGAATGTTTGTTGTCGAGTTGCCCTTTTCTATCTCTGTTATGGTACTGCGACCAGTTCCATCGTTTATCTTCTTCATTTTTTAGATTCGTGTTTGTTTTGATAAAGGGGTTGGGACTGCAGCCTGCAGGATATTGATATGTTGCAATCTTTAACTTGTTTTGTTACATAGAAACACATGGCCGTCGATGCAGATTGCAGGCTGCTGTAGTTTTGTTACACAGAAACTTTATAATCCTCTGTTGAATTTAGTTCTAAATAATTGTTTACCAAGTAGTTCTAAATTATTATTTATGAAGTTATAATTATGGAAAGGCTACTAAGGTTTTCAAAGTTACTCTAAACTATTAATTATTTATTTATTTAATATTTAAATATTAGTTTAGTTAGTATATTCATTATTATAATTCTTCAAATTAATCATTTTAATTTTTCTTTCTAAATTTGGATATGTTGTGGTTAAGATTTGAAGATGGAAAGAGAGATTATTTGGAACATTGAGAGTGGTAATCTCACAATGCTGTTTGGATCCTTGCTTTCATTCTTTCTTTTTACTAGTCAAACAAAAGAAAGTAGAGAAGGTACTATTTTATTTGGGCTTTTTTCTTATGCAAAACGAACAAGCTAATTTGTGTGAAAGTAGAAGAAGTATGCACTTCTTACTTCTCATATATAGACCAAATAAACAAAAGAAGTTTAAGAAGTAATCTTTTCTACCACTTTATTTTTGAAAAATTACTTCTAATTCTTCTCTACTTTATATACTTTCAGGTAGCCAAATAGGGCCTAAGAAGATAGGGCCTAAGGAGATGTGGATTTTGTGTGGTAACTTAAGGAGGTGCTCAGTAAGAACAGTGGTGTGCTCCTTTAGAATTGCCTTGGGAGGAGCCATCTGCAGCGCATGAGGGAAATTCTTCCCACCTTTTGTGCTAAGTGAGCCCACCTAAAAACAACTTCTACCTGCTCAGCAGGGGGCTCACTCAGAAAAAGGTGGCCTCCTTACAATTTCCCGTGCACATGTAAAAGTGTTCTGTTGAAGTTCCATATTAACCTCGCAAAATAGTACATTTACGAGCATGTTTATGAGATGAGGATTCTGTAAAGGGACGGTTTGCAAGTCCAATGGATTGGGATTTTTTTTTTCCAGTAACTTGGTTGCGGGACATTTTCATTTGTGATAGGGTAGAGTTGTAGCCAAACACACCCTTAATGTTTGGTTTTGTTGTTTCCGTATATGGATCCCGTTTCTTGTAGGCCGGCCCATAATTTTTGACAAACCCGAGTGTTATGCAAGCCTCGTTCGCCATATCAGCTGTTTAATGGAGTTTAAAAGGCAACCATTTAAAATTTAAATTGAAGTTAGTTTAGATGTTAAAATAGAGTTGTCCAAAACCTGGTTTAGCTAATTCCAGAATTAGCCAAAAAACATTTCAGAAAATCCAATCTAACTTAATTTTACATTTGCCAAATCTACTATGCTTTGCTCCTCTTTTTGTTCGGTCTCATCCCCATACTACTGAAACTCGACTTCTAAACAACTTCACACAATTAACTAAACTTGTGTTTTATAGTTCGAAGTTTGTATTATGGTTCTGTTTTGAGTTAAGCAAAACCGTTAATTTTGCATCTAAGCTAGGCTTGATAAGAGTTATGCCCTGGCTAGGAATGAGAATGGACGAGTCTAAGGATCCATTCTTGGCCCATTCTATTCAAGATTTTATATTTCTAACTCAAAATTTTAAATAAGGTGGGCAAAAAATTGACCTTGGCCGGCATAATGCCCATTCGCATCCTGATTTGTGTGGCTGGGAAAGGTGCGTAACGGCTGGGTTTGGCATATCTTGTTAAGGGCCGGATGCTGCTGCAAACACTCCCTGCAGGCCTCTTCAAGGAGATCCAGCGGGACTAAAAATTTGATAGCGAACACCAAACAGTGATTCGCCAAACACTGATACTGAATCTTCTGGAGCTAAAAGGAGGGCTAAATAAAAGAAATTTTTTTAAGAGAAAAAAAAAAAAAGCCGAAACAAAAACGTTTTCCTGCAAAAGCCTGAAAATGTGCAGCACAAATCTATCAAACGCAAAGCCCAAAGCCACTCAGCAAGAAGCAGCCATTTCCCAACGAACAACGTCTCTCATGTGTCATATCCCAACAGCCAGCTAGCAGCCATTCGCCGTTGCCCCATCAAACATGATTCAAGAAACGAGGGAGCCCGAATGCTTCGGTTCCCGCGAACTCATGTCTTTATCCCCAAGTATAAAAAAACTAGAAGAAATAAAATGATCGGAACTAACAGAGGGGACATATGAGAGAGTAAAAGTGATGGGCGGGCATGGCATCAGCAGTAGCAGCAGATGGGGAGTCTTGGATGGTGGAGAGGGCCAAGGAGGAGCTGCAGATGCTAGAAGCCATGCACCCCAACCGATTCGACTACCTCAAGTTGGAGCTCAAGTCCTTCATCTTTGAGGTCGACGCCAATACCTACGACTCTTACGCCTCGGCTGCCGCCGTCGCCGCCGCCACTCAAGGTAGCTGCACACTACTTTCACCAATTCCTTATATACTTAATACATCACTCGAAACCAATTTGCTTAATTAATTTTACTTCGATCGTTATCTATGACTGTGAATTCAAAATGCATCTACTGAATTTGCAATACTAACAGCATCTTCAAATAATCGGCACAAGAGGAAGAAGAGTGATGAAGAAATAATAATAATACATGATCATGAGCAGAATATGCGCGACTATAGTAACTCACCATTATCATCATCAGAGAAGAAGAAGAAGAAGAAGAAGACGATGATGAAGAAGGGAAAGGACAGAGTCGATATGGTTATCGAGAGGGCTGAGGCTTGCTTGAAGAGGATACAACTCGTTAAACAGACCTTTTTCCAATAGCTTTCTCACCTGATGAGCACATTGTGCCCTAGCTATTTAATTCTAACTCTATCTTCATATATAGGGTCCTCTTTTAAGATATGAAATAGGAAGTTGTAATTAATTAGCTTATATTTCTACATGTTCTCTTATAAATTTCAGTAATGAAAAGCCCCAATCTCCCAACCAACCTGGATTCAACAATGCAACTTTAGCAATGTTTCTAATAATATTTTTTTTTTGAGAGTTTCTGAATTTAAAAATGCAGTATGCACACATGAAAGTGGTTTTTACATATTTGTACCTTAAATCTATAAAATTTTGAATTTAGTTTTCCAATTTTTTAATATTTATAATTTATTCTTCCAAATAGTTACGTCACTTCAGTCTCTAACTATATTTTTGGTCCAAATTTTTCGTTATACGCCTGAGTTACTTCACTTTAGTCCTCCCTTCTCTCTTCCTTGTTTCTTCTTCTAATTGAGTTCCCTTTCCATTCCTCTCTTCTCTCTCTCTTCCCTTCCCATTAATTTCTAAAGTAAAGGAATCCATGGGAACCTAGTAAGAAGAGGGAAGAGAGAGAGTAAAAAAAATGGAGAAGAGAATTCAATAATAAGAGGAAGAAAAGAGAAGTGATGACTAAAGTGAAGTAACTTAAGTGTGTAACGGGAAATTCAGGTTAAAAATATAGCTGGGGACTAAAATGAGATAAGTTAAGGAATTTGGAGAATAAATTATAAATATGAAGATTTGAATGACTAAATTAAAATTTTTAAAGATTTAAAAGACAGATATGTAAAAAAACTACAAAAGTCAAGCTCCAATTTGTTTCCTACACTATTTGTTTGATTCTAAATTAATTCCTGTGTACCCATTGGACAATAACATAAGAAAGATAATGAGTTTATATTTCTCCCAGGAAAAGTTGAGAAAAGCCAAGGTTCTACTGTTAAGGGGCTTACGCTTAGGTTTGGGAGTTTCCAAATGAGCACACCACTTTTCCCAGTGAACCCACTAAATAGTTCAAGTGAGCTCACTAGGAAAAGTGGTGTGCTCCTTTTGAAACTCCCTTAGTCTTGGATTTCTGCATACCTTATTGGACTTATTAGTCCTTTCAGTCCTCATACGTGGCACTGTATGAGTGATCTACTGTGGAGTTTGCTGTTTACTAAACAGAGCAAGCTAATGAACTTGCCGTAGTTGGCTTGAGAACTGGATAATGAAACGGCCTGGTTATGGCCCGTGTTCACCTATATTGCCTGAAGGCTAATCGCTCTTATTTTTTTTTTTTTGAGCAATGAAGTTGGTAATCCCCCTGCGTTTAAGTAATTAGGGTTTAACAAAACTGTGCATAATTTAACTTTACATAATATCCTTACTCTCTATAATGAGTTTGGATTAAAAAAGCAAAATAGAGCATTAATTCTATATTACATATATAATTAGGCGTTAATTGTAGTAAGACTTCCTAATTTATTATCCTTAACTTTAAAACTTTCAATTTAATTCTTTAACTTCTAATGTCATTAGTACATGTTATTATTCTTATCTTCGTTTAACTTAAACTGTATATTTTTTTTATAAAATTCTCAAATTATTCCTCTAGGACTGTTTTGGGTGAGTTTTTAGTGAGGCAAAGAAGAGTAATTTGGGAATTTCATAAAAAAAATTGTAAATTTTAAGTTAAATAGAGTTGAAAATAATAAATTATTAACTAACGACATTAGGAACGCAGAGACTAAATTGAAAATTTTAAACTTAAGAGATAATAAGCTACACAACCCATATAGTATAGGCGATATCAGTGCAATTAATCCTATAATTATTGAAGAAGTTGCCGTATCATTTTCGCCTCCAATTCCATTCGGCTAATCACTCTTATTATACGAACTCTACCAATTTTACCGTAGACTTCAATATTCATATTGATGGAATTGCTCGGAGCTTTAGTCTGAATTAGCAAATCAAGAAATATTATACAAGAAAGACAGTCAAGCTGTCTCTAGAGAGACTAAAAGAGATACTGAGAAAGAGAAATTAGAGAGTTTATAGGCCAATATCAATTTTCTTTGAAAATTAGATAGTAAGAGAGATCTTGTACAGGGAAAAAAAAAAAGAGCTCTATATTTATAAAGACAATTCAAAATTCAAATGATCACAAGATCTCCAAACTAACTGTTTTATTGCTGTACGATATTTTGATCAAAATACGCTCCAAATCCGGGAGTTTCCAAATGGAGCACACCAATTTTCTTAGCGAGTCCACTTAAAAGGTGTCAGTTCAGTCAAAAATACACTAGACAATGGACTCACTAGGAAACGTGGTGTGCGCCTTTGGAAACTCCCCCAAATCCGAGTCCGACATCGATCTGAGCCCTTTCTCCTGACCGTTGGAAACTTGGGCTTGGCCTTAGTTCGGGCTTTAGTCAAGGTACTCGGGCCCGGACCCCGACAGGAGTACAGAGTCCGCACAGATTTAACACTACTTATAGATGAAAGAGTTTTTAAGAATCTGTCCGTCAAAACTTTAAAAATTAGAATTTAGTTTCCACATCTTCTTATTTATAATTTAGTCCTCTAAATCCTTTAAATTATCACAATTTAGTTTCTAACCATATTTTTGATCCAAATTTTCCATTATACTCCTGATTTACTTCACTTTAGTCATGCTTTTCCTCTTCCTCATCTTATTGGCTTCCCCTCTCCATTTTTCTCCTATCTTTCTTTTCTCTCAATTAATTTCTAAAGTGAAGCAACTTAGGGGAACCCAATAAGAAGAGTGAAGAGAGAGACGAGAAGAATAGAGAGGGGAATCCAATAAAAAGATGAAGAGAGAAAGAGGAGAAAAGTGAAGACTAAAGTGAAGTAAGCCAGGGATATAACGGAAAATTCAGATAAAAATATAACTGGAGGACTAAATTATAGTAACTTAAAAGGATTTGAGAAACTAAATTATAAATATAAAGATTCGAGTGACTAAATTTTAGTTCTTAAAGATTTAATGGACAGATTTGTGAAAACCCCTAGAAGAAAACAGAATTTTCAATCGTTGTGTAATTTTTAATTCCAATATTCTTTTAACAAAGCACGTGCATTGCACTTGCGAAAACGAGCGAAATGATAAAGAGGTTGAAACGGAAGCATCCACCAAGTCGAAGAAAAATTTAGAGAAAAATAAAATAAAATAAAAAGAAAATCCTAGAAAAACCGTCTGCTCTTTGGATGGGTTGGTGCTCTCCCTCCTCTCCCAAGCAGGCGGCTTCATCCCTGCTCCTCTTCGCGTTTGGCCTCTCCCTCTTCGCCGCCGGGGCCCATTTCTCGTATGTCAACATCGGCCCCCAGCAGGCCCGCACAGTAGCCCGCGACGATTTTGTCCGGGACTACCTCCGCAAGAAGTACGGCTACAACTTCGAACGGCCCAAAGGCCCAACCTTGTAGAGGGCTCTCTGTTCCGTACACCGCCGTCTACCCTCCGTTGATCGCGTAGATCGACATGGGCGGCGCCTCCGATCCCTCCTCCGTCTTCGTTAGGGCTCTGGTTAAGTTATATTTCTTTTTAATTTCTGACTCTCTTTAATTTCGGCAGAAAGTTTTGTGTTTAAGGATCTTAATGTTGAAATTTAGCAGGGATTTTGATCTAAATGCTCAGTTAGTTGTCGTCCATCATAATTTTGTTTCCAGTTTGTTTTAATGAATTTAGGGTTTTTTTTTAAAAAAATTTTAAAATCTAGCCGAAGAAGTTGTTAGCTTGAGATATGGATGAATACCTTTGCATTCAACTATTGATTAATACTTTTTCATCCAACTATTTATATATGCATCCTAAGATCAACAGATTCTTTGGATCGTATAATTGATCCTTCTTTCTACTTCCAAAACGCATACCACCCTTTTTGCAGCAAACTAGTATGTAATTGCTGGTAAAATTAGGGCATGATGTCGTATATTTAGAGCATTTGGTAATATGATTGGCATTGTTACTTGAGAGCAAGGTTCAGAAAATATTTGGTATCCGCTGAGCACTTATGGTTTCAAAATCAGCAATATTGGAAATATTGGGTTGACATTATACTGATTATTGTGTATTGGGTGCCTCAGAATTTTATACAGCATATTCAATATGCATCTGTATTGTTTGATATTTAAAACCTTGCTTGAGAGTGGTGTGTCTCATCTCAAGTATGATTGATGCTCACTTGTTTGAAGGTTCCTGTGTATCTATCAATCAACAATTATATCTACTGGCTACTTATGTTTTGAAAGTTTTTCTACAAGGCGATCTTGATTACTTATTCGGAGACTAGCTTAGTAGACTCTACCGATCTCCTAGATGGTTATTTTTGTGTTATTATTCCTTAGGTTGTCATTTCTTCTTCTGCATCCTACAAAAATTCACCTTTATCCTGCACAACTTATAATTACCTTATTTTGTTGAAAATTGAAATGGTTTTCTATGTTTGTATATATGTTCTGATATAAGAGCATAAATTTTATCAAGCAAGGATGCTGTTTAGTAGTTACAGCCATTCAAGTTGCATGCGATTGTTACATATTTCTTGGAATTGTATTTTCTTTAGGGATGTTTGGTTGTTTGCAAGTGACGTTCAAGTTGCAATTTATATTACTGTAATTGAAATTGTAGTAATAGATGTTGATGCTCACTTGTATTACTATGTTTGGTTTAGGAATTGCAAGTTATAACTAGAGTTGCAAAATCTTTAATTTTTTTTTTTTTATAATTATTTTCAAGAGGTCTGAAGGTGAATAGTTACGGATTACGTGGGGATTATGTGGAGATTTGGCACTCAGCAGTGTGTTGATTGATGGGCTTTGTAAGGCGAAGGAGCTTCGAAGAGCAATTGATTTGTATATGGCTTTAGATGTTCAGGTGATCAAGAAGTTTTACTCGGTCACTTCAAACAAGCTTCTCAGGGAAGGTGCGGAGAAGTTGGATTTGGAATTCTGGTCTTACTTTATAATGCAATTCTGGATGGACTTATCATTAAGCAGGCAAGGTAGAAGGAGCCCATATGTTGTTAATGCAATGGTGGATGCTCAAACCTCGCAATGGAGAGTTGATGATTGTGAGGCAGATAAGTTGTTTAGAATGAAGAGAGTTGTTAGACCAAATGCTGAATCGTTTGCCACCATAGTCTATGGCTTGTGCAAGACCAAAGAGCTGGATAAAGCTTCAGTTCTTCTCCCGGATATGATTGGAATCTGGCTGTAAAGGGAAATTTGTTGTTGTATAAGCACTTGATCAGTGGGGGCTCGGCAGCATGGGCAGACTAACTGAAAGCTATTAAGTGTTGAGAACAATGAAGGAACTCGGGTTTGCTCCTACTGAATCCACAAACAATTCGATATTCTACTGCCTCTGTAAAGGAGGGGTTGTGGCTGCTGCCGTTGAGTTGCTCAAGGAGATGAGAGCTCAGGTCATGTATCGTGGATAAAACACTGCCGCAATGGAGAAGTCACAGAAGCCACCAGTTTTGATATGGTTCTATATTCTGTAGGCAGATATTGATGGAAAATGCCGGACTGTAGATATGGACAGTGCATTATAACTCTTTCATCATGTGTCGTAAATTTGTATGTTTTGGATGTGGTAGCTCGTAATATACTAATGAATGAATTTTGTTAGGCTGGAAGATTACAAGAAGCACAGGGAATTTTGAATGAGATGCTAGACAAGGGGCTTTTTCCTTCAGTTGTCACTTGAAAACTTGACGGTAGATGGCTGGTGCAAGGCTGAAAAGATTGATGAAGCGATGAAGCAGTCACTTGCTTTTCTGTACTAGTTGGTGAGGGAAGCTTCTAAAGGGGCACACCATTTTTCCTAGTGAGCCCACTTAATAATCGTTCGGCCAACCAAAAATACCCTTCGGCCAACCATAAATGGCCAACCAAAAATACCCTGCAAAGTAGGCTTTTTCTTTGCAGGCTCATTAGGAAAAATGGTGTGCCCCTTTAGAAACTCCCGTCGGTGAGGAAAGGCAACCAAAAGGGGTTGCATATATGAGCTTAATAGATGGATTCTGCAATACAGGAAGCACTGAAGATGCCGTTGATATCTGGAGTGAGGTGAGGGAGAAGGATATGCTCCAAATAGAATTTCCTATACAGCTCTTGTCTATGGATTATACAAATATGGACCAGATATTTTTATTTATTCATTGTTGATTGATTCCTTAATTTTGAGTAAAAATGCAATAAAAGCTCTTACTTCTGTAATGTCATGACTTTGATGTGGATGGATGAAATACATGAATCAAAATTTAAAATATCGGGATTGATATTAGTATTGGCTGATCGTAAATAATATTAAATATGGAAATATTGGGATATAATATTAAATATGGAAATATTGGGATATAATTGGAAGCAATGTTGAAAATAACGCGTTATGAAACCCGTTATATTGTGTTACATAATCTAACGGAATTCTAGCGCTACATAACATTTGGAAATAATTCGGTGCACCATAACAATAAGTTTTTTATGTTATTTTACGTTATATATATTACGTAACGTTACATTAAATTACGTTATGTTACGTTATTTACAATTATTTTTTTAGTAATTTCTATATTGTTGTTGATTATTATTTTGATTATTAGTGAATTGCTGTTATTTTCTTTCTTGATTAATTGTTGGCTTGTATGATTGCTTGTGGAATTGCTAAATTGTTAATTTACAATTATTTTCTTATTCGCTTGTTGTAATTCCTCTCTAGTTGCTGAAATATCTTACTTATTGATTCTATTGAATTTTTAATTGAACTGAAATCAACAATTACAAATAAAATAAATTGAACGTTATAAAATATAAATTTCAATAATAATAATAACTGGAATTGAAATTAAAAAAATTAGAATCTTGTTTTCTTATTTAAATGATAAGTGGAATTATGATTGCAGACTTAATATAATTTATGAAGATAAATGAGAAAATTATTGTAAAACTTAATATAAAATTAGAATAGATTATACATTACAAAATGGTTTTATATTCTTTTTTAGACATTTTAATTTTTTTTAATTTATAAAAATTACTTTATTTAGTTTTACATTTATTTTATTAAATAAATAGAAAATTGCATAACCTACGTTATACGTCACGCTATATGCGACATAACTTAACAGAGGCAAAACGTTACATTACGGTTATCGCTATTTTAAACATTGATGGGAAGTATCATTACTGATGTTATATATGGCGTATTAGGCACCTCAAGATCTCAAAATATGTGGTGTATTAGGCACCTCAAGATCTCAAAATATGATACGATATAACAATATATATTAGTGATATATCTGTTCGCCATGAAAATTGAATTTCTCTTTACTGACAATCTTTCAATAAAGGATTACAATCTAACGGTTTCCCGTTTACAGAAGATGAAAAAGATGGACTTCCTCTTTGTTTAAAGCTGGGTTTCTAGGTAGCTATGGAGGACGATCCTTCTCTCCGTTGACACTCCGTACAATTTCTCTCAGTTGGCTAAAGGAAAAGAAAAAGGGGCTCTTTACTCTTGATTACAAGAGGTAATTTTTGGGAGAAGACGTCTCTGTTTCTGTCTGTCTTTCTCTCTGTGTCTGTATATCTTTCGCTCCCCGCCTTTTATAGGGGGTTTGGAGTAACGTCCCGCCATATTTGCTCGTCCGTTAGCTCCCACTACTCGAGAAGTGCCGCCATATTCGTTAGGTAGTTGCTCCCACGACCGAAGTGACGCCGCTGCATTCGTTTGGCAGTTAGTCCCACGATCCGAGGTGTCAATTTTTCTGTTCGGGTCGGGTGACTTTGTATTAAATCCCCACCCGAAAGTTATAAGTAGTGTCGCGGATCTCGGTTTTAGATTCGCGAACCTGTTCTGTCGTCTGGATCGCGGACCTCAGTTTCTTAGATTCGCGGACCTCAGTTTTTTAGACTCGCGGATCAGATGAGTTGCGGGCTTCCGTCTCTGAATTCGTGGATCTGTTTTGCTTTTTCAGAATTTTTCACCGACAAAACCCCCTCCAAAGTTTCTAAAAACTCTCATGATTTTTAAGGAGTTTTGGAATACTTTGGATATAATATTCTGTATTAGAATCTCCATTGTATTTGCAGAAATCTGTGACTCTGTATTAGCGTCACTACTGCTTCTTGCTTTTGAAGGGAAATGTGACTCTGTGTTAGGGCCTCATTTATTGACAATTTCTGGATCATACGACTCCGTGTTAGGATCGTTGATTTGTATTGCGAAGAAGACGACTCTGTGTTAGGATCGCAAACTTTTATTTTGGAAGGAACGCGTCTCTGTATTAGGGGCGCGACTCTCTATCTTTGAATAGAAAACGACTCTGTATTAGGGTCGCGAACTGTCTTCGGAAGGAACACGTCTCTGTATTAGGGGCGCGACTCTCCATCTTTGAATAGGAAACGACTCTGTATTAGGGTCGCGAACTGTCTTCGGAAGGAACACGTCTCTGTATTAGGGGCGTGAGCCTTCATTTTTGAATAGAAAACGACTCTGTATTAGGGTCGTGAACTCTCGCTTCGAAAGGAACACGTCTCTGTATTAGGGGCGCGAGCCTTCATTCTTTTTTGAGTAGAAGACGACTCTGTATTAGGGTCGCGAACTCTTACTTCGGGAGGGGCGCGTCTCTGTATTAGGGGCGCGACTCTTCATCTTTGTCTTTTTGAGAAGAAAGCGACTCTGTATTAGGGTCGCAAACTTCACTTTTTGAGGGGAAACCGACTCTGCATTAGGGTCACGAGCTTTTTGCGGTAAGGCTGGCAGGCAGTTGCTTTTCTACAGCGTCTGATTCGAGGCGTTTTTCTGAGCCGCATTAAATGAAAAGGTATCTACACGATTCGAGCCGGATATCACGTCTGTTCAGAGATCCTGGCCGTCAAATCACTGGCTATATAACCTCCACTTTACGAGAGAGATTGCCCTTATCTCAAGAAATTTGAAATCTGAATTCTTCGCTTGGACTCCTTAGACTCCTCATCTTCAAGCTCCAATAGCTTTTGATTCTCCGTGCGAAGGATTTTCTCCCTCTGCAAAAGATGCCGAAGAAAGTTTTTTCTTCCGATGCTGTTGCCAGTGGTCGTCAAGATTCTCGAGCAACTTCTAGTTCGATAGTGGTTCGGCAGGAACCCTTGATCGGAGGTAAGTAAAAAAAAAAAAAATTTGGAAGGCAGTTCCTTTTCTTGTTTTTTTTTAATTTCTGAATCTGCATGTCTTTTGCAGTTGATTACGCCTTGAATCCTTGGCTAAAGGATCATTATCTTGGATATTCTGATGGCTATGATGGGAAGAAATAGTTCAGATTTGACCATGTCTTTCCCCATTGTACAGCTTCGGATAACCAAGAGAGAGCAGACAGGATTCTCCACCCTTCTCGCTCAACATTGCGAGAGTTGATGACCAATGCATCTTTCGAAGGAGAAAATCGGTCTCCGTTGCTCAAACCTGTCTTCTTGTTTGGGGACCAAATTTCAATGCCCGACAGTGGCTTGGAAGATGGCGATTATAAGTGGCTTCGCCAAGTTGAAGGTTGCCACTTGTTTCTTCCTAATATGGAGAGATTTTATCCATTCATATTCTTTCAGTCCCTTTTTTTGCCCAGGCGAATGGACTGGCATATAAACAGGCCACAAGATGGTGTCTTGTTGGGGGGCTTCAATGTTCAAGGCGCTTTTCCTCGTGGTACTGGGAAGAGCTTTCGCGGATTGCTGCCGGGATTGCTTAAACACTATCTCCCCAGAAGCGAGGTTCCTATAATTGCGCAGACTTCCTGCACCGATTTACCAATGCGCAAGGAGAGTTTCCTGTTCAGGATTTTCGTTCCCCTGGATGGGTTCATTGCTCTTCAAAAGGAGAGTGGGCAGTTTTGACTGACTTCTTCTTGAAAACCTTCACGGATCAGCTTCATTATGCAGGGCTATATCGTGCTATCAGGGCTGTTCAGCACGGTATTCCTGCTAGTAGATTTCATTTTTTTGCTTTACTGGAATTGTACAATCCTGATACTTGTACAGTTTTTAGCACTCGTGGCGAGTTGGGTTTTGCCCTTCATGAAATGTATGAAATTTCGGGCTTACCCATGGGCGACATCCCGTACGAAGAGTATGTCCCTATCGGGGAAGAACTTCATCTGTTGAAGACTCGGGACCCTTTGATTTATAATACTTACTGGGAATTGCTTTATCATTACCATATTTGCACTCACACCTCTGGCACTCGTAATTTGAAGCCAAAGAAGTGGCTGCAGTATCTTCTACCCAATTTTTCTAAGGGTAGTTTCAACTTTACTCGCCTTCCTCTAGTTTCCGAAAAGGAAGTTGAGAGAAGAATTGCCAGTTTCAGGACAGATGCTTATGTCGCTGAATCTGACGAGGACGTCTTCAAGGCTGGAACGTCTTTTGAAAGTTTTCATTATTAGGCTCTCCAGCCTTTGTCTGATCCTGCCTTTTTGGCGGGCTTTTTAATGGTATGGCTGAAGAAGTGTGTTATTCCTTCGCAGGAAAACATACGCATTAGAGCTGTATACCCAGCCGTCCTACTAGCATTTGGTAGGCGGCTCAGTTTGTTGCCTGCGATGGTTTGCAGCATCCAGAGTGGACTGAGAAGATTATCTGACAAATTCTGTCAGGTGAAGAAGGAGCAAAGGAAGAAAGGAGATCCGGTCATTAAGACTCCCAACCCGCGTATAGAACTCTCTTATACTTATTTGATGGCTTGGCTGGTTCTACATTGCCCTTCTTTGATGAGTCCTGCAGACTCGCAGATTGATTTAAGTGCTCCCAAAGTGCAGCACTATGAGAGGTCGCAGTGGAAAGGAGGCTACATGGCCGCGATCCGCAAAACCCTTCGTCATTTCTCAACTTTCGAGTTGTTCAGATGTTTCCCATACTTTCCGAATGCTGGATACGGAGAAGAATTCGCGGACACTGCTGGCGCTGATAAATTTACCACCCTATCCTCGAGATGTTTCTGGTGGTTGATAAATATCCGCCGAGGACATTTGGTCCTCCATTTGGGAAACCTCTGTTATATAGAACCTTACTACCCAAGTCGTTTTGCCCGACAGTTTGGGTATGATCAGCTTTATGTGGGCAACCCCAATAAAGAATTAAGCTTTGTTGGGAATGTTCTTGAGGGAGCTCGAGCTTGGTTTCACTTCGTCGCGGGTGGAACTCTTGCCAAATTTGATCTTCCGCTTAAGACCCCAAACTCAAGTATGAGTTTCGACTTCTGTAAATGGTTTGCGGATGCTAACTCTGCTCCTCAGAATTTCAACGTATACCATACCAGTCTGCGGGAGATCAGATCCTGGTATACCCAGAAAAAGAAGGCTGGCAGCACAACAATGGCTAGGATGGAGGACTTTAAGGGGGACAGTGCGTCTGATGAATCAGAACGAAAGGAAGAGGACACTGGTGCACCGGTTCAAGCTGCTGTTCTTGATACTTCTCCTGATCCAACGTCGAGGAAGACTTCTCCTCCGTTGCCGTCTTCTCCCGAGAAATCTTCCCATAAGCGGAAGAGATTAAGGCGTCTTAGCGACTTGCCTACCATTCCGGGAGAACTGATTCGCAGAGCACCTTGTCTGGGACAGGAACTGCAATACTCACTCTGGTTTCTGAGTCCCTCGTTGAGGAATCTGAGGAAGAGGAAGATGACTCATCTTTAATTCTCCGTTCCCTTAAGAGGCGTCGGAGTCAGGGACCTGTTCTCTGCAATGATCCTACTCCTGTTACTCGAGAGGGTTCCATTCCTCCTATTGTCCAGGCCGACGTTGAAGTTGGTGTCCCTTCGGCTTTACATGAGGAAGCTGAAGTGCAAATCATAGGGGAGACCCGCGCACCAGACTCTTCGAAGGCAACACCCCCTTTGGAAGATAAAGACGAATGGGGCGACGATGATGACGCCAGTAGTGACAGTTTCCGCTCTTCTACTCCTTCTTCAGATCATGGTAAATATGTCTTCTTGAGCGAGGAGGTTCGAGCCGAAGTATATGGGCCCGGAGTATTTGGTCCTGAAGTGTATGGACTTGGAGAATCCAGCGTCCAACCTTCAGGTCTTCATCTTCTTTCTTCAGCAATTATACTATCTTATCAAATGAAACTGTAATACTTAACTGTCAATTTTTCTTTTCTTCTCTTTTTTTTTTGCTAGCTCCAGTTTTGACTCCGGACTTGGAGGGCGCGAAGGTGACTTCACCAGACAATACCATCGTGGGAGCTGACACTGGTGGAGCGACTGAAGTTACTACTGCTGCGGTTGACCCTTCAGAAGCGGTGATTCCCTCGGTTGCCATGTCTACGGTTTCAGCTACAACTGCTCCAACTGAGGCTGTAGTTCAGGAGACTGTGATTGGTAGTTCCGTGGAAATCTCCAGAGGTGTCATTCCTCCTGTTGCGGATCAACCCGCTTCTACCTCATCCAGTATTACTCCTTCTCATGCAGAGGTTGACATGCTTGAGAGTGATTTGCTGAAGGACACGGTGGAGATTTTTCTTCAGTTTCTGGACCGCTGTATCAATAAAGTGCTAAAGGGGGTTCCTTTTGCTTCGATCGCCAACGTTCTCAATATTTATCTAACTGGTATTGTTAGCATTGGTGGAGAGGATAAAGCTGCTCCTTTTAGGCTTATTATAACTCAGCTTCAAATGCACGCTGAATCTCTGTCGAAAGCCAGAAGTGCTGATAAGTCTGAGACAGTGGAAATCATCTTCCAGAAGCTGAGAGAGGAACAGTTTAAGTTCCAGAAGGAGACTCGAGAGAGGGTAGATGTTTGCAAGGTCTCTTTAGAAAATGGTCAATCAGACCGCGAGTCTCTGGTTCTTCCAGTGGAAGCCGCTGCTTCAGTTGTTAAGGGCCATGATCAAGCCATTGCCAAAGCCCATGCTTTCCTAGCCAAGATCACCAAGGAGCGTGAGGAGTCAGTGAGGAATCTGGCTGATTTGTCGTGTCGGAGGGACAATATATCCAGGGATCTCCCGGCAGTGCAATCTGAATTGGATTCGCTGGAGGCTTCTGCAGCGCAGAACGTTATTGCTAGTGACGAAGAACTGCGTCACCAAGTTACTGTTCAAGCTTATGAGGTCCTTCAGCAAGACATTGATGACGCAGAGGAGAAAATAAAAGTCCTCTTGAACCATTGAGTTGTAGAACTTTTGTGTACACTGCTTTAGGTTCCTCTTTTTTTTTGTTGTTGTAATAGTTCTCTTGTTGTTTATGGAGAACTTCATTTTGGTCTTCTGAGGCGTGATTTTGCAATTGTTCTTCAAAGATTTGTAACGAACTTGCCATCTTTTGTCTGAAGTTTGCGAATCATCGAAGACTTTGGTGTCTGCATATCTGTTACGCGACTTTCTTAAGCCACGTGAATTTTAGGGGTTCACGGATTTACACTTATCCATATCTGACCTGCGACCCGGGTTCCGAAATTCTGGTCCGCGATGCTTCGTCTAGAAGCTTGCGGAATGGACCGTAGATTTTTTTCTTTAGAATTTGTAGAGACTTCTGCGAGCCGTGGGATACAGCCGTTTGGTTGTGGAATTCCAAGCGTTGCATGCCTCTATTAATGACGAGATCTCCGGGTTGCAATATCTAAACGTCCCATGCAACAGCAATAAATTCTGTTGAGATCTGAACTGAAGATCTTGACCGAAGATTTCGGTCTTATCTCTTCTAAACTGGAGGTCACAGTTAGCAGCTTGCCTATATAAGGCACATGCTTTCTTCGATGAAGGATCATTTAGCCGTGAGAAAATTTCTTCTTGACTCCTCTCTTTTTTTCTTTTGTAGTCGGTCTACCGGCGCAGCTATGTCTTCTTCTTCTTCAACCGAAGTGATGGATAAGAGTTGGCATGTCACAAGGCCTCCAGACTGCATCGATCCAGCGGGGTGTCTCACCGACAAGGTCCTTCTGACCGTAGTCATTTTCCTTAATTAAGGTATGCCTCTTTTTCTTATTTATACCTTCCTCTTCCTTCTTTTTTTTTTTTTTTTCCTTTTAACAAGGATTTGTTTCGGCTGCAGGAGATAACCGTAGTCATTCTCCTTAACAATGGCCCAGACCCGATGGGCTCGTAATTGCTTCCAATGCCTCAAGGGGCTTGGAAGGTCTCATGTATCTTACATGAGAGAAAAGATTTCGGGTCTGGGGAATTGTTTTTCTTCTTTCCTAGTATCCCACAAGGTTGGGGTACTAATGACCAGGACCTTGAATTTGCGCAACCCGTCAGCTATATAGCTGGAGTTTGTATTCGGTATGCCCAGTTTTGAACTAATCAATTCACTGGCATCATCCCTGGGAGAACCAACCAGGAGGTCCCTGATTGTGGTCGGAAAGAAGAAACAAGATTATGCTTTTTAAGCCATCTTAAAAAAAAGGAGGCTACAAGAGCAAGTTGGAAGTGGAGGCCAGAGAGCAAACTTTTTGATCTGAACCATGCCGAAAGAGGCGGTTACAGAAGCAAGTCTGTCATTCCCGAAGAAGGGCCTGCAGGAGTAAACTTTCTGGATCTGAACCATGCCGAAAGAGACGGTTACAGTCTTACAGAAGCACGTTTCTCCTTTTTTTGTATTTACTCTTATTGGTTGTTTAGCACTTAGAGAATTCTCTGTAATTTGTTCTGATGATGAATAAAGAAATTCTTTTCTTTCTACGTAACTGAGAGTATCTGAAAGATGATTCTGATGTTGATTACCAGAGATAGCTGTTAACTTGATAATTTCGAAATGGATCAGAATTTTCTAAGTACCCAAAACTACTATGAATAAATGAACTTCCTTGTTGATTCGCCAAATGTGTTATTGACTTGGCAAATTTGATGGACAGGAAAATCTGGTTCGCCAGAGGTAATTTTTAACTTGGCAAAAAAAAAAAAAGAAAAATCTGGTTCGCCAGTGGTAATTTTTAACTTGGCAAATTTTGATGGAAAGAAAATCTTGTTCGCCAGAGGTATTTTTTAACTTGGCAAATTTGATAGAAAGAAAATCTGGTTCGCCAGAGGTAATTTTTAACTTGGCAAATTTGGTAGAAAGAAAATCTGTTTCGTCAGGGTAATTTTTAACTTGGCAAATTTGATAGAAAGAAAATCTGGTTCGCCAGAGGTAATTTTTAACTTGGCAAATTTGGTAGAAGAAAATCTGGTTCGCCAGAGGTAATTTTTAACTTGGCAAATTTGGTAGAAGAAAATCTGGTTCGCCAGAGGTAATTTTTAACTTGGCAAATTTGGTAGAAGAAAATCTGGTTCGCGAACTAAAGGCTTTTTAGTCCGGAGCCAAGAACTTTCATTGATGAAGTTCTGATTACAGAGAAACTATTTGCTCATGACTAGCATAGAACTGCCCAGGCAGTATTATAGCCGGTGTTCTGCAATTTTGTTAAGGATAATACTTTTTCAAGAACTTGCCATTGATTGGCATTAGGACCTTATCACCATTAGGTTTTGTCAACCGATACGCCCCGTTGGAGTAGACCATATCAATGACGAAGGGTCCCTCCCACTTTGGCTGGAACTTTCCCCTAGACTTCTAGCTTGTTATGATTGGTCTTCTAACTGATAGGACCAGATCACCTTTCTTAAAAGTCCTTCGCTTAGCCTTCTTGTTAAAGGTTCTGGAGATCCGCACCTGGTATAGCTCGATGTTCTGTTGAGCTTCTAGGCATTTGTCATCCAAGGCTTCTAACTCCTGGAGCCTTTGCTGATGCTTTTCTTCTCCTGTCATCCTTGTTGTTAACGCGACTCGTAATGAAGGGATTTGGATATCCAAAGACAAGACCGCTTCTGATCCATATACCAAGGAGAATGGAGTGGCATTGGTGGGAGTTCGGACTGTGGTTCGGTATGCCCACAGACACTCTCCGAGCTTTTCGTCCCAATCCCGTTGATTGGATGACACAAACTTCTTAAGAAGTTTTATAATGATCTTATTAAAGGCTTCTGCTAGACCATTGACTGCAGGGTAGTATGGCGATGAAGCCACATCTTCGATCCTATATTTGTTGCAGAATCTAGAGTACACTTGGCTCACGAACTGAGCTCCGTTGTCGTGAATTATTCTTCTAGGTACCCCGAAGCGATAAAGCACACGGTGCTTGATAAACTTGATAACATCTGAAGATTTTACTTCGGTTAGAGAGATGGCCTCAGTCCACTTTGAAAAGTAATCAGTTATGGCCAAAATGAACCGATGTCCTCTCGTTGATGGCGGAGAAATTAACCCTATGATGTCCATACCCCATTGCTCAAACGGCCATTACGTAGCCGTCGGGTGGAGATATTCTGGAGCTTGATGTATAAAGTCTGCATGTATTTGGCAGGCCCTACACTTCTTGGCATAGTTGACTGCTTCTATCATCATGTTAGGCCAATAATAACCCATCTTTCGGATTCTATTTCAGAGTTTTGGTTCTGACTGATGTGCCCCGCAGATGCCAGCGTGAGCTTCTTCGAATACCTTTTGAGCTTCGCGGTTGGAAAGACAGCGAAGTAAAACTCCGTCGTAGGATTTTCTGTACAATGTCTGGAGTTTCGCGTTGTAGTAAAACTGGATGGCCCTTCTCTGAATGGCTTTGGTTTCTTTCGAATTTTCGAGTAATATCCCATAAAGGACATAATCTATATAAGGAAAACGCCAATCCCTTGGCTCTAGGCTAGATGCGCAAGCGTCAGTTTCGTTTTCTTCCGCTTCTTCTTTGAGCTCATCCTTTGAACAGAACAATTCCTTGCTGCTTACCATAATTTGCCTTTTAGCATGCTTCGGCAAGGCTAATGTAGCAGCCAGAGAAGTTAGCGAATCCGCATAACTATTGAGGTGGCGCTTTATGTGGCTGATATAGAAACTAGTGAAACTGTTAGCGATCTTGATCACCGCATGATAATACGGCAGGAGGTCTTCATGTTTGACTTCGTACTCCCCCTTTTATTTGGTTTACAACGAGTTGAGAGTCCCCATACGCCTCCAGATATTTGACCCCCAGTTGTTTGGCTATTCTTAAGCCGATTAGGAGGGCGTTGTATTCCGCGACGTTGTTGGAGCACGAGCTTGTTAATGATTAAGCTTGAGGAATGATGTGGTTGCGAGGAGAGACGAGAACAACTCCCACCCCCGCTGTCGTCTTTCTTTTGGATCCCATTCGGGAGGCACCATCAAAGAAAAGTTACCATACACCTTTCGAAACTGTATTCGATTCGGAAGACATTCTCGAACCATCCTTTTCTGAAATTAAATCTCGTTCCTCCAACTCTCCTGGGATTTGTTCATATAACCTTGAGGATGCCGGGACTGGATGTTCGGCCAAGAAGTCGGCCATGGCCTGTCCTTTGATAGACTTCTGTGGGACGAAGTGCATATCATATTGTGATAGCAAAATAGCCCAATTGGATAGTCTTGAGTTTAATGACCTGGGTTTTGTCATTAATATTCTTAGATGGTTAACTCTCGATACAAC
This sequence comes from Dracaena cambodiana, assembly GCA_036321105.1. Taxonomy (NCBI): domain Eukaryota; kingdom Viridiplantae; phylum Streptophyta; class Magnoliopsida; order Asparagales; family Asparagaceae; genus Dracaena; species Dracaena cambodiana. The sequence continues at coordinate 29,307,021 of JAYEPQ010000002.1, forward strand.
GTGGATAGTTTATCCGACTAAGTAGTGTCGCATTTTCTGTATTGCGAACACCAACGCTAGACATTCTTTTTCCACGGGATTATATCGGTGTTTCGCCCCAATCATCATTCTGCTGAGGTAGTAGATGGCTTGCTCGTGGCCTGACTCATTTTTCTGCGCTAGCAAAGCGCCCAGTGAATGGTCCATAGCCATTACATATACTGGAAGGGCCTTCCCGAAATTGGGGACACGAGCACTGGTGGTTTCGAGAGATATTGTTTGATATCTTCAAAAGCCTTCTGGCATGCGTCATCCCAGATGAACGACACTCCTTTCCTCATCAGTCTGGTGAAAGGTTGACATTTACCAGATAAATTTGATATAAATCTGCGAATGTACGCCAGCCTGCCTTGTAACCCTCTTAACTCTTTGAGGTTACAGGGAGGTGGCATGTCTTGGATAGTTTTGACTTTGTCTGGATCAAGATGTATTCCTTTCGAAGTTACGACAAAGCCGAGAAACTTGCCACTAGAGACCCCCAGGAAAGACTTAGCTGGATTCATCTTGAGCTGGTGCTTCCTCATGAGGTCGAATACCGTCTTCAAATCTTTTAAGTGATCTTCTTTATTTCTGCTTTTAATTGGTAGGTCATCTACGTAGCACTCCACTGTCTTCCGGAGGTGCTCTTGGAAAATTGCATGCATGGTACGTTGATACGTAGCACCTGCGTTCTTTAGGCCAAAGGGCATGACTGTATAGCAGTATACTCCGAGTGGTGTCCTGAAGGACGTATGCTTCTCATCATCGGGGTACATCTTTATTTGATTATATCCCGAGAATCCATCCATGAACGTCATGCACTCATACCCACAAGTATTATCTATCATAATATCAGTGATGGGTAATGGGAATTCGTCTTTGGGGCAAGCCTCATTCAGATCCCTAAAGTCTATACAGACTCGGATTTTTCCATTTTTCTTAGTCACGGGAACTATATTTGTGACCCAATCAGGGTGCTGTTCCTCGCGAATAAAGCCTGACGCGATCAACTTTTTGATTTTGGCTTCTATAACTTCCATGATCTCTGGGCGGAATCTTCGTTGTTGCTGATTTACTGGCTTAGCTTCTGGTCGGATCTTCAATTTGTGAACCGCCACACTTGGATCCAACCCTGGCATTTTCTCATAACTCCAGACGAAAATATCGATGTATTCGTGGACGAGAGATATCAATTCCTTCCTTTCTTCCGAGGACAGGTTATCACTTATAAATATGGGTTTGGGATTCTTTTCATCTCCCATATTGACTTGGATCACTTTATCTTCAGTTGGGGGCTCCCGTTGTTCAAACTGAATCTCCCACTCCCTATTAAGATGCTTGTCCCAAGGGTCGTCTCTTACTGGTGAGGCTTCTTTCAAATCTTCATCTTCGTGGATCGCGGAAGCCATGTTCGCGGATACTTCGTGGAAAATCACACCTGTGCTGACATCTGAATCCCAGCACGATGATTCTGACGAATGATCGTACTATCTTTCCTCAACTTTGTCGCTTGAGGAGGCCTCGAAAGTGGTGACACATCCCAACCCCCTGCCGGTTTTCTGGTAATAGTCTGGCGTCTTCCCTTCGGGGACAAAAGGTTGAAGGGTTATCTTCCTTCCTTTTTCGAAATTCAACCCCCTGTCTTCGGCCAGATTGTATCCCATTTTCTTCATTATTTCACGGGAATTTTCATCGTAATGGAAGAACTCGGATTTTCCCTGTTCTTCTTCAGAATCTGAACATTTCTCTTTGTTCCTATGACTTGCTCTTCCAAATACTATGGCCTTTTGGGTTTCGCTTTTGGGAGGGACCTCAAAAATAGTTTGGTCAGCCCTTTCAACGTCATCACTTAATTCATATAAGGATGATCAGATAGGTGCTTGGAAGGCAGTCAGAGAATATATCTCATTTACACAGTTACTAAATGCATCTGTGCTAGTGCTTGAGGGCTCAGAATCAACACCAGAAGAATAAGCAAATTCCAGATTTTCATTTATCACCCATTCACCATCAGAGTGAACGGCGTTATTTACATCAAGACATTCGAGGTTTATCACAATGAGCTCACCATCCCAGATTACATCCTCGGATTTTGAATCTTCAGATCCTGATTCTGTATCAGCCTCTTCGCCACTATCAGAGTCATCTTGAACGGGCCGATCTGCGACGCCAAACACATCTTGATACAGCAACGCGTCAGTAAAGTAGTTTTCAACTCCTTTGAAGGGTTGTTTCTCCGCAATGAGTGTCTTCACGTTCGCGTCTTCGTCGACGTACTTCATGCATTGGTGTAACGTGGAGGGCACGATCAGATTGCTATAGATCGAGGGTCTCCCCAAAAACAGATTGTATGACGTGTCCGTATCTATCACGTAACACGTGACTTCCATTTTCAGGTGCCGATTTGACACTTGAGCTTTATTTTACCCAGGGGTCTACTACCGTTAGCATTGAACCCGAAGTTGGTAGTGTTGGTTGCGGCCAACCTGTTCATCGGCACTCCAAGATATCGTAGCATCCTTCGCGGCATGATGCTTAAAGCCGAGCCTGTATCAACTTGAATACGATCAACCTCCGTAGACCCTATGTATCCTTTGTAATACAAAGGGCGGTGATGCTTATTACTTCTAACTTGCATATCTTCTGGAGAGAAGGTGACGCAAGGGATGTTTTTACCAGAGATCTGGTGACATGTCGCGCAAAGAGACTCTCCTTCTTCGATCGTCTCTGGTATTTGCATAAAGAACACTTCCGAATCTTGCAGAGCCTCTCTTAAAACTTTCCTAGTAGATTTGGAGAGTTTCAGGAGCTCGTACAAGGTTATCCTCGCAGGGATATTGGCTAACTGTGTTAGGATGTCGAACTGGACTGACTTTCGCGAGTCTTCCACAAGTTCTTTTCTTTTCCTCCTTAGAGCTCTGTCAAACTTCAGCTCCTTTTGCTTGACTTTCTCTGGAGATGGTTGAGCATCTATTGTTTGGCCGTAATTCTTTAAGTAATTTTTTTCCGAACGGGTCCCCGCGGAGGGAGGGTCTGCATCGGCGACCAAGGAATTTCCGATTTCTTTTTCCGAATTGGTCAGAGCAGGAGTGATCTCATCGTCTTCGGGAATTACGGAAACGACATTAGAGGTGAAGACCCTCTCTCTTCGCTTCTTCCCAGATGAACTGGGACTCCATTGTTCATCATTTAGGAGATCAGGATGTACCCATAGTATCTCCCCCCTATCAGTTTCAAAGGGAAATAGTCCTTTCTTTTGCTGTTGGTGTGGATCAAAATTTACGACTTGCATCGTGCCTTTATGGATGGGGTGCACCCCGTCTTGTACTGTTGACTCTATCCAGTCGGGCGCTTTGCCGAACTTGACGGTCACCATATTCGCAGTCACCTTCTTCTGATGCTCTTAAAGCTTGATGACATTAGCGTCCACTAAGGCTTGAATTTTGTCTTTAACGATGTAGCAGTTTTGGGTGGGGTGGTTAATGATCCTATGGTAGACACAGTAGTTAGGATCATTAACTTTCCCAGCTTCCTCTGGACGTTTAGATTCTGGCAACTTCAACATCTTCTTACTCATGAGGAGGTTGAAGATGGTCCTCGTGTGCTCATCCTTAAAGAAGTATTGCTTTTGTAGCACTCGCGCCTGAGGATGAATTTTCGAGGGAGTCTTCGTGGGTTGTGGCGCATCAGTGACCATTGTTTCCTTTCCCTTATACCCTCGGGGTCGAGACTTATAGCTGTTGTCACCACCTCGCTTCGGTTTCTCCTCGCCTCCTTCTTCTTCAAGCCTTTGCGCGATTTCTTCAGCTTCTTCAGCTTGTAGGGCGAGATCCTTCCAAGTTGAGGACTTCACTACTCCCATTCTGGCTAGAACCTTGGTCGATAAATTATGTCGATAGGTTTCGACCAGAGTCTTTTCTGGCATCCCATGCGGACATCTGAGAGAATCGTTCCGGAACCTTTTGATGAAGTCCCGGGCTGACTCTCCTTTCTTTTGTTTAGCGGCTAGGAGCGCCGGCATATCGTCTTCGATACCTCCATATCGTCTTCATAGAATCGAGTGAGAAAGGCTTTCTCCATGTCGCTCCAGGAATTGATGGTTCCCGGTTCTAATCTCCGGAACCATTCAAAAGCTAGCCCGGTTAAGATACTAACAAATACTCTTGTAATAATAGGGTCATTTCCGGATAAATGCACTATCTGCGACTTAAAATAGTAGAGGTGTTGGTTTGGCGATCCCTTACCATCAAAAGATTTGAGTTTCAATGGTTTATAGTTTTCTGGGAACGGCACCGTTTCCCACTCCATGGGATACGGCCTTACCACCCCCAGTTCTTGTAGGTCGCCCTTATGCATGAGGGCGTTCAGTTGATTCTGGAAGTTCTCCATCCAGACAGCATTTGCGTTTCCCTCCTGATGCATGGAGCGGTTGTCTTCATCTTTATGATGGTCTTCCTTTTCTCTGTTGTTATGAGGACCGTGACCTTCTTCTTCGGTATTATTCAGTTTAGCTCTTTCTAACTCCATCAGAACGTGTAGCATATCTTTAAGCTCGCTGATGGCGTTCTGATGTTGCTGGATATGCCTATCTTGCTCCTCCATTCTCCGCATGAACTCTTCTGGGATATTATTCTGCGTCATATATGCAGAGGCGGAGTCTTCTAAAAATGAATCAGACGTCTGTGATTCAGCCATAACAGACTTGGCTACATCTTCTTCATCAGATGAGATCCCCGCCATCTGTTTATAATTCAGAGGGATCGTCACCCCACTTTTGAGTCGAGTGTGCCGAAAAACTCCTCGCTCTTCGTTGGATGGATCTTTCGAACTCGAAGAGAGCTCTGGGTCAGAAGCTTCTTGTTCGGAGATTTTCTTCGCCTTCTTTTTCTTCTTCTTTTCTCCAACGCTTATCATGTTGGAGGTCATCGCGGGATATTCCTGCTCAGAAAACTCGAGTCCGCGTCGTCTCCTTTTTGACGATGTTGACAGAGGCGACAATCGAAAAAACACCGAGGATCAGACATGAGTTGAACAATGATAGTGAGACAGTACTGCATTGATCAGTCATTCACAGCGGCATTGAGATACATGGGATTCTTCTCTTTTTCTGTTTAGAAGTTCCCTAAGATCTCTTGCACTGGAGTCCCTTGTGATGGGCTCATTTGTGAGAGATAACTTCAGGGACGACGGAGTTTCAGCCTAGCGGATAAGCATGCGCCTCTTGCGAATTTGAGGTTCGTGATCTTCCTCCGATTTTTTCCTTGGGACGCGAATGTATACTCCGCGTTGATCATAGACCACTTTGACGGGTTCACTCCGCTTCCTGTAGGAAACGTGAGTAAATCTTTCTGCATCTTGACCAACCTCGCCCTTAGGCTTCCATATTTGGATCGTAGGCTTCTGCCGAGATGAGTTGGCGGTTTTCTTTTGTTGCGCGTTCCCGTGAAGGGCACGAGTTTTGCTTCTCCTCAGGTTTCTCCTCATTGTACGAGTGAGAGGAATCTCTTTCTCCGCATGACAGATTTGCGGAGCTGGTGGTGGTCCCCTTGTTGAAACGGGGACCTTGGTCCACTTTGCTTGAAAGATCAAGAGTCTTTGACGGGACTGGCAGGGAGCCCGTTGTTAGGGAAGGGAATTTCGGACTGTCTTGGTCCGTTGATTTTCTCAACCGGGCTATTACCTTCTTCTTGGGAATTGACCCCTTGGAGATTTTATGGTATCCCCTTAGGGAAGTAGGGCTCTTGGAGTCTGAAAAAAGAAATTCTTCATAGCTTTACTGGTCGACGGAAATGGTGAGCGAGTCGACCATACTGCCAACTGAAATGTTATTGGATTGAGCCATCACCAAGTCAACGGAGGTGATGGTGATCCCCAGCGGAGTCGCCAATCTTCTGTTCGCCAGAAAAATTGAATTTCTCTTTATTGACAATCTTTCAATAAAGGATTACAATCTAACGGTTTCTCATTTACAGAAAATGAGGAAGATGGATTTCCACTTTGTTTAAAGTTGGGTTTCTAGGTAGCTATGGAGAACGATCCTGCTCTCCGTTGACACTCCGTACAATTTCTCTCAGTTGGCTAAAGGAAAAGAAAAATGGACTCTTTACTCTTGATTACAAGGGGTAATTTTTGGGAGAAGACATCTCTGTTTCTGTTTGTCTTTCTCTCTGTGTCTGTATATCTTTCGCTCCCCGCCTTTTATAGGGGGTTTGGAGTAACGTCCCGCCATATTTGCTCGTCCGTTAGCTCCCACTACTCGAGAAGTGCCGCCATATTCGTTAGGCGGTTGCTCCCACGACCGAAGTGACGTCACTGCATTCGTTTGGCAGTTAGTCCCACAATCCGAGGTGGCAATTTTTCTGTTCGGGTCGGGTGACTTTGTATTAAACCCTCACCCGAAAGTTATAAGTAGTGTCGCGGATCTCAGTTTTATATTCGCGAACCTATTCTGTCGTCTGGATCGCGGACCTCAGTTTCTTAGATTCGCGGACCTCAGTTTCTTAGACTCGCGGATCAGATGAGTTGCGGGCTTCCGTCTCTGAATTCGTAGATCTGCTTTGCTTTTCCAGAATTTTTCGCCGACAGTATCGTCTGATTTTTAAAACCTTGGGATGGATATATATGATAAGACATTGACAATAAGAAGGAAACTATCCTTGAAAAAAGATGTTCGGTTTTTCTCATTCCTGATTTTTTCCCCCCTAGACCAAGAAAACAACATTTTGTACAGAATTTCTAGATGGCACCCAAAACCCAATATGTTGATGCCATATTTCAAGAATCATGTAGACGATGTACTAGATAAAATTAACTATTACAATCTAAAAATGTTTTTAAGTTTGAAACCTGCAAAAAGAGAAGAAAAGGAAAAAATCATCCATTTGCGAACAAATTAGATGACACCATGCATGCACGTGATCCATGTGAGCAAATGTTCACAAAGACCAGTAAGTAACAATTAGGGATGAGAGTACGGAGCTGAGAGTTAATTTTTAACTTATCCTATTAAAATTTTTCAAATATTTACAAAGAATAACCAGTAACAATTAGAGATGAGAATCTGCGAGTCAAGAGTCCAGTTTTGACTTTGTCCTATAAAAAATTTTGAATTACAAAATAATTTTTTTATTTAAAATTGAATAAGACATGTAAAGAATTGGTACGACAAAAAACATACAGTAACAATTAGGAATAAGAATATGAGAGTTAAGTGTCAATTTTTAACTTGTCATATTAAAATTTTTCAAATGTTCATTAAGAACAACTAGTAACAATTAGGCGAGTGAGAATCTACAAGTCAAGAATTAAATTTTGACTTGTCCTATAAAATATTTTAAATTAAAAATAATTTTTTATTATTTAATTTAAAAAAATAATTTTTTATTATTTAATTTAAAATTGAATAAGACATGTAAATCGAATCTATATCTATTTTTATTCCTATGTAAATAGAAAGAGAGTGCAATAGCCTGCAATGTTATCTTCTCGAAGAAACGGATAAGCCAAAGCGGGGGCCCGCGACCTCACAGAAGAGCCATTTTCAGCGAACGACAAGGGCCAATGGGGACCAGATGCATGCATCGTACGCAGTGATGTGTATCTTACGTCAATGGATAAGCTTCCAAATTTAAACTTGGCCAAACTAATATTATCCAATTTCTTTTTGTCTTTGTAATAATAATAATAATAATAATAATTATTATTATTATTATTATTATTAACAAGAGATCAGTTTCCTTGATCGAAACTCGAGTCCCCATTGACCAGTTGCTTAGGAATCAGCTATCTATATCGTTCCCATATATATCCACGTGTCAAGGAGTTTGCTATCCATATCCTTCACATATCCACGTGTTAACACCATCCAGTTCCATCCCACAAACACATATTTTGTAGATAAACATCTGCAACTTGCTCTCATCCTCCGTGTATATAAACTCCATGTAAATCATCCAAACTCCAACAAAAACAATTCCTAAGCCATCCATTTCATTTCAACTCCGAGCCAAGAGAGAAACTATGTTGGCCATATTCCACAAGGGATTTGCTCACCCACCCCATGAGCTCAACAGCCCTGATTACACAAGGCAATCCAAGAAGCCAGAGGACATCCTCAGGGACTTCACCTCCTCCCACCCCAGCAACTCCTTCCGCGTCACCTTCGGCACCGGCGCCGCTCTCGCTTTCGCCCGGCCGGTTGGTTCGCCTGCTCCCTGCCTCTCATTCCACCAGAGGTACTAGCTGTCCAAAACAAGTCATGTTTACAATCGGCTGTTTAAGTACTAACTGTTATGGTTTTGAATTGAATGCTTGATAGGTTGTTCAGTAGCTTGGATGAAGTGTATTGCATGTTTGTGGGCAGCTTGAGTAACCTGAGCTCGCTTACTACGCAGTACGGGCTCTGTACCAAGCTCGCCAACGAGGCCGTGCTGGTGATTGAGGCATACCGCACTCTTCGTGACCGCGGGCCGTACCCCGCCGATCAAGTCCTCAAGGACCTCAACGGATCTTTTGCGTTTGTCGTTTACGATAATAAGGCTGGCACTGTGTTTGCTGCTTTGGTATGCTTCATTGTTTTTGTTGCACATCGTTTTTATCTTGCCTGTTTATGTTTGTGTTGCTTACTGAATTTTGGTACAGAGCTCTGATGGCGGAGTCCCTCTGTTCTGGGGGATTGCGGCCGATGGCTCCACTGTGATTTGCGATGATCTGACTGTCATGAAGAGCAGCTGTGCCAAGTCATTTGCCCCGTTTCCAAATGGTTAGCAATCTTCAAATTGTTGGGAGAGAATTCCAAAGAAATGAATTGGAATTTAATTTTGCATTTTGCATATGGACAGGTTGTATGTTCCACAGCGAGGGAGGGCTAAGGAGCTTCGAGCGGCCAATGAACAAGATGAAGGCAATGCCAAGGGTGGACAGCGAGGGCATAATGTGCGGAGCCTTCTTCAAGGTCGACAGCTACACCAAGATCAGCACCATGCCTCGAGTCGGCAGCTCGGCCGATTGGACCTCATGGGAGGACTCCCACTGACCATTCTGTTCACGAGCGTTAGTCCCATCAATCTCTTGGGTTCCTCTTCTGTTTCTTTTGAATGGGCTAAGAGCTCCTGCTTACATTGTACATCTGAGAACACATCATGTATTTAAATAAATGTTCAAAGATTATGGATTTGATGTTAATTTTAATTTATGTTGTTTTTGCAATAATTATTAAGTAATGACAATCGCCAGACGTACTTGATATATTGCCTATTGACACAGTCAAGTAGCCTGATTAATACTGAAGTTAAATCCTAGTTGGGAATCAAAGTTGAGACTGTCTTCTTGGGACTCAGGAGTCGTGAGCATCATGTGGAGCTGCGGCAGGGCTGACTTTTTTTTTTTTTTCTCCTCTCATACAACCCCGCACTTCATTAAAGAGGTTTAATGAAACAATAGTCATAGTAACAATTGTCATAGTGGTCCGAATAATAAGTCACACTTGCATATTACAAGGTAAGTAAAATAAATAATTGATAGTAAAATAATATTACAAGGTAAGTAAAATAAATAATTGGTAGTAAAATAAGATAGATGGTCTCCAAATATAAGGATGTTTCAAATCCCTTTATGACTATTATCGGGTCTTCTATCATGGGAGCATCTAGATTTTATAGGTCAAGTTTTTGGCGGATCAATTCCACAGGACTAACTTGCCTTCACTTTTCATCTCCACTTGATAAGAGAGATGACCAATGCGTAAAAATTACAAAGAGTTGGCCTAAATGAGCTTGGATTCATTTCTAGATAGAGTGAAAATTGTCTATCAGTGATCAGCCTGTTCAGTTCAAGGCCAACCTCCCCTCACGTCTATCTCATTCCCCCTGTTTCTAGATCCTCACAAAATGTGTGACTTGCTCAGGTACTGTACACTATATATTCAATGCCACCGTTACTCCTAAAACCGTACATAGCTCCTCCTAGTATTATCCATCATGACGAGCCATAACATTCTAGCGAGCTCTCTCTGCAGCGCCATACTCAAACTCTTTGTCGCCCTCCTCGTGATAACCTTCTCTATTCAGCGAGCAGCATGCGAAGGGACTGATGATTACTCGTGCATCAAGAACTGCGACGACAAGCGCTATTCTTGCGATACAATGTGCCAGGAGTCCTGGGTTTCATGCCAACGCCTTTGCTGGTCTGCTCCTTCAGTAGCCTCGCCTCTAATTCCCCAAATTAGTGATTAGCACAGGAAATCATCAGCAATTTCTATCTATGTGTTGAGAATATTGAATAAAGGAGAAATTTCCGTAGAATTGATTGAACTGGTATTTGTATGTTAAGGGAGCTAATTGCCTTGCTCCGTCATCTGTTTACAAAAGAAGAACAAGAAAAGATTGAAATATTTGTAGAGCAAAATGTTGTGTATGATCTTTGACTAATTTGCTGAATTTGTGCATGCTTGCCTTAGCAGGTCGACAGGAAAATCAACAGTCATGAAATTAGTGACCGAAATGGTATTATGTTATGCATCTTAAATGGCTTGAGCTTTCGATTCAATCCTTTATTCTCAGGAATAAAAAGATTGAAATGACTACAGCACATAGACTATACTCAAAATCAAATGAAAAAAGGACAAAGAAGAGGAAGCATATATATATATACACTCAATCTTCGTATTGTGTTCTGAATTTGTTCAATTAGCCAAACAAGTTTTATCATTGCCGGTGCCCTTACAAAACTATAATATTTTGAATTTACTTAGTAGGTGCTATTAGAAAAAGGGTGCTCTTTGCGAATTTATGGGTACCCGGAGAGGCTCTCCCCAGATAATTCTTAATAAGACAGGGTTTTAATCTTTTGGATGATACCCAAATCGATTGCCCATGTCATAGTCGTCCAGGCTCGGGTAAGGGTCTGGTGCCATCGGACCCGACGCGAGCCAACGCCAGGCCACGCAGGTCCGCATGCTCACTCCAGACCCCGACTTAAATTGCTTTTACCATTTGAATGAATATCGAAAGGGAATTTCTAGATGCGTCTCCATGTTTTTCTTAGTGACTAATCTTAGTCCTAAAAGAAAGTTTATTTACAAATTTGTTATTTTTATTTTTGGACCAAATAGCCCTTTTCCTTTTCTTAGTTAGTCTTATTCTTTCCATTTCGTAAACTCTTTTTTTTTTAGTGAGCTTCAAATCCTTCGGCTTCTTTCTGAAATCCTTCCAATTACTGTCCGGAATTGTCAGTCGGGCCAATAAGTTTCTATAAGTTTTATATAGAGGAAATTTACTGTAAGCTCGAAAATACGATGAGGAGTGCGGATGACGCAACACGTTAAGGATGCTTTGGAAAGATGAATTTGAAAGGAAGGGGAGAAGCCGGAGTGGGAGTTAGGGTAAAAAGAAGGGAAATTCTAAATGTGACCCACTTTTTTCCTTAGTGAGCCCCAATTTTCTAATGAGTCACTTTTTTCTTAGTGAGCACTGTTGTTTTATTTTCTTAGTAAGTCCCATTTTCCTACTCAAATTTGTAGTTGCAGTTAGTGGCTACAAGAGTAATTTAGGAAAAAAATATGGAACCTACTAAGGAAAAAAAAAAAAAAAAAACTATGTCTTAAACTTTTCTCGGACTCACTGAGAAAAAACAAAGATCATATTTTAAACTCCTGTGCGGCTCACTGATATATTGGAGCTCACTTGGGAAAAAGCCAGGCGCATCTAGATATTCTCATATCAAAATCATTGCGACTTTCTCAACAACAGGTATGAAAATGAGGAAAACAGTGGGGGATCCCTACAAATTGTTTGTCAAAATGTCTGACTGAAGAAGAATTCATCAGAAATCCGACAATGAGATAAAAATATCTTATTTTTCCTCTCCCTCTCAAATCCCATATGAAGCTTGCCGCCACCCACCGCCTCCATTCGCTACTATCGTCATGCAAAAGCATCAAGCAACTGAAACATATCCATGCCCACATCCTCAGGCTTCTTCGTTATGACCCCCTCATTCACCTCCCTCGATCTCCCCCTCTCCTCCTAGTACGCCTACTCTCCCTCCGCCGTCCTCTCCTACGCCAAGACCCTCTTCGCTTATCTCCCGAAAGGCGCCGCCTTGGGCAAATCCCGTTGATGCCATCTCCCCTTACTGCTCCATGCTCATAACTGTCACTTGGCCCAACAACTTCACCTTCAGATTGTTCAACAAGGCCTGCTCCTCGCTGCATTGCCCGTTGGTCGCTAATGGATTAATGCTGCATGCCCACGTTGTCAGAACTGGGCATGAGGTTGCTTGTTCGGAGTTTCATGGCTGTTGAGTTTGGCAGACTGTATGTTGGAATTCGATGATCGATGGACTTGTGAAGTGTGGTGACATTGCACATATACGCTTGGTGTTTTATATAGTGGGGTGCCATGTGATCAATGGATATGTGCTGCTTGGTAATTTAGAGGATGCCTGCGACATGTTTGATCAAATGCCTGAAAGGAATTTGGTTTCTTGGACCTCGATCCTAGCTGGGCTAGCTGGAACTCGGTGTCGCTGGAAGTATCTTCAGAGAAATGCCTCATCGTGATGTTGGCCTCGTGGAGCACAATACTTGCTTACTATGCACAGAGCAGGTGCTGCGACGAGGCCTTCATGCTGTTTGATGAGATATAATGTGCTTGTGTGAAACCATCGGACAGAGGCAACCACATCAAGCTTCTAAATCAATGAAGGGGCAACTCATTATGCTAAAAGTGGATGATGAATCACACTTTTACCAAAAGGAGAGTTCTGATTAGATTTGCTGGGAAATACATGGTATTGAGTAGGGATTAGGAACTTCCACTGATACATAATACCATTGCAAATGACAGTGATACTGTTTTTTTTTTTCCCTCCCAGTTGTCGCTTATTAGTGTCAGGTTTGTGGGAGAGGTTAGGTTGCTCTTTTTGCCAATTGTTGGAGCATCTGCCTGGAATTGGAGTATGCAGATATAAGGGGAAATTACAAGTTACCCATTCTGAGAGTACCCCTGACACTTGGAGTATATGCTCATTTACTAGGCAATATCTGCATGAATCTTGACAAGAAAACATGGTTGTCTGCGGAATAGCAAATGTATGGTTGGTGGCAGCTCAGTTTGATGTATCGGGAAAGTAGTAGTTAAATATATCATGATGGTAGTTTTTCCTGCAGCTCTTTGGCACATCTCCAGGCCGTTTGGATGGGTACAAGTAGCATTGCAAGATTTATGTTAACTGAAGTAGTGTGTTTACTTGACCATTATATCACCATGTAATAGGTTAAGATCATTAAGTCATGCATACATATAACTTTTTATTGCCGTATCAAGGATGTATCAGTATCCTCGATTTTAAGTTTGATGTATCAGAATACGAGTGTCATGTTGTGCAACATAGTTTTTAGTTATCACGAGTGAAGGAGGAGGAAAATGATCAACAAAATTGACGAGTTAGTAGCGGTCGCATTCATTTTCCAGCCACTGATTCCTGATTTTTTTTCTTTTAAAATAGTTTTTTTGCTGTAATATCTGGTAGAATGAGATGAAAGCATCAGTTTGTTGGAGAAGAATCTTAAAATCCAAATTAGGGGATAATGTAAATCAGATGTAGGTTCCTGTTTAGCTGTGATGATAGTGACCAAGTCTCCTTATATTATAAATTTTGAGTTAAATATATAACATACCCAAAACTGTGAGAACCTTGATTTGACAGAACAGCAACCTTAGAGCAGGTAACTTGACATACAAATTAAATTATTTTAACCATATAAATTGGATCTAGGTAAAATTTGTAAGAACAACACTTAAATGGAACATATACTTGTCTTCCCCCATTGTAAGAAAAGAAAGAGAAAGGACGATAAAATACTGCATATAACTCATAAGATTGATCCCGCTAAAGGTCAGATGTTTTTTTATGGCTTATTGCCAAAGAGGCCATATTGACTTGGGATAACCTCCAAAAAAGAGGTAGTAAAGGACAAAATATATGTAGTTTATGCGGTGCAGCGGTTGAGACAAATGCGCATATTTACCTCACATGCACTTTCACGACACGTATTTGGGAGAGTGTGCGGCTTATCTGCATCTTACATTTAAGATGATTAAGGCTGTCGATATATAGAATATGGTAGACACTAGCAGGAACACGCGATAAGGTGCTAATATGTGTCACATTGCAATTATATGTTGGAATATGTGGAGAGAGAGAAATAATAGGATCTTCTGACAATATAAGCACTCTATCCATTTATGCTTCTACCTTAATATATACTATTGGACATGTCTGCTTTCAGATAAAGACAGGCTTTGCCTCTCTGAAGGACATGGCACTGAGGAAGACGAACATGACCTACAGCAAGAGGTGATGCATGCCAGAGCAGGATAGAGCCACTCATAAATAGTGTGACGGGAAGGCATCGACGACGATGAAGTTGTCTTTGGCTTATGATTTTGCGATTTTATAGTTGGCTGTATTTTATCTTTCATGTATATGGGGTAGAATAGATACTCTTTGATGGAACACTATGCCAGCTTTACAACATTTTTTGTTTCTTTTTTTGTGCGATTATATTATAACTTATTAATAGAACGCGGAGGGCATTCTGCTCACCGTTTAATCCCTAAAAAAAAAAAACTCGATGAACTGCTGCTATGATTTGGCAATTAACTCATAAGATTGGCAAATATTAGGAATTGTTTATACATCAATATTCCAGTCACAGCAACAGCCTAACTGATTATTATTTAATCAACAAGTACGTAAAAATACTGATAAATCTGCTCCTTGTAATCTTAAAAGGTCCTCCATAGTAGCATAGCTAATATCGCTCTAATACAGCCACTGAACCAGTCTCTTTATTTTACCATCTTATACTCTCAAACTTATTTAGTTAACTAACTGCTCTTGTCCAAACTGTATGCTTGCATTGGTTATAGTGACGACTGCAGTAACCCTTGCATGCCTGATAGATTTGCGGACTTGGCTTGCTTGGTGTTTGATCAATTTCCATTGGCTGGCATGCTGCCAGGTTGATTAAGCTGATCACTGCAAGCTGCAGGATGAAGAATGCTGTGCACTGTGTAGTTAATTTCATGAGAATGAGGGAGAGAGAGCTACATATAAAGCTAGCTACTTTCTCTATGACCATGTAACTATTAGAATATCTCACTAATTTAGGATATCTTCCTAAATTGGGATATTTAACAAATCCTCTAATTTATTAGCGTATCTCAGGATATGTTTCTAAATTAGTATATTTGTCAAATATTCCTAATTAGGCTAATTATGCTGATTGAGGATTACATATAATTGGGATCAAATTATATATTCTCTTATTTTTACCTTTTATATTTGCCTCCTTCACCTATAAAAGAATGGCCATTGTACCGTTTTATTTACACCTCAGAATATAAATTTATTCTCCACTCTCTCAGTTCATGGTTTCATTAACAAAGCAATCACTCATTTTGTGAGTAGTTTTCGTTTGCAACTGAATCCAAATTTCCAGTGAAATGAAGTGTGCAGCATCTACACAAGGGAAAAAGGAATACCTGTAAATTGCTAGTACTTTTGTCATTTTTTCAAGATTACCACCATGATGATGCAATAGCTGGGTATTATATCTTCTAATTAACTTGGCATGCAATTATATTGACGTCAGTGATGTTTTGATATATGAGGATTTAACCATTTAGTTAGTGGAAGCATAACACAGAAATATATGCCATCTTATCTAGAGTTGCTTGATACATATTTGTAATATCTGATTCCACTGTTGCATCGCAGTCTGCTTTCATCACGAGTAGTAGACTTTTAAATTGAGTCCAGTGTCTAGACTGGACATATAATAGAGGCTGACATGCAAAGAGGTTTCAATTCAAGATGAATAATTTCATTGTACACCTTTTTTTTTCCTCCTTCCCGCAATACATTTATCAACTTGTTTATTTTAATTAACTTTTTTGTTTAGCTTGAATTGCTAATTTTTTTTTTTTTAATGAATTTTTGGTATTCCAGGTCTATGAAGAATTGTTCCAAAAACGATGAGTTGCATGAAGTCTTTTATGAGGTATCCTAAACATATACGGAAAGTGATTGGTCCATTGCATTGCCTGTACTTATGGTTCTTTTTACCTAATTTCAGGTAGAAACTAATGAGTTGATCCGAGGCACTATGTTTCATGAACAAAAGATCCCCCGTTGTTAAAATACAGAGAAAAGGTGCATACTTACACACCCCAATTTGTTTTTTTCCTTTATTCAGTAATATATAAAACTTTCTGGAATCAACTTAAGTAGTAGCTAACTTATGTAAATAATTCTTTGAAGAAAAAAGCCATTTTTATGACATATCAGACAAGTAAAAAGAAAAAAAATTTGTCCTGTTAATAATTTGCTGGGTGACTGGGTCTATGAGCATAAAAAATAGTGCATCCTTAAGTTTCTAACACAATATGGCATCAATAATTGAAATCAGTTGGCAGCACCAATGGTGATCGCTTGGGTGCTTTAACTGGATGGACAAGGATTCTTAACACAGCTAAATTCTTGAGCTTGATGAATGCTATTTGCTGATAATGTTGTTCGATTGGTTTTGTTACTAAATTGCTCAAGTCACTCTATAGTGCTCCCAAGTCCCGGATTATATGACTTCCAGTTCGAACTCAATGAGGAGTTTAATGAGTCCAACTGGAACTTGATGTGGGTCAGAGACAGCCTGCTGTATGAGGAAAAGGTCTTAGCCTCTAGGTCACGGTGCCCGGATGGGCTGTAGGTAAGAATGAGATTTGGTGGATCCAAGGGCCAGCGCTTTCACCATCATATTTAAAATGTTGAATTAAAAAAATAAATTTTCTTTTTTAATTCAAAAATTAGAATAGGGCTGTTTAAGTGCCGATAAGTAATATCCCAAATTTCGAGTTACCTGTATTGCTCTCTTGAGACCAGTGGCGCCGAATAAGTCCACTGAAGTCAATTTTGGACACCGAAATAACTTTCAGTTAACATAACTTTAAATCCACAAACCCAAATGACATTCGGTCTTCGCGATTATTAGTTTTGTAATATTTAGAATTTTTGGAGATTTTTCTTACGAGGCCGAAAAATACTCCCAAAATTGCTAATTTAATAAAATTAAAATTATTTTTCTAATTACTTCGGAATTTCGGTTCATTTATTCCGGACACCGAAACAACAAACGGATAATTTTGCAGTGTTTCTCTCGTCGAATACTACGTCCTACATCGAAACAACAAACGGATAATTTTGCAGTGTTTCTCTCGTCGAATACTACGTCCTACGTAAATTTGGTAGTATTTGGAGAATGTTACACAAAACCAAAATTATTAAATTATTAAATAAATTAATTAATTAAAATAAAATGAATGAGGCGGTGAATGGCTGTCGTGATTGAGAAAAGAGGTGGCATGAGATTGCAGGAGGTGTCAAATTGGGAATACTAGTGGTGAAGTGATAAGGAAGAGGGAGGAAATAAAAATGAAATATTAATCTCTCTCTCACCCTCACCACTGTTTTCTCATTCGGCCACAAACCCAGAAGCCCTCCTTCTCTTCTCCTCTCGCTAAAATCAATCAGCAAAGAAAAAAAAAAAAGAGAGAGAAAAAAGAAAAGGAAAAATCAAACCGAACCGAGAATTCGAACTGAATATTCGAGATCAATCCGAGACAAGTAATACTGCTATTTTCGTTCATTTTGTTATTTTATTCTATTTCCGTTCGTTTCGTTATTTAGTTTACATCTGTATACGTAACTTATTTTTTTTAAAATGCTCGATTCATATTTTGGATTATTAATTGACATTGAGAACTAAAGCAAATTATTTGGTCAATTTTGATATAAATATTATTGCGTTTACTTATTTATATATATATATATATATATATATATATATATATATATATATATATATATAACATACGTGAAATCATAGGCATGCAAAAATAAAAAAAAGTTACATGCAAAATAATAATAATAATTATTTTTTTCAAAATAAAAGAGAAAAAGATAAGAAGGAAAGAAGAAAGAAAGAAAGAAAGAAAAGCTTGGGTATTTTTGCATGGCTTTTGCATATAATTTTTGCATGGATTTTGCATATAATTTTTGCATGGCTTTTGCATTGGCTCCGGAAATAAAGGAAAAAAAAAAAAAAAGAAAGAGGGAGAGAGTTTAGTGGGCTAGGCTATAACAGGCAGAGAATGGGCTGTAGGGAAAAAGAAATGAGAGAGAGAGATTATGGGCCTGGCCCAGCCCAGAAGGAAAAAAAATGGAAAAGAAAAAGAAAAAAAATAATAGTGAACTGGGCCTGGCCCGGCCCAAAGAAAATAACAGTAAAAAAAGAAAAAAAGAAAAAGAGAGAGAGAGAGTGATCATGGGTCTGGGTTGCTAAAAAAAATAATAATAATATTGGGCCTGGCCCAGTCTTGTAAAATAATAATAATAATAATAATAATAATAATAATAATAAAATAGATGGAAGAAATTGGGCTTGGGTTTGGACCTGACAGAAAATAAAATAAAATAAAATAAAAGTGGGAATTTAGTGAGATTGACTTGGGCTTGATGGATTAAATGATTGAGATATTTGAATTGAACTTGGTTTAGATTAATTGGACATAATTGATAAATTAATAATAGTAATAAATTAGATTTTAATTAAAAGAGAAATGTATATTAATATATATGATTGAGCCTAGAAATGTAATAAATATATACGTTGGGTTTAAAAAAAAATAATGTAGTATTATTGTATGATTCACTTGATTCCCAAATTGGATTGTTAATTGACATTGAGAATGAAACCAGAATATTGTAATAATTTTAATGATATGCATTGTGGTACAATTGTGTACTAATATCTATCATGCTGCATGTCATGTGCTTTGATATTACAAGTTATATATTTTATATGCCATGTGTTTTGAAATTACAAGTCATGTGTTTTACATGTCATGTGCTTTGATATTACAAGTCATGTGTTTTAATATTACAGATCATGTGTTATGATACTACATGTCATGTACAGTCATGGAAATGCAAGCATGTTATCATGAATAGAAAAAAACAATTAAAGAAGAGTTATAAAATTTTCATATGCATAATTCATTATGAACACAGGGACGGGAGAAACTATATGATTGATAAGAGCCTTGTCGTATAAGGATTGATTGTATTGTTAGGGCCGAGATTCTTTTACTGCAGCGGTCTGAGTGATTACTGGATCACCAATTGATAAGTACCCAGAGTGGTATGTCCGTTACTGTATACAGTACGGAACTTGATTGTAGTGCCTAGCGGCATGTCATGGTTCAGCGCAATGAATATTGTGGCCGGGTCCCGGATATGCACGGGCACTTATACGACAATGGAGAATAGCGCTATCTTATCCATTAATATAGTTTCAAAATTAAATTGGACGGTGACTGAAACTAATAGAATATAGAATTAAATAGACAAAGCAGTTATTGTCACGTTTATTTATTTATGCATTTATTTATACTTGCCTTCATTTTTAATTTATATGCACACAAACAACACTGACTTAAACATGCTCATACACACCGATATTCTTGTACTGTGATAGTACACAATTTCTCTTTTTAAATGTGTTACTTACTGGGTTTAATCCTCTAGGTTTTGAACCCAGATTTGGAATATGAAGAAGGGGATCCAGTCCCAGTTGAAGACCCGTACTTCGTTGGACATATCGAGTGACAATAGGCAAGCGAAGTACCCTAGAGAACTTTTGTATATTTTGTTTATATTTCCTTTTATCTGGGCACTGGTTTTCTCTTTGACTCTTTTGTATTCATATTTAAAACAGTGTGTCGTTTTATGTAATGAACTCCTTGTATAAATGAAATCATTTCAAGTTTCAGATATGTTATTTATTCATCTGATTGTGGCAGTAGTTACGGTTATTCCAAGATCCTGTGACTGTTGAGTTGTGTAGTGCAAGTAATAAGTAACGTCCTCCGTTTTGGGAAGCAGCTGAAAAACGGGGGCGTTACACGGTCTTTGGACGCGCATATTCTCATTTCTTGATGTAGGCATAGCAAATCATATAGCCCGTGATTGGGCTAGTTTCGTCAGCCCCAAACCCGACCATTTCCAGCCCAAACGGCAATAATGTGCAGGTAAATCGTCTGATCATGCAGAATAGATAAGAAAGCAAGAACAAAAGATAAGTAGCAGTAAAGCTCATGTCGTATCTGTCTGCATATAGGGGATCTATATCAGTCCTTTCAGTAGGAATATCAGTACCCACAGCCGAAAAGTTGTACGCACAAATGAGCCATGTGATTGATCCCATTACTGTCCTCAATCAGAGCACCTTGTTCTATTTGTTTTCTTGTGTGGACTGAGAATTTTTTACAATACTTGCATAAACTTTAGTTTCTTGATGCAAGGAAAAATTTGGTATTTGCCTGACCAACTAATTGTAGTGTAGAAATGTCTGTTTGAAGGGGAAAAAAAAATAATGCAATTTGTCGAGATCTTCTAAACTAACATAATAAATTGGACAAGGCAAGCAAAATTAAATTCTCACAGTCCAATATGAAGCCTGATATTGTATAAGGGGAGGAGAATATTCGAGAGGAGCTATGGTATAACGCGTTGAAGCATCTTTTATTGCAACTTAATTTGATTAAATTTATGGCAGAGATGGCTGTATGTTGAACTTGACGTAAACTGCCACCTAACACTAAATAAAATTTATCTCCGAAGCCTCAGATCTGTCCAATTCTAGTACAAGAGTTTCTAATACTAATTGTTTAGTTGATAAGGTAGATAGTACATTGAGTATTAAAAGTAAAACGTTATATTGACTGATCAGAGAAAGTAAACTATGACTCGATGTTTTCTCGGAAAGTAGGTCGTTTTTTCTTTTTTTTGAATCAAAACACTCTCTGCATTCCATTAGCAAGTCGATAATAGAACAACAAAGTTAAAGAGTATGACTACTCATACGAGTAGTTTTCAAGATACATTAGTCTTTATATAAATTAAAAGTAAAACAAAAATAAAACATTACAGCAAAATAAAATAAGATAAGGTTTGGGTTCTTCTCCCAGTACTCTAAGACAATCTTTCTGTTCCAATATGGGGGCTTCTAGTCATGTTGGAAGCCCAAATCCTCATATGACTATTCTCCTGAAATTTGCACTCGTTCCTCATTTGAAGGAATATATGTCCAAAGGGAGAAATCATGTAAAATACATCTGGTACAAATATGAAATGAACGCGCAGTAGAATTAAAAATTATATTATTCCTTTCTAACCAAACATTCCAACAAATTGCTAAAGCCAATATCCTCATCCGACACGAAACCCAATCACTAGCATATAGCCTACTCCAAATATTATTTTTTTCTCCAAGTTGAGATTGAGTCTAAGTCTATTTGCACAATAAGCTTAAAGTTCCTCAATAAATTTGCATTTTAGCATTAGATATCCTGTGGATTCCCCATCCTTTCTTCAAAAGACACAAGAATTAGGTCCTGACCATCCCCATTATCGGGCACAAATAGGATCTTTTGTTCCAAGTAGATGGTTAAGCTATTGCACAGCTCAGGGATGGTTACAAATTCGATTCTTACCATCAGCAATAAAGTCTCGAAGCTTCCTTCATATGACATATGAAGCATAATATTTGCTCTCCTTTTTTTTTTAATTTATATATAATCTGCAGATCTGGTCATCAAATTACTTAACACAACTATGTATAAGTTATTATTATGGCATGATGGGTCCAAAACTTGTTTCTTCCTTATAATCACATGGCCTTATGTCACATCATATGCTTATATATATTCTACCTTTGACTTTATGGCCTTCGAACAATTTTCTAATGGACATGCATAGAATACAATACAAAAAGACAATAACTAGGGTTATTTTCTTCATGGTAGCTGTAGATACCAAAAAAAAAAAAAAAAAAAAAAAAAAAAAAAAAAAAAAAAAAAACCAAATTTGCTAAGTGGGCACACCCGCGGGTGCACCCCGCGGGTGCCCCGCGGCCCGCGGGTTGCTTCCCGCGGGGGTTCCCGCACCCGCGGGTTGTTTTCCGTTCTTTATTTTCCGTTGATTTGTTTCCTTGGACTGATAATCCGTGATCCGCTTTTTCAGGAGAATTGAGCCGGATTTCGAGCTTCTTCGGTTTATAAAATACAGGAATTTAACGGGAGAGGAGATTTTTGACTTTTGGACTTTTGGACTTTTGGATTGGGGGGAGATCCTTTCGGGAAGAGTCCAATTTTCCAGAGAGGAGTTCCTCAATTCAGAGAGATCGGATCGTCAACGGAGGCAGCAACAAGACTCCACCGCCACCCGTACCCACTCAAAAAAGGGAATCCACCAATATTCCCGTTCTTGTGATTTTTCGGAAAAATTGTAATCTAAATTCCTATTGTAATTCATCAATTTTGCAATGGAATCAAAGGTTCAGTTTTCGGGCATACAGTAGCAACTTGGATGCTTGCAACTTTGGAATCTTTGTATGCTAACACAATGTATGAGGCTGAAGTGGCCGACACAAAGAACAATTTCAGAGCACAAGTAGCTGCAAGAATATGACTAAAGTATGGAAGTAAACGATAAGCAAATTTTGAACTGCTGAAATGTGACATGAGCTATCATAGCATCTCTTTGGGACAACAAGTCAAAAGTTTTATGGTGGTTGTGAAATGAAATTTTGGCTGGAGACGCACTGAAAAATTCCATCTTATCTTCTTAAAAAAACCAAAGTTTTCTTCTTGGGGCTAGAAGATAAAATTATGTGCAACTGAAGCCTGACAAAACAAAATATGTACGTTGGCGATTGTATCCATTAAATTTCAGGATTGGAACCAGCTCATTGTGCACATGAGGGGTGTAGTTGTAAATATAAGCGTAGACAATCAAACATAACACCCATGACTCATGTAGTCCTTATCGACTAGGGTAGAGAAGAAGACAGTGAAAATGCTGAGGCGGATGCTCTCTATCCAGTGAGGAGTATGCCACTGAACTCTGGTGGCAAGAGACAAGGTTACATTCTCCAAGGTCCGTACGTAGCTATCCTGTTGATCGAAGTCCGCCAAGTAAATGTAACCAATAAGAGATATTAGACCGAATAAAATACAAGATCTGATCTTCTTTTTTTTCTTTCCTTTTTTTGTTATTAAGAATTGGTGTTATTTTGTTCTTTCCTGATGGCCCATAGTTTTGCTTCTAACCAAATACCCCCCCAGTTGCCATGTCAATTAGATGTGAATACAGGAAAGATGGATTAATGAAGAGCATACTTTTTTTTTTTTTTTTTGAGAATAAACTGTGGTATCAAACCCCAGCATTTCATTAGTCAGATATTGACGAAACATAAAATACATAACAGAGATGAAGAGCATCCTTAGTTTTTTTTTTTTGGTCTGTTTAGAAACTTGAATAAGATGACACCCATTTCTTAGTGTAAGAATTTATACTTCATATTATAGCATCAAATGAGAGCATAATGACTTTTTTATTCCTATAAATTTGGTTGTGATTTCTATCATGTTAAGAGAAATTTTGTGCATAAAAAGAGAAGATAGCCTAAGTTCGATAACAAATTTCATTAGTCAGAAGGCACTTGTTCGAGCTTTCAACTTTGATTCACAGGGATTAAAGATGAACTCAGAAGCTGTTCAAACATTTGCCGAAGGGAGTTTTCAGGGGAAATATTAATAATATAATTTCCAGTACAACCAGAATATTTCTACATCAGAACTTCCCTTTTTTTTTTTGTTTTTTTTTTTTTTGTATATATGAATAATTTATATTTGTTACCCAAGATGATGCTTTACAGTAAGGATCCTAGACAAACTACTGTAGACACGTTTCTAGTTGATTATTCTGCAATGTCCCTCAGTGCCATATCAAGCTGCATAAGTGACGCACAACTGCATTTGATTTTTTTTTTTTTCCATTTTGTAAGTATCAGCTAAGGCTAGCTTGCTTCCACTTATAAGTACACCTGCTAGCCTTCTCTCGTTTCTCACCTGTATCATCCACTCACTCCTCTTTCCTCTCGTTTTGCTACCAAAGCCATTCTAGATCGTTCTCAAGTTTATGGCAGTGAGCTTGCTGGCACATGAGGTGTCTGACCTTTGTATCGGTAAGCCACCATTGAAGTCTCTGCCGATCACTGCCACCATCGGCAAAGCCCTCATTGCATTGAAATTATGTGGGGAAAGTAAACTCGGCATTGTATCAAACGAGAGGAACAAGAAACCAATGATTGTCGGAAAGATTAGCATGTCGGATGTTCTCTGCTATCTCTGTGCACTAGAGATCATCACATCCCCTGCAGCTGCCCTCGACAACCCAGTTTCAGTTCTTTTGTCGAAGAAGGAAGCAGGACTTGTTCAAGGCATTGGTCTCAATTCGAGGTATATTTGTTTTGAAATTAGTAGGACAAGGTGTGTGAATTGGTACTAGACATTTATTTCCTTTTACTTTGATGCATGTAACATTTCGGCTAAACGTTCAAATACTGATGGAGATTTATTTTTATTTTTTTGGTTTTTTGCAGTATCTTGGAAGCTCTGGATGTGATTGTTGATGGCAATGCACAGAGCCTGGTGGTTCCAATTCCCTCCTCTGTTTCAAAGAAGAAGCCAAGGCACCAAGACATCTGCTGCTGGTTGACACATGAGAACCTAGTCCAATTTTTGCTCAACAACATTTTCCACTTCTCTCCGGTGGCCACGCTTTCGGTCGCGGCGCTCGGCCTCGTCTCCCCTGCAAATCTGTCCGTCCTCTATGACGACCCGGCCATCTCCGCACTCCCTCTCATCCACACCGCCATTGACGAAGACGCTGCTCTTGCTGTTGTCACTGACGATGGGAAACTCGTAGGAGAGATCTCTCCTTCCGCTCTCTCTGCCTGTGACGAGACTGTTGCGGCCGCAATAGCCTCACTCTCGGCAGGTGAACTCATGGCCTACATTGACTCGTGCTGCTGTGGAGCAGCGACAGAGTCGATGCTGCAAGTCGTTAAGGCCAGGTTGAAGTGCCAGGGGCAAGATGGGATGCTTGAATTCACCGAGAATGAGGAGCTGTTGTCGTCGTCATCTTTATCACCATCACCTTCGTCATCATCGGATGAGGAGGCATCAGTGAAGAAGCAAAAGCCGAGGAGGATGAGGTCTGGGAGTTACTCGGCGAGGATCAGGAAGTCCGAGGAGGCGGTTGTTTGCTACCCGGAGAGCTCGCTGGTGGCGGTAATGGTCCAGGCATTGGCTCATAGAGTGAGCTACGTCTGGGTGGTGGATGAAGAGGACTATGGGCTTGTTGGCATTGTTACGTTCAGGGATGTGCTTAGAGTGTTCAGAGAGCAGATTCAGTAGAAAAATAAAAATAAAGACCCCAAATTTGATAAGGGGGCAGAGCGTGTAGAAAATACTCCAGTTTCTCTCTGTTTGTTTGATTGTTAATCCTGCAATGCTTTGTGGTTCACTTTTTTTTTATTTTTTATTTTTAAATCTTTACTTGCAGTCAGGTTTCATATTTGAGAATGGATGGCTCCGAGTGCGTACTGTTTAAAATTTTGAATTTAAAAATAAAAACAATATTTGTTAATTGAATCCGTTTATTTTCATTCCTATCCCTATCAGTACGGTAAAATATAGTTTCTGTAGGAACTGCCAAATAATAATTCCATGCAACGTGAATACTTAATTTATGCACTTTATAGTTAGCCTAGCAGTCTTTTTTAAATTTTAAATTCACTTTGATCTTTTTTTTTAAATAAAAAATAAAATTCATTTTGGTTGCATTACATAGCTTTGGAGCCATGATCTCCGATTTGACACTAGACGTGCTAGTCTAGTAGTGCTTAATCACTTGAGCAAAGGTTAGTAAGTTTTAGGATTCTTGTATTACTTCGTTTATTTAAAAACAAAATAAACGAAGTTTGTAGTTTCCGTTTGTATCCTAGCCTTTACACAACTTTATATGTTCTCACGCATCAGTTACCGACAGTAACTCATGGATCAGTTACTGAATTATCCTACTGAATTATCCGACAGTAACTCAGAAACTATAGCATCATATGCGGATAATTAAGAAAGAATTTTAATATGTACAAGAGATTCCATCAGTTAGAAAATAAACAATCTCTTACAATCCTCATCGTAACTTTAAAATTTTGGTACAGTAAAAAAATAAATTCTAAATTCAAATTTTACGGACCACATATTTAATTACGGATTTAAAACTCTCGTCCAACTTGATTAGTTTTCTTATAATTCTCGGGGATGAGAGCACCAGAACCTTCTAGAGGACCATCGTAGCCACGTTCTTCCTCGTTGAAGAAAAATTATCTTAAGACATTCCACCTGTCAACTCGTGATAATTTGTTGGGAGAGTGAGGGCGTGCTTGCCTCTGATGCAAAATTTGAAACTGAGACAGTACAAGTATTTTCTAACACTTTTTAATTTGAATTTGGCAAGTCTGAATTCAATCAGCTAACATAATTTGAACTTGTCATGTCTTGATTCATCTAAATTATTAATTCAAACATGACATAATTTGTATTCCTCTAAATGATTAATCTGAACTTAACTGTCATAATTGAAAAAATAATTTTCATTCTAAACCCAAGTACACCATGATGTTTTGAACTACTTACATGTAACGAGGTTGGTGATATTTAATAGAAACTCTGCGTACTTACTTTGCACTACATCACAAGGACTGTGTCATGGTATTTTTTAGGAAATCCATTTATTTTAATGTGAATCCATCGGTTTGAATTAGTTTATGAAACTTAACTATAACATTGAGGCACCGAAAGAGGAAGATATATACTTCAACTGTCTGAGCTTGAAACTAAATAAAAATATGTTGCTTGTTGTTCATCTGAACTAAACTTTTCATGGTGCTACTGTAATTTCGCAAAATAATAATGTTGTTCTCTGTTAATTTTACAAGCGCC
Organism: Dracaena cambodiana; assembly: GCA_036321105.1. Classification (NCBI taxonomy): domain Eukaryota; kingdom Viridiplantae; phylum Streptophyta; class Magnoliopsida; order Asparagales; family Asparagaceae; genus Dracaena; species Dracaena cambodiana. The sequence continues at coordinate 29,334,011 of JAYEPQ010000002.1, forward strand.
GAAAATGAAAAATCTTTGTCTACATCTTCTTATTCTTCATAAGCAAACTAGAAGACAATGCAGAAATGAAAATAAATATTGGAGAAGCTCATCATCTATATATGTACGTGTTAAGGAAATAAATTTATTCTCCAACAATCCTGGATTCTTCAAATTCAATACAATCTACCAAATAAATCTTGTTTATTTTTGACTTTGAATTTTGATTTATTAACTTCTAAATGCTCACCTAATTGGTAGTAGTCATAATGGTCTCTTTAATTTTGCATAGCTGATCAGCTATAATTTCGACAAGACTACCAATGGAAAAATATTGAATAAAGTATTTACCAAATATATTACTTTCCATTTTTAGTCTCTCGCCATCCTGGAATCTTTTTTGTATTCAAACTGACTCCACTTGCCTTGTTATTGCAAATCAATATTTGAATTCACACTGGAGATTTTGTTAGCACCAACTGGTCTAACAAAATGCATGGTGCTGCGAATGGCTGAAGATGTTAGTTGTCGAATCAATGCAGATATCGAAATCGAAGAAAGGTCTTCAACTCTTGTTTTCGCAGCTATTACATATCTCTGATTATGCAATTTCAGAATAAACACTCCCTGGTGCACGACAAGTAAATCAATAAACAGTTACTTACGTAACATTGCAGCCACCTGACGATGAGACGACCGAGATATATAGTACCAAGTTACGAACAATTGGTTCAGCGGCAATATCCTTTGAGGGAGACCTCTGATCAGACAACAACCAGAATTGCTTTCCTCGTAGATATCAAATGGATGTGTGAACATTAGAAATAATTTCTTAGGGGGAGAAAAAGGAAGTGAATGGGCATAAACTGCATGCTGAGTAATAGAATGAACTACATACGTACGTCCATTTTATAGTAAGGGATTGAACTAGATGACCTGAAAGTTCATTTGCAGCTATATATTGTGATTTGAATTGAGGAACTAAAACAAGGAGATCCATAAATTTATTTGGCAGGACTACAGAAAGTCTGGCATCGCCATGGCAAAGCTAAGAGAGATCGTCCAGTTTCGCACATTGCTAGGCATTTTAGCAAGACGGAATACATAATTAGATGCTTGTGTCACCCCTATTCACTGGATTGTATTGTTCTCAATCTCAGATGCACCTCAAGTACTGTCTTTTACCTTCAGACCATTTTTTCTTTGAAGCAAGTAGGCCAACTAAAGCCTTCTGGGCTCTATTAGCGATATTGGCTCTATATTAGCGATATTTAATAGAATGGTGCATAAAAACTGTCATAGTACACAAGTCACACAGTACACATGCATCCTACTGCAAGAGAACAAACATGTGGGCTAAATCTCATAGTAGCTAGCTAGTACAGTACAAGTGAGCATGTAAAAAAGAACAAATAACGGGCAGGCGCAAATGATTACTCCTTGTCTCCCATTGCTTCGTCCCTCCCCCCATCGCCGGGCTGATGTCTTGGAGATAGCTATTATTTGAGAGTTGACCTGTCCACAATATTACATCCATGTAAGTTCTAATCACACAACCATATGTCATAGTAAATTCGTTATTAAAGACTCAGTCATTCCTCTCTCAAACTTCAGACCATTATGTATGCCCTTATACTGCATATTCTCGAGGCAAAAGATCATCAGATGCAAATGCTTTGCTTCATGTAGTTTCCAACATCTCAACCAAGAGTTTATCACACTAAAAATGAGCATAACAACAATCACATAAACAAAAGAGAGGAGTTCTTTGTTCATCATACGCCAAAACCAGAAAGAAGAAGAGGATAAGAAACAAACTGAACCATCCCAATCTATTACAGACAAATATTTAAACACTATTCACTTCACCATAACTGAGCTCTCCATTTTCTCTACTCTCTCACTCTCAAACCCCCCCTTCAAATGGGGGGTTACTGAAGCTGCTCCCGAAACACCCTCAACACAGTCCGAAACGTCACAATCCCAACGAGCCCATAGTCATCTTCGTCCACGACCCAGACGTAGCTAACTCTGTGAGCCAGAGCCTGCACCATTACAGCCACCAGCGAGCTCTCCGGATGACAAACGATGGCCACCTCGGACCTCCTCCCCATCCTCGCCGAGTAGCTTCCGGACCTCATCCTCGTCGGCCGTCTCTTCTTAGCAGCCATCTCGGCCGCCTCGTCCGAAGACGAGGAAGCGGACGAGGATGAACAGGATGATGAAGACGACATCAAGGACATCGAAAGCAACTCCTCGTCCTCGAGAAATTCCAGCATCCCATTAAGCCCCATGTCCTTCAGCCTGGCTTTAACCGCCTGCACCCCAGAATCTGGTGCTCCGCCGCAGCTGCAGCAGTCGATGTAGGACATGAGGTCGCCAGTAGAGAGGGACGCAATTGCGGCTGCAACCGTCTCGTCGCAAGTGGAGAGCGTAAATGGGAAGATCTCTCCAATGAGCTTGCCATCGTCGGTGACAACGGCGACGGAGGTGTTGTCATGGAGAGCAGAGCGAATGAGCGGAAGGGTGGAGATGGCGGAGTCGTGGGGGCGGACGGAGAGGGTGTCTGGGCTGACGAGGCCGAGATCGGTGACGGAGACGGAGGCGATAGACGAGAAGAGGAATATGTTGTTGAGGAAGAACCGGACCAAGTCTTCTTGGGTCAGCCAGCAGAATCCTTGATTGGTTAGCTTCTTATTCGTGTAGGGGGGACGAATTGGGACTACTAGCGTCTCTGCGCAGCTCTCTAGGATAATATCTAGAGCTTCCCAAATGCTGCAAAATTAAATTTTTAACAAAAAAGAGTAGAACTTTTAGATCTGGGGAAGTTGCTAAAAGGTAACAAATTGAATCTAAAAAAGAAGAACTTCTCGTTTTATAAAGGGAAGCTTTGAGTGTATTAGAGATACTGCGCATTTTTTTTCACTGCCAATTTCCAGTAAAGCAAGAAATTCGGCTAACGCAAAAAAAATTTGATTTTTCAGAAGAAGTTCATAAATTTACAACAAAGAAAAATTTATTGAAACTTAAAAAAAATTAGGGTACTAACATAGAGATGAATTATACAAAATTATGGTTTGTAGTTTCGTCCAACTCCAAAGATCCACATTGTAAAATCCAAAATTTTCAAATGGTAATGATAAATTAAAGCTAAAAAATAAACAAAAATAACAAAATTACTCAAATATCTCGTCCCCTCACTGAAAAAAAAAAAAAAAAACCCGTAATTTCTCATAAAATCAAAATTACCAGCCTCCCCAAACCCAGTAAAAATCTCAGCTCATCTGAGCAAGCAACCAAATCAAACCAAAGCTAAATTAAAAAAAAAAAATCCTAAATTACCTCGAATTCGTCTCAACTTTTTGAACGGATCCCTCGCCCTTGGTTAGCAGCGCCGACACTGGGCTGTTGAGCGCAGCAGCAGGCGCAGAGACGTTCCCTTCAGCACATAGGAAGCAAAACACATCAACCATACAAATCTTTCCGGCGATCCCCAGTGGGGGCGAAGCCTTTCCCTTGGCCTTGCTGGTGGGCGGCGCTGTGACGCCGACGAAGGTCTCGCCGCAGAGTTTCAATGCCACGAGGGCCTCGCCGACGGTGGTGGTGGCCGGCAGCGCTCTCAGCTGCGGCTTGCCGATGCACAGGTCGGATATCTCATTACAGAGCAAGCTCATTGCCATGCACGTGCGGGGTTGCCCCTGGAGAGAGAAGGATCTAGAAGCTGCTGTTGATCGAGAAATCGAAGAAAGAATTTAAGGGGAATTTGATATTTATAGACGAGGGGAGTTTCTAGAAGAGCATACCTTTTTTCTTTCTTGTGAGCACCCTCTCTTTAGTTTTTCCAAGTGACCACACTGTTGGTAGTGAAAATTTCCAAGTAAAAGGAATTTTTCATACAGAATGCGGAGCTAATTTCCAAGTAAAAAGAACTTTAGCCTCGCGTTTGAGTAAAACACGAAGCTAATCCATAGCTCCGCGTGAGCAGATAACCAGAATTTTAAATTGATTATGATTGAGATTTGGACTTATTTAATATCCAAATTGAGTCAATCAGAACTCTAAATTAAGAGATTTAAATCAAAACTAAGATATTTGATTGGAATCCTTGATGAATACAAATCTATTTAAATAGAAACTCTCATATTGGCCCAAAACTATAAATACCCTCTCATATTGGCCCAAGGTTATAAATACCCTCTTGAGGAAGCTTTTGAGAATCTTTTTTGAGCAAAAAAGAAGTTCAAGTTACGTGCGTGAGAGTCTTGAACCTATCAAGATCAACAGAGAAAGAATAAATCGACCGTCATCTTCATCAAGCAAAAAAATCATCGACGTCAGATCGTCCAAAAGAGCTACTAGATAGATCTCATCGCTGCGAGAACCCACTATATTTTGTAAAAGAGAGCGATAATTATAAATTCTATCGCTTGTTCTTTTCTTTCACTTTCGTTATAATCTAAATTGTATTCAATGAATGGAGACAACAATTTTGCTACGAACACACACTACATCTCTCTCACAACTCTTATCTTTCCTATCTAACTCCTGTTCGCTGTGGACAGCCCACGCTGCCGCACCTCCCAGTCCCAGCTAGCAGATTTAGATTTGAAGTATAAGTGGATTTGAAGATTAATTATAACTAACTTTTTAAGTGTGCTCCCTGCAAAAAGTTGTGTGTAAGTGTGCTCCTTTGAAAATTTTGGAGACTAGCGAGCTCGACATTTTGCTGATAGCACCCTCTGAAATTTATTATTGTAATTATATAATAATATATTTGTGATACTTGTTTTCCTTTTTATGGCTAGATAAGTACGACGTCGTTTCGTGAAAAGGTAAGATTACTTTCCTTAACTTATTTTTCAAGTCATGAATTTTTTATTTTATTTTATTTTATTTTTTATTTTTAAAGATTCTTTAATGAGTATGGAAAAGACTGATTAGATATAAATATGATAAAAGTTAGAAATAAAAAAAACAGTAATTTAAGAAATGCAGAAGAAAATTAATACATCAAACTTAGTATTTTAGGAAGTTAACAAATTGTGATAGACCTAAAATATTTGAAGGTAAACAGTCATGCTGTATATATATGATATGAATGATATTATTTTTTTCGCTATTAAATTATGTATCCACCACTTGCAATCTCTCTCATAAAGTGAGAAGGGATGAAGCACTAAGCGGGAAACCAACTTCTTATGATATACGTAATTAGATAAATTTTTTTACCAGTAAGAAATTGTTTCTGATATTTTCAAATAAAAGTAAAAATAAAATTGTACAAGATTATCCTTTTCTCTCTCTTTTTGTCTACGCAAGTTTCTTGTTTTTTCACTTCACACCTTCTCTCCAGATTCACAACATGCTAGCCTCAACTTGGATCATATTCGGTACATATCAATATTATTGATAGAATATTCCAGAGGATTCCTCTCTCTAAGGCTATGTTTGGTTTGAGGGGAAATGAAGGAAAAGGAAAGAAAATAATAAAGGAAATATTTTTTATTGTTTGGTTTGAGAGAAAATTTAAAAGAAAGAAAATATTTTCTTACTAATTTAAAAAAAAGGAAAATCTAATTTCCATCTTCTCTTCTTTCATTTTCTCTTTCCTTTTCTTTTTCTTTTTTTTCCTTTATTTTCTCTCAAACCAAACATAGCCTAAATAATATGCTAACTGAGCATTGGATAATATAGTATAGCTGTTATTCCTTTTCGTCATTTTACTGTCAAGATGAAAAAGAGTTTTTGAAGTTAGATTTATTTGTATGGATGTGAAAAAATTGTAATTATTCAAAACTGACATACATATTTATTTATGAAATTTTTGTAGGACTATTTTAATATATTTGAATAAATAAATATAGTTATATATAATTTTAAAATAGATTTACCAAATTATTAATTTTAATTATTATCATTTTAAATAAAAAATAATTTTATACTAAAACCCACAAACTATTTACCAATAAAAAAAAAATTTGAACTATCACATAAGAGCCCAAGTCATTCTCTTAGTCCAAGGAGCAGCAACAATAACAATGATTATAAGAATATAAAGTCTAAGTAATTTCTTGAAGCCAAGATAAATCACACTAAATCACTAAATAAACTTTTACTTTATTATAATGAGACAATAATTTTCACACTGAACCTTTCACTTTAACTCTCTCTTAATCAAATCCTATTAATGAGCTACTTTCATCTATCTGAATCCAATTTAAATATTTGTTATTAAAACTCCATAATCAACAACATTTATAAGCCAAATTAATTTTGAATTCGTCTTTAGTGACTTTTTAGATTGACCCAATTTATGAGTCATTGACCATATTTTAAATATGTCATTAAAACTTTTTGAATCTATCATAAATATTTATGAGCATTCGACTCATCTCAAACTATCTTTCAAAATCCTATTTAATTTTATTAACCTCTTCCCTAATTCAATCACCTAAATCTCTAACATAAATCTTATTTAAACCCATCAATTCATCATAGTTTCCTCCTTCAAACCAAACCAAAGCTATAACAACCTTTGCCGACAACAACCACCACTATCAATAGTTCACTGACTTCGAATTGCTATCAACCATTAGAGGAGTCATCTCACGAGCCCTCTCTACTATTCGGATGTGCACCACGCCATCTGAATTTCCCCACCAGCAACCATCATTACTGGAGCATCACTTGTCAGAGCACCTTCTCATTCTCCTTGGAATCCACCAAGAAGTACGATGTATCTTCTTTTCTGAATGAGCTTATGTCTTATAAGACATAGGCAGATAACCCCCTTAATAACAATCTATTAACTATATATTTCTTCATCTTATAGACCCAATAAAATGATTATACTATTTGTATATTTCAAACCCACTATAAAACGAAAATTTTATTCTTTTAAATTCAAAATAATTTTCCCAAAATCACAACAATCCAGATTTAACTATTTTAATAATTTTATAATGACTTGTAGATATTGAATTTAATAAGAAATTTGAGAGTGAATTTGTTAGAAGAACGCATTTGCGAGTCAAGATGGTTCCTTCTCGAACTCACTTTTCCATGCATAGTTTGTATTAGATAGGAAATTATGTTTCAATTTTATTTGATTGTTTATTTATGTTATGATATAAATTATTGTTTTATTCGATAAGAACTCTTCAAATAAAATTATTTTCTTATTTCCAAAAATTGTTTTAACCTCGTTTTACATTATTGTGAATTCTCAATTTATACATGTTACAAATTATTAAGTGTTATTTAAGTACATGAAATTTGGTAATTGAAATGTTAATTGTTAATCAACAATTAAAAATAGTAAATCAAAATGCTAATTTATGTGATAATGATTATAATATTGTATGACAATAGTGCTTATGAAAGAGTTCTAAAATAAAGTTGTTATTTAATTAAAGAACGTATTTATAAGGAAAACTCCCATTTACTTATTCTTATCTGGTCAAAAGTCATTATAATATACAGTCAAAAAATTCTAAAAATTAGAAATTGAACTTTCCATATCATGTTAGAATAAAAACTTCTTCCCAAACATTGCTTAAGTATAATGAAATAGAACTACACTTGAACTCAAATATAATCAGAATCAGATATTGATTAGAAATATACTATATAAACTTGACATGATCTTAATAACTATAAACAATATTGGATTGGAAGAGATACTAAATGATGTGAATATTGTGTTTCGGCAGAATGTTAAGTTGTATAACTGATTTTTTTGCTCATAATATGGGTGCGTGGTAGTTTGTTGGATTACATCAGAATACTGTTGTTGTGGTGCATGTCTGCATTAGCCCTAGACATGATCATGTGACCATTTTCTCGAGTGCATACGGGAGACAATCGAAAAACAGATATAATTTCAGTCAGATTCTCTAATAATATATGACACTTTAAATTAGAACACTTAAAATGTAAACTAGAACATAATTGCAAATAGCATAAATATTAACACGAACATAGTTAATAAATTAATTCATGTACACTATTCATGTCTATTTGAATTACTTTTACTACTTATCTTGTTTTACTAGTATTACTTTTTTATTTTGGCCATGATCTAGCGACCTTAATATACAGTTTTGAGATAAATACGAGGGAGTTGATTGAAGATCATAATTATTATAAGGAGTAGCTAAACTCGGTAGACGATTGTTGTTATTTTAGGTTGTTTTCACTTTTGAAATACTATCTTTTATCCTCAGTTATTCCTCTGTCTTTATTTCTATTATTTTCTACTGTAATCTAATTTTGTTCAGTGAATAAATATTTTATTTTCCATATTGTTGTGATATGTTTAAATATGGTAATGACTGATATTGCACTTAGATTTAGCATATTTTTGTGAATACGTTGCCGAATGACTCAGATATTTGTATTTCAGATAATAAGCCGTTACAAAAATATAATGTAATGGTTCATATACAAACAATATAAAGGCTAAATCAAACTAGAACTCGTAACTGGAACTTAATGACATATAGAGACTGCATATAAACAGTTTTTCAGTTCTTATATAAACAGCTTGGTGAGAAAAAAAATCCAATATTTGTGAAATTTTGTTTTAAGATAATTTATTAATGATAAACTAAATTTACTGAAGTGTACTTTCATTTTAGATTGTTTATTACCATATCTTGATTGATAGATATTTTAGATATCGGGTAAACAAGCACGTATATGTACTATCATCATATTTAGTTTGAATATGTTAAATGTTTCCGGGAGGATAACAAGAGTTAAAATAATTTATAATTAGGTTAACATTCTCCTCCTTTTTCAAGATCTGACAGATGAGCACAATAGTACTGTAGCACTTCACCAAGCAGTTTTATATATAGTATTTAGGTCTATGTGCCATTTAGTTCCAGAAACTTTTGGCTAATAAGAGTTAAAGTAGTATATAATTGAAAACATATATTTCTCCCAATAAAAGCTAGCTATGATTACTCAACGACTTTATTGGAAGTATTATAAACTGCTCTACTTCTTACCTCATATTTGCATCTGACTATTGAGCTAGGGTATAACATCCATACCCATGCATACACTAACCTCAAGTCTATGGGTCTCCAACACTAGTTTGCATAAGTTTTCTGCCTATTTCATATTGTGTTTATCCTTTCTTAATCTGCTTAATTAATCGTCTCATTGGTTTCGTGGACTTTTTCAAGCCCAGAATCACTCATCTCTTACCCCCCCCCCCCCTCGCCATAATCGACGACCTACATCTCCTGCCATATAAAACTTGTGATTGGTAGCTACTGCTATATGTAAACTCTACCGAAGGCAAATATTTCTCCCAGTCTTCCTGCATAATTTAGCGTATAAGCTCTAACCATGTCTTCTAATATTTGGATGGCCTCCTTAGATAGCTCGTCATATTTCATAGGCCCCACGCTACATAGTTTGTTGTGCCTGCACTGAAAAGATTATTAGTAGAGGGGCCGGGGTGGTCATCTCTTGATCTCCTCGTCCGCATGGCCACCACGCTTGCTGATGGATGCAGGCCGCTACATGTATACCTTCTCCTTGTGGGGACCATGAAATTTTCTCCACTTTTGGGCGGTTGATTATGCTCTAAATTTTGTCCTCACTTCACTTAGTATTCATATACCATAAGATCAATGCAATGCATGATAGTATTTGTGGGCCACACTTCACAATGAAAGACATAAATATGTATATCTATATGATTACTTTATTTGGTTAATTTTCAATTAATGAAAGGGACTTCTTCCCACAATTTATGCTAAAAAAAAACCTATTTATGCTAAAAAATAAGGGGTATTTATATATTTTTTCCTTAAATCTTTATAAATTATAATTTAGTCTCTCAAATCTTCATATTTTGGATTTAGTCTTCCAAATTCTCAAAATTACTACAATTTAGTTCTCCTCCCTAACTTCCGTTAGCCAGTTTATTTTTTACCTGATTTTCCCATTTTACTCATCTTTAATTCCTTATTCCCTCGTTCTCCTCTCTTCTCCTTTTTTTTCATTCTTCCTCTCTTCTCCTCCTTCTTTCTCCTCTTTTCCTCATCTCTTCTCCTTTTCTTCATTGGGTTCATTGGCTTCCTCGTTTCTTCTTCTCTTCTATCTCTTTATTCTTCCCCTTTTTCTTCGTAGGGGTATTTAATTCATTTCATTATTTAAAAAAGTAAAAATTAAATTCTGCCGTTTATTTGGACGGAAAAACTAACGGAGAGACTAAATTGTAGTATTTTAGAGGATTTGGAGGACTAAATCCTAAATATGAAGATTTGGAGAGACTAAATCATAATTTATAAAAAGGGATAAACCTATAAATACTCCAAAAAATAAAACATATTTTTTGGTCCAGATCGATGTCATCTAATCTCTTCTTCATTGATGATGGTTGCATTCTGCAGTTACATGGTACCCATCACATGTTTCTAATATGGCAAAAAAATGTTTCATCTACAGCAAATTTCTGATGGTGATGGCATGCGTTTACTTATAAAGCATTAGGAAAAGTATATTAATGCCAAGTATTAAGTTCAAAAAACGTTGTATTAAAAATGATGTCTTTTTTTGGATACAACTCAACCGATTGCTAAATATCTAGATATCGTTCAGAATTAACTAAGCGACATGGTGAATAGTCCAATTCAAAATCCCACACATGAAAACAAAGTGTATTAGCGACATCGACAAACTTGTTTTTTTTTTTTTTTTTTTTTTTTAAATTAAAACCGTGGGTGCAAGCCCTCCACGTTCTATGAGTGATTCTCATAATACATTAGTTGCAAAAAAAAAAAAAAAGATACATAGATATCAAGAATTCTTCTCGTAATACCGCAGAGTGGATTTTTTCTCCATGTTGTAGGTTGAATGGTGTGGATCATGTGTGGGCAGGAGAATCCAGGTCATCCGCAGAGAATCCCCCTGAGATATGTATTCGCTCCTCATCGGAAGGTATATCTGTCCAAAGAGAAAAATCATGCATAACTAAACGGACGCAGGTATGTAAAGAGCGAGCAGTAGAATTAAAAATTCTATTATTTCTTTCCAACTAAACATTCCAACACAAAACTGCAGTTAGAGTTCTGGTCCGATTTGATGGATGGCTATTTAAACATAGTCTACTCCCTATGCAATTTTCCTCCTTCATGTTTGGGTTGATCCCAAGAGTTCTCGCACAGCAAATCCAAAGATGATAAGCGAAGTTACAGTTTAGTAATAAATGGTTGGTAGATTCTCGACAGATTTGTTTCCACAAAGAAGATATATACTACTACAGGTTCGCATTTTGTTGAAAAAGACAAGTGCAACAATATGATTTCCTTTTTTTATCTAAACGGTGGTGAACAATATTTAATGCCAAGCCCACGGATAGCCTTAGGGCCCCTATCGACACTCACTCTCATCCACATGTCACACACCTTAAACATATTTAATGTCAAGCTCTTTAAGCCAAATACTAGTAGTATATTTACATATTAGAAATAAATGGGACGTTGATTTGTCGACAGAACGGCATATAACGGCATATACTCGGATCTACCCATCCCCTCCGATATAGGTTATCCCCGTTAAAATGATATCCTTGGATATCAACCAAAGGAAAGCTCTGACCTTGAGTGGGCACCTTGCTTTCCATATATTCTCTGTGAGGCATGCTAAGCCCCTGTCAATGAAGTGTTTATATGCGGTTCTGACTGAAAAAATATATTTTTCGTCACATCTCCATATTAAAATATCCTCTTCCTATTCGTCTACGATGTTCTTAACGTCTCGAATATGAGAAATCGTTGTGATCGGATTCTTATCACCTAAAATAAAGCTTCACCTATTGTGTTTGTTATGATATCTCAATGGAACGATATAGTGTTTTTTCTGTTTGTCCATCCTTTTTAAAAATTATAATAATTTTTAAAAAAAAAGTTTATGACTATGCATGAAAATATTTTTTATTATTATTATGGATCAATATTGCAACTTGCTAGCATAGATCTAGGCAGCTAGTAACGCTGACATGTGGGAATACAGAGAGTAGTGCAGGGGGGGTCTGGAAAGTGATAGGACCATGTGGTTAAAAAAGATAGTAGTCAGACTATCAGGTGATCCATTTTTTTTTAAAACAATTAGAATATCAAAAGCAATTATAATAGTACTACAAAATGTACAGACAGTACAAGCAAAAGGAGTATTCTAGTATTAAGAAATTGATTACAGTGTACGTGGTCAATGGTGCACTTTTGTAACTTCCACTTTATTAAAATAAATCAGAAGCAACGGGAAATTCTAAACGCGCACCATACTTTTCTTAGTTAGCCAGGCTGGCAGAACATCCACTCGTCCTTGCGGTCCACAACTCTGGATGGGAGTTAGAGCTCCGGTTAGTGGAGGAGAAGTCCGGGGCTAGCATCTTGGACAGTGGCTTCTCTTGCAGGAGGAACCACTGTTCAGAGTTGCAACCCTGGTCGGTGGAGATGCTGGAAAGAGTGACAACTCCGATCAGTGGACGAGTTGTCTGGAGTTATCACTCCAGCAGATAGAGTTTACGTCCCCATAGTCCAGCACAACTCACTGTTTCTCAAAATAATAATAAATAAAAACTTCTAAGTCTTTTAATTACAATTAATCAATCAAATTATGCTTGAAATTGAGTACAAAAATGGTTATACCTCTAAATAAGGAGATTCATCTAATGAAACCAATTTTGTATTTCTATTCTCCATCTTCCTCAATTGATCTCTTCTACCAACAATAGATTTTTCTCTTTAGTTGTGTCAAACAAACTCATACAAACTCTAAACACTAATGCAATTAGTGAGATCAAATTTTTTTTAGGAGGATTCAGGGTGTACAAGATCATTATTTTTTTTCCTTGTATTTGGGTGCGTGGGAGAATGATGTGTTAGAGAGGAGAAGGTGAAGGAAATGATGCTCACTAAGAAAAATGTTCAAGGGTTTTTTTTGTTAAAAAAGTAAATTAGATAGGGAACGATGCTCACTAAGAAAACTGCGGTGCTCATTTAGAATTTTCCAGAAGCAACAAAAAGCACATGGATGTCTCTGTCCATTACCAAAAATAATTTAAAGTTCTTATTAATTACAACAACATTTTGAGGAAGACCAACAGCAGGTCACAGAGGTGATGTATTGATATTATAGTAGCTTTGGTTGTTCAGATGTCATGTTAGTTATTTACTAGAACAGTAATAAAGGTCTTACGATAACAGGCAAACAAAAGACAAGACAAAACTAGGCTCATGCCAAATTACACCAAAAAGTGACAAAACCAGCCTCCTAACACAAATGGAAGCTAAGGACGAACTTGGAGTCTCGTATGATCACTCCTCCTCCTGCCCATGTCACCGCCTGCAGCTCTCCCTTCGATCGAGCACAGGGCTGCTGTCATGAAGGCATTATCGGTGATGAGTTAGGCTTCGATGTAAGAGACTTGTGACTTATGCTAAAACAATTGACGAAATCCTTTTGGGGTCTCAAAGACGACTCTAGCTATTACTTGTCCAAAACTCCTTTATTTGGCTATGCATGCGGTTACACACTAGCTTGCCATCAATTAACTTCTGCCGCTGTTCCATGTGTTACCTAAAAAATCAGCCCTCACGCATTTCTCTAATTTCTGGAAAGAAATAAAGGATTAATTACAGTTAGACCCCTGTAGTATTTAGGGTGTGTAACTTAACATCCCTAAAGTTTGAAACTCTCAAAAAACTTCTTGGACTTAGTTATTTCACTTTTTTTTTTTTTTTTTTTTTTTTTACTAAAGTGCACTCTTATCTCTCAAATTCTTATTCTATCATCATCCCTCTTTTTAACCAGCACACACACACTCTCTCTCCTCTCTCACTCTCTATCTCTCTCTCAGTCACTCTCTCTCTATCCCTCTCTCAGTCAGAGAGAGAGAGAGTGGCTGAGAGAGAGGGATAGAGAGGGAGAGAGAGAGGAAGTATGCTGGTTAAAGGGAGAGATGAGAGTAGAATAGAAATTTGAGGGATAAGAGTGTACTTTAAAAAAAAAAGGAGAGTGAAAATAATTAAGTTCATGGGGTTTTTTGAGAGTTTCAAATTTCAGGGGTGTTAAGCTACACACCACCAATACTACAATACTACAGAGAGTCTAACTGTAATTAATCCAAAATAAAATCTGTAACATGTGTTATCTCCAAATATCCTCAGCCATGAATGGACACTACAGCTAGCAGTGGAGATGAATATTATCATTTTTTACAAGAATGAAGTAAATTTCAGATACGGCATTTTTAAGTGGGAAGGGTTAAAACTTAAAGGGTGATGGGAGAGAATTAGTTTCTAAATCTTCCACAAGTCTTTAAGGGGCTCTACAAGTCGCTACATAGCACTAATAACTTGTAGGGGTATTTACTGGTTTGTCCCTCAAATCTTTAAATATTATGATTTTACCCCCCAAATCTTCATATTTATAATTTTGCCTCCCAAATCTCATAAGTTACAATAATTTTGTCCCCTTCTCTAATTTTTCCAAACACAGTTAATTTTTTGACCATTTTACCCCTCATTTCCTCTTTTATTTTCCTTCCCTTCTTCTTCTCTCTTCCTCCTTTCTTCTTATTTTCTTCATTATTTCTCCTCTCTTCCTCCTCTCTTCTTCTTCTCTTTTCCTCCTCTCTTCTAATTTTCTTCATTTTTTTTTTTTTACCCTTTCATGTTCATATTTTCCTCCTCTCTTCTTATTTTCTTATCTTTTTTTACTTGAGATAATTGATTTGGTGAACTAGAGGAAAAATGCATGACATGAAAGAGTAAAAAAATGAAGAAAATGAGAAGAGAGGAGGAAAAGAGAAGGAGAAGAGAGGAGAAATAATGAAGAAAATAAGAAGAAATGAGGAAGAGAGAAGAAGAAGAGGAGGAAAATAAAAGAGGAAATAAGAGGTAAAATGGTCAAAAAATTAACTGTGTTTGGGAAATTTAGAGAAGGGGGCAAAATTGTTGTAACTTATGAGATTTGAGGGGCAAAATTATAAATATGAAGATTTGGGGGGTAAAATCATAATATTTAAAGATTTGAGGGACAAACCAGTAAATACCCCTAACTTGTAATATTGGCTGGGGTAGGATATTTTCTGGGATCTTCTCATGTCGGAAGCTTTTAACTACCACTATTACTCCTTAATGGTGGGGCTAATTGCGCCCCAGCTTCGTTTTAGTGTTTGCTGTATGTCTTATTCTCATTAATTTCTCAGTCAATAGTACGTAGATCTGAGGAGCATAGGTATATATGCAGTGGTTTTGTTATGGAAGTGATTGTTTGAAATAAGGCATGCATGATATTGGTCCTTCTACATAATTAAGAACGTCCTTGTACAAGCCAAACAAGGTAAACCTTAGCCAAATTCCATCATCCAGCGAACAATCAGGATCGCAATCCAAATCTTTGGAAAACTAAGGACTGAAGCTTTCTTCAGCAAGCACGAATGCCAGTAGAAGCTTATTCTGAACCTGACACCTGTGCAGACAGCTCAACTATTCTACAAGGCCTTGTGTAATCCAAAAGATGAACATCTACCAAAGCCAGCTCAACTATCTGAAACAAAAAAATCATAGCTTCTCCCATTTTCATGAATGATCCGCTAATCCTCTCGATGCTGTGCCAACAGATTAGTCTTCTTACAGGTTACGAGTGCTGCACAATCCACACATCAATATCTAAATCTTGGTCTGCACTTGGTTGGCTCTAGCATCTTCTGCCTTTCTTGCCATATCAATCTTTGACAGTTCAAAGAACTATATATCACTTTTCTTCGTAAAGATAATAGGCTGCGTCTCCATGAACCATCCAGCACATTTTGTAGACATGGAAGCTGCTTAATATCTCCATATCACTTTTCTTGTCGTATTTTTCCATTTCCGGTATTTTACTATTCAAACGCTTTATCAGTCAAAAGGAAGGTCATGCTAAAAAGCTCAACTCAAAGGCATTAAACATTCTACAAAAGAATGAATTAATTCTTAATACAATATGCGAACAGCCTAATCTTTTACGAAGTGCTCATGCAATAGCTGCAAGCAAAAGATCCTGAAATAGGAAGCCAGCATACCTTTTGTCAGTTCAATTATGTTTCCAATCTGTGTGTTTTAACATGCGATACCTGTGCAAGCAAAAGATCCTGAAATAGGAAGCCAGCATACCTTTTGTCAGTTCAATTATGTTTCCAATCTGTGTGTTTTAACATGCGATACCTGTGCAAGCAAAAGATCCTGAAATAGGAAGCCAGCATACCTTTTGTCAGTTCAATTATGTTTCCAATCTGTGTGTTTTAACATGCGATACCTGTGCAAGCAAAAGATCCTGAAATAGGAAGCAAGCATACCTTTTGTCAGTTCAATTATGTTTCCAATCTGTGTGTTTTAACATGCGATACCTGAACAATCAAAGTTAGGGTTATATGGTAGTCAGAGTTCTGCTGTACAGCACAACTTCGACTACTAGGACAGTGCTACTGACAGTCAAATATTTTGAAGGGGGTTCTAGATACGGTAACTATGAGCAAGACCTAGATACAGTAACTATGAGCAAGAACCCAGCAACAAATTAGACACAGTAACCATAAGCAAGAGAACCCAACAACTGATCTCAACAATATAGCCTGCCTCTCAGAAAGAGTGTGCCTGCGCACGCATGTGGTGCTTACCCATTCCATGTCCCATATTACTGTCTCTTCGTATGCAAAATTATATGCATGACGATTGTAAAGATCAACAGCATTTAGGTACACTGTAAAATCACTAAAGTTTACCAGCTACAAACCAGCATGGAACTCCCATAGAAGCCACAAATATTCTCCCTGTACCAATTTGAAAGAAAAATGGGGCACTAATTGCTAGTTTAACGTATCATTTCTTTAAAATGTGAAAGGCAAATAGTGTGCCCAAACCACAGCTAACAACACGAAGGACATGCCTATTCCATCTGATGGGAATAGGACACACCTCATCATTTGATTTATTTCAATATAATAAAATTTCACATGTAATCAATACAACAGAACATATCTATGAAAAACTATACTATTCTATTCAAATACATCATTATTTTGGAAATCTCGGTATTTCAATACTTTTCTCAGATAATTACATGCAACTTAATGGCAAACAGAATTCATTGAGCAGATTTTAAACTACAATGTTCGCACCTCATGGCCCCATGTTCAACTGCTTTGTGCTTCAATAACCATATCATCCATTGTTCTGTTCATCATAATTTCAGTTGGCTTCAGGCACCCTCTTATTGACTCCTGCCCAAGTTGTTGCCTCTCGTTGTCCCCAAATCCAAATACCACACCCCTGTTGGTTACGGCAACCGTGTGGTACAGACCGGTGCTAATCTGAGAAACATAGTGGGATCGTAAATTTTCAAGGGTTCTTGGTTTCATAACTTTATCTGAACATCCGCGATCAGAGAAACCCAAGCTCCCAAAACCCATCCACCCAAAGGCAAAAACAGATCCCACATCAGTGAGGACGAAAGTTTTTCTCTTCCTTGCACAGACCTGTCCATAGGCAGGACAAAGAAAAGAAGATAGTGTGAATCCAGTTAGCTCTAAGATATCAATAATCACATATTTGTTTCAAAGAAAGAGATCAGATTGTTATCCAATGATAATCTGAATACAGTAGCCATTGGTATAAAATATTAGACAGACAGAATGTCATGCGATAAATTTGGCAATTAGGAATTTCCAATTTGTGCTACCCAAATTACGTAGTTCACAGTGCATAGACAACAAGTTCAAGAATATAGTAAGGCAAAGTAGCCATTCCCATAACTCTTGCCAGACTATGCAGAAATTGAGAAATGAGGATGTATAGAACACAGAAATGGAATTGGTGTAGAAGTCCTGCTTCAGAAGCTGAAGTTGGGCGGCTTGCGCCAGGGAAAAGGAAAAAGCATACAAAATAAGTTCACATCAGCAGTGTGGAAGATAGGAAGTGACCACATTAAAAGTCAATTTATAGCTTGACACAAATGAGCAGGAATTAAACTCAATTTTCTTTCCTAGGCACAATAAAATGAACACATTGTACAATAGTGACACCTGTAGATAGCTTCTGCTAATTCAATAATAAAGCAGTAGCTACAGCCTCTATGGGCCCATATCTAAATTGAACGGTAACACAAGGTTGCGAGCAAACTGTTAACTGTGATAATCTACAGATGTCGCTCCTAACTCCTCTGAGAGTTCCTTGAGGCTCCTTTAGTGCTATTTGTTTTCCTTTCATTTCTTTTGTTTTAGTTTCGAAATGGCCTAGAGAAAAAAAAAAAAAAAAAAAAAAAAAAGAGCGATTTGATTTTAACTTGAAGATGGAGATTTGATTGGTGGGATAGGCATGATTGTGTGTGGATTTTGTTTGGGTTCAAGGATTTCCCTTAGATGTATTTAGTTAGTTGGGGTTCATAATTACATCAGTTACTAAATAGCAAGAGGCTGATTTGTAATAGGCTATATAAAAGGTAAAGTTCATGCAAAATGATAGTGAAGAGGCTGAGAATCTTGTGAGGCCTGGATCAGCTTGCTATCTTTCTCCCGCTCACACCTTTCTCTTCAATTTATCTTCTACAGTTTTTTTTTTTTTTTTCCGTCTATGAGTTTCTCGTCAAGTCATTGAGATTCTTCTATGAACATTGCCACGCCCCGCTTCCAATATACGGTCTAAACGAGTAAGTACAACAGGTATCAATAACATATTCGATATGAATACACTAAAGCCTCCGGTAAAATAACAAGAGTTAAAATAGTCTATAATTAGCCACGAATTCATCTCTCAAAAAATACTAGCTACGATAACTTTATAGATTCAAGAGAATCATTATAAACTATATAAATTCTTATCTAATATCTAATGTGGAACTATTTGAGCTAGAAAATTATATGTTCCCCGCTTTTAGGGTCTAATGGCCTCGTTAGAGAGGCACGTAATAAACTTAACACTTCACTAGGCTCCCACGAATGCTAGAGGTGGCTCCCACGAATTCAAAATATGCCCCCCACTTTTGTGTGACACATTGTTCTGTGTAGTACTTAGTTCCATATGACACTTTGCTCTGCCCATCTCCAGCTGGTGTCTAGGTCTAATACCACTAGGATACTTGTCACACCCTGCTTTCGATATACGATATACAAGTACATATAATAGGTACCAACAAAATATTCGTTTTGAATATGCTAAAACCTCCGAAAGAATTACAAGAGTTAAAATAGTTTATAATTAGCTACCGATTCCTTCACCAAAAAAACACAGCTACGATTAATTTATGGATTCATGGAAATAATTATAAACCACACTAATTCTTGTCTCGTATCCGATGTGGAACTATTTGAGCTGGGATATTACAAACATTCTCCCATACAAAAGAAGTCGCGCGGTAAGAAGATTGGACAGGGACATTGCTGATGTGTAAACAAAACACTGACACAGACTAAATTGTAATGATAGCCAATATAGCAATATGACAGAGTCTCTTATTCATGTGCCCAAAGACATGGCTTTAAGTCTGATGCTTTCCAGGCTGTAGTTTATAATACTTTCAGGTTGAAATACAATTTCTCACTTGATTTTGCTACCTCATTCTTGATCTCTTTCACTGACAATATTTGAGCTCTAGTCTCTATGAGATTTAAACTTTACTTGGATTTTTATCTTTCATGGCAAATCTGGACAAACTATAAATTGTTTGTTTGTTTAAATTATGCCCAATTTAAAAATTAAAGGATTAAACCCTAAAAGCCAAATTAGAAATCCCAAGTGAGGATTTAACTTGCTAGGTACTTTGGCACGAACAACTTTAAAAGGGAACAATAAACCTTTTATATCTCCAGGCTTGATGGACACCAAGTAAAATTTAACTACATTAATAATACTTGCATTCTCAACAAAGTAAATGAGTAAACTAGCACATACTTCAACTTTTGAAAAAAGATGACATATTCGAGATGGATTTGCTGAGGGGAAACAGTTCTTTGAAGATGCAGCAAATAATCTGAGTATTGCCGGTACAATCAGATACGAGCTGTGAAATCCTTGTAAATTCCTATAGTTGCATTCAACCATTACAACCTGATACCGCCTAACTCCAATGTGCCAGGCTCCACATGTGTGCATACAGATATAAAAAAGGATGCAACTAGATACGTTGACAGATAGATAGTAGATTGACAGATAGAAAGAAAGATAAATGGAAAGCTAGCCAGGAAATATTCTTTGAAAGCAATAGCTTCATTAATTTCAGATTCTCTCAATATGTAAATAGACAGCTATACGATAAATATTTTCCTAGAAATAGCTTCACAAGAACAAGGTCCATCAAGAAAACTGTGGAACTCAAAACGAACCTGAACCGCAAGGTGGTTTTTCAGACTTGCCAGCAACTCTGGGCTAGTTTTGTCATTCTCATCACCATGGCCCAAGGCTCCGCAATAGCCTCTACCCCACGTATAGACCTGCAAAAAGAAAAAATGTGCCTTGAGAAATTGACAGTTGCTGAAGAGGGGGAAAATTGCTAGCTTGCAACAATAGATCATATTGATATTATATATAACTCATGGGTTGTTAGAGGAGACTAACATGTCCACTGGAATCAAGTGCCACTGCATGTTCATCGCCAGCAGAGACACGTAATACATGAATATTTCGCCTCTTAAATGACTGGATGGCACGTGGAAGAGGTTCATCACGTTGATCTCCATGGCCAAGGCAGAAGTTGGAGCAGGAACCAAAAGAATGAACTGCCCCATCCTCAGTTACAGCAAAGGTGTAACTGGCACCTGCAGCAATCTGAACAACACGGCCAAGACCCTCAAATGTTTCAACTTTTCTAGGAATTGGTCTGTCCAGAGTGTCACCATGGCCAAGTTGTCCGTGGGTGTTGCTACCGCAGGTGTACACGTGGCCTTGCGTCGTAAGTATTACCGTAAAACTGAGACCAGTGGCAACCTGCAAAGAAAAATAAATACATCGAGGATGAATGAATAGTTATGGCCAATGCTAATGTTTATAAATTGCTGTGCAATATGTCTAGAAAGATAATTCTCCAAGCAGAAAAAAAATGATAAAAATAGGTGAGAAAAATTAGGAACCATAAAATAAAAAGTGGTAAAAGCAGACATATAAGCATACTTGACATCATATTCCTCAAAGGATGGAAAATGACTTAATTGTTATAACACTTTACTGAACATACATGTACAAGGTTTAACATATTGGTACCTACCGCAGAGTGCTTTACAGAGGTAACTACCCCAATTTACTCCGGATATGAGAAGAATACAAATTCAGCAACCTAAGACCAAAGTAGTAACTCTCATCATAGCCTTCGTAATCTTTTTATGACTAACTAAAATCAATAAGCAAGATCCTCGCTACCTATCTACCACCTTCGCATGCAGCTGGTGTTGCAGATTTTTGACCATCTCCATAGAATATTCAGACATTCTGCCTCTCCCATTTAGCCTCTTCACCCATATACTGGTTATTGGGTTTAATAATTAAATTTCTTAAGTACTATTAAAATATCTTTTAAAATCTCAGAATGCACACATATTTGAGCTTTCCTAAAAAGCTATATATCTTTTCTCAAAAAACTAAAAACATTGACAGTATCATAGAAGATAAAACCAGAAGCTCAAGTAATGCATATTTACATGTAGAAGACAAAACATATGCTTCGAAAGAGCTGTATAGTACCTGTTTGCATGCAACCCCCTTCAATGCTTCAATGCGTGTAGGCCTGAAAATAGCACGCCTCACCTCTCCATGGCCACAACAGAATGATGAATTATCCCCACAAGTAAACACCTGACAATTAGATGCAGGAAAAACGCCTTACTGTAAAAACCGGCCATACAAAGTAGGAAACTACCAAGTAAGATGTAAACTTGACATCAATACCTCCCCAGACTCCATGACAAATGCTGCATGGTTGTGTGAAGCAGAGATGTGTGTCACACGAGACAGTGAAGGAAAATTTATGCGTGTAAATGCAGCACACTGAGTTGTATCTTGGCCATGACCAAGCACACCACATAGACTGGATCCACAAGAATACACAGACGAGTCATGAATCAAGAGTGTGTGATATCGTCCAGTAGTGACCTGCATCTGAATAGACAAAAATATCTTGAATAAAAAGTTTATTTTGACAAAATAACTACACCAAGGTTAACTTATAACAACTGGTGGATGGAGATATCAAGAAACTAGGAAGTGAATGCAAAAGAAGATTGCGGAACAAGATATCTTCAGAAATTTCTAATAAAGACCATATACATGGAAAGCAGCACATTGCATGCAACTAGGGATGGAAATGTGGCCTCATTAGCCCATTAAAGTCTGCAACCTAAGTTTCTGCTTGGATCTTAAAGTAACATCTAAATAGTTTATTTGGTAGGGCACAAATACCATTAGATCCTTTTACTGTTGGATCGGAGAGTATCCTAATCCGACAACCTAATATATTCAAAGCATGTGAGTTGAGTCACTTAACCACGAATAAGCCATCCCCTTATCTTCCCAAAGCCAATTCATATTTTATCTTATAATTTAAACATCCATCATAATGGAAAACTAATACGACCCCAAAAAAATGGCAAAATGTCAAATTTGATTATTAACACAAGTTGGCTGCTTTTAAAATCAAAATTTGGACAATCCCACTAACACAAGTTGGAAGCGAATTAGGGCTAGAGATTTAGGATATTAGAGTTTTTTGGAAAATTTGGGAAGAACAAAGGAGTTCGGAAATCCACCAAGACGAATCCATACCCACTCTCAACGAATCCACAATAAGAGATTTTTTTTTTTGGAACACAACGAATCCACACAGTTTCTCAAAATTCAATTTTTATTCAATATTCAATTGTCTATAAAATACTTTATGCAGAACTTATTTATAGGAAAACTCCAACAAATAAAATCTTAATAGAATCCAAAATCCTAGCAAATCCAACAAACAACATGCTAATAGAATCCAAAATCCTATCAAATAAAATCCTATCAAATCTGAATCAAACTAAATCAAACTAAAACTCTATCTAAAAACCATATCTTATCTGATCCCCATCAATTCTCCCTGATTTCAAAATATTCATCCCGTTGAATGCGGAGATGAAAAATATTAAACACATTCGGATTGAACTGATCTATGTCCTTCTACGAAGCATGCCAATTGGGCCACGGTCGAGCAATTATAACTTGCGCATCACATCTGAACCAAGGCGGTGAAAATGGAACTGATTTCTACAATATATCAGGCAAAGTAGAAGATGAACCTGATAAGTCACTTTTTGAATCGAATTTGCCTTTCCAATAGATCAAATATTTCTTGTAATTTGTTATAGTTGTCCAAATTGCATCATTTTACAACATGTCATTCACCTTTACTGTCCGAAAACTGTGTGGCAGCTTCATTGGTGGTAGTAGAAAAATTGAAGAATACTGTATACCAATATTTAAAATAACAAAAACAATAACGTTACGTTTTTTTCTTTGTTAGGTTATATAGCATATAGCGTAACACATAATGTAGATTACGCGACTTTCTATTTATTTAATTAAAAACAAATATAAAACTATATAAAATAAATTTTATGAATTGAAATTGAATTAAAAATTCTAAAAGAAAATATAAAAAATTATATCCCAGTATTAATTCTAAATTTCTAATAAGTTTCACAGAAATTCTCATATTTATCTTTATAAATTAAATTACATTTCCACCTATAATTTTAGTCATCATCTAAATAAGAAAACAAGATTTCAAATTTATTTTTAATTATTATCAATATTGTAATTTATATTTTATAATGCTCAATTTATGTTATTTTTAATTGTTTATTTTATTTTAACTGAGAATTCAATTTAATCAATAAGAAAGAAATTTCAGTAATTAGAAAGAAATTATAAAAAAAATTCAGTAATTGAAAATAAATTATAACAAGTAAATAAGGATGTACAAACTAACAATGCCACAAGCAATCAAATAAGCAAACAACAAGCCGTCAAGTAAAAAAAAACTACAGCAATTCGCTAAAAATCAAAATAAATAATCGAAATCAATATAAAAACTATTTAAAAATTATTGTAAATAACATAACATAATATAATTTAACGTAACGTAAAATAACATAAAAAATACACTGTTACGGTGCATTGAGTTATTTTTGACTATTAAGTAATGTTGCCTTTCTGTTAGGTTTCATAACGTAATATAACGGGTTTCATAACGGGTTTCATAACGTGTTATTTTCAACATTGATGTATACTTTCAATTTCAGTAGATGATGACTTTGAAATCGTATGATTTACCTCGCTTCAGACTTGAAATTCTTGTATTCCTTGTATATCTTCGACTGATTTGTAAATACTATTGGTAAACACGAATTGTCGACGAAATTTCTTATGAAACTTTAATAAGAGATTTTCCAAATGAACTATAGGTTTCATGGGTGTCATATAGGAGAGTAGAAGGTACTTCTATTGGCTTCTCTATATGAACATAATCATCAAGTACATCTTTATGTAACTGAAATTTCACAATTGGTTCTGTTGAAAAATCGTCAGAAATCTGAACTTTTGAGTTTTTAACTTCTATAATGGAAAAGAAGTTTCATATGACATTAATAGTGGCTCATCATGAACTTCTATATCCAGTATAGATTGCAAAACACATTCACCGAAAAAAATAGAAATATTTGGTTCGACCTTATTGGCAATACTATCATTAACCATTTGACTTCTTTCCCTTTACTCATTGTACTTTTGAAGGCATGGTTATTCGGGACTTTTGTTGATACTGGCAAATATTTATTCGCATTTTTCAAGTTCTTCAATTATATATGAAGTTTTTCATTATCGGTCATTGTTTTGGACCTAGACGATAGAAAGTGGTGAGATGATGACAATAAATTTAGAAAGTAATATTGAGTATATTGATTATGAAATAGACGTCGCAAGATATCCCAATCCAAACATAATTTATACTCTCTACTCCAAGTACAAGTTTCATCACCAAACTTTTGTCGAGTTTAACGACATTTCTCTGCTGATATTAGATTAAAATATCTAAAAAAAATTTGGAGATAATTCTCTCAATCTTTATAATTTTACCGATTGTCAAAACTGTAAAAGACAGATATAGTAGTATATATATCATGCTCAATTCGCGATATTTTAGCATTGGTGTTAATGTAGTGACCATAAAATATGAACTTTATTTATAATCAACTCAAAATTTTAGCTCAAAAAGTTCAGAAAATACCCAAAGATGGCGGCTAGAAACTAGTTCAGATTCGGACTCCAAAGTGGTTTCAAATCACCAAATTTCCCCCCAACAAGTCTACACTGTCTTAACGGGTCTGCTTTGTAACTGAACCCAACTTGAAATTGGATTGGATCCGGGGCGGGGCGGGTCTGAACTCAAATAAAACCCAACTTCTTTTTAAAAAAATTTCCCTCTTCTTTTCTATTTCTAAACAGATCTTTTTTTTTCTTTTTTTAGATTTTTTTATCTTTTTTCTTTGATTTTTTTCCAATTTTTTTCATCAAATATGAATTCTCAGATGTCCTTTTTTTTTAAAAATAAAACTAAAAAAATGAAGTAGGAAGGAAGATGATGGAGATGGGGATACAACTTAGGCTATGATACCAATTTAATTCAGGACGGAAGCAAATCAGGGCTAGGCATTTAGAAAATTAGGATTTTTTTGGAGTAATTGTGGAAGAACAAAGAAGTTCGGGAATCCACCTAGGTGAATCCACGAACACTTTCAACGAATTCACAAAGAAAAAAAAATTTTAGAACACAGCGAATCCATACAATTTCTTAAGGTTCAATTTTTATTCAATATTCAATTGTCTACAAAATACTTCATTCAAAACTTATTTATATAAAAACTTCAACAAATAAAATCCTAATAGAATCCAACAAACAAAATGCTAATAAAATCCTATCAAATCTGAATCAAACTAAATCAAAGTAAAACTCTAGCTAAAAAATATATCTTATCTGATCTTCATCACCCACTCAACTTATATTTGAAAAGATGAGATGTAAAAGACAATAAAAGTCATTTTGTGCAGTAAGACAATCAATAGCTTGTATGGAAATCTATGGTGTGTAAATGTGGACACAATATTTTCTGCAACACATACACAGCTGTCAAACATGACAATTGTCCAAAATCTAGGCACCATATGAGGACATGATCATAAATGTATACTTCATACAAAAAAATGTTTAGTTACCTCATAAATTGGGTAGTCGTTCTTATATAAAAGCACCTAATAGTAAAATAATAGTGAAATTAGCTTTTTGTCAAGAAGGGACATAACTACTTTTCTTCATACATAATTTTAAAAGGTGTTAATGGCTTATATATTAGTGATTGTCAAACAAAGATGGACACGTGTACAATGACCCTGATTGTGTCAAATATGACAATTTTTTATCAAGGAAGGTGTCCTGAATGTTACAAATGGAAAGGATCCATGAGAAAACTGATTATTACATGAACATGAATGGGCTCTATCTTGAATGTTGAAAGAATTCTTTTTAAAAAAATAATACTAGGCTACCAATTGACAAACCTCTCTCAAGAAAATTCCCCAACTTCTCCTAAAGTAAAGCTAGCCTTTCAAGCAATACTACGATATCCACCTTAGGCTCACTCCACCTAAATCAACTAGACTTGGATATTAAATTTAACAGAACTATTCTGATAAATGCCTACCTTACAATACCATACAATAATATCATAGTATTAACACGTACA
Source organism: Dracaena cambodiana (assembly GCA_036321105.1). Lineage (NCBI taxonomy): Eukaryota > Viridiplantae > Streptophyta > Magnoliopsida > Asparagales > Asparagaceae > Dracaena > Dracaena cambodiana. The sequence goes on from JAYEPQ010000002.1 coordinate 29,360,808, forward strand.
AAATGACAACAATTGGAAATTAGTTTCCTCCTCGGTGTCCTAACAACAGCATAATTCATTATTGCCTATATATTGTCACATCAAAATGGGCTGGGCATTGAGTACAATACCAGATCATCATGAATTTTGATGAATTCTACAACATTAACCTAACATCAAAACTTTGAGTATTTGACAAATCTTTAGCAGACCACTTATGCACAGGAAAAGGACTCATCACAAGACCGAATAGAACAGTAGGTGTAAAGACCACGCATTAAGATAATGCAGCCACGGATCAATTATTTCTTCTCTCTTTTGGTGGATATATAGAACAAATATGGAACCAGTATTTTTTTAACAAATTAAAGCAAAAACAATTGCATTGCATTCTTTCTTTCTACATTGCAATAGCTCTTTCCTTCCTTCTACATGTATCTATCAACTATAAAAGCCTCCCCACAACTTGCACCTTACATGGTATTTTTCAAGAGTGATGGTGGTGAATTGGCAAAGGATCAGGTCACCATCTATTTATAACCCAACTTACCCAAACAAAGTCTATCCCCTTGGGTAAGCAATCAATACATGTCTCAAAGACAAATCAATACGTGTCTCAAAGACAAACACAAGGAGAGGGGGGGAAAAAGATAAACCAAAAATCAGATTGATTGAAATTGGCTATGGTCAATATGTCAACAATTTTACCGGGTTGTAAGTTTTCTGCTAAATTTCTGTTAGAACTATACATACAATGGTTTACACTAACCAAACATGTCAAATATAGAGGTTTTAATAGGTCACCCATTTGTAACCTGAATGTGTAGCCAAAAACAACCTGCTAAGTTGAGATGCAGTTTGGTATGGTTCACGACAGAGTAAGTTTTCAACCTCTAATTGTGAGAACTCACTCAACTTGTTAAATGGGGTACTGCATGCTAAAAAGCTCAATCTTACAATCAAAATCGAGAGACATTCATTACTTCTAGCTGATAAAAGATTGCAATATCACCATTAACCTAAAAAAGATTCAAGCTTTTTAAGTTCAAATTCATTTTCGCACATACTAATAAGCAAAACTCATATGTCCTTAGCAACATTCACCATGTAAAAGATTCTAAATAAAAGCAACAGTAACCCAAATTCGCATAGTATCAAGTAATATATCAACCAATGAATCAAAGAAGTAGTACATTGCCTGCAGATGTCTCTACGGTCCCGGACGACCGCTCCACCGACTGCAAGAACCTCAGCACCTTCTTCCAGCACCCCCCGCACCGATCCACCAGCTCCCCTCTCAACCCCGCCGGCAGCGAAGCGAACAAAGCATTCCTTCCACAAAGGTGGAACGCCGCGAACTCAACCATCGACCTGAACCCACTCGGGAAGCTCCCCTGGCTCCCTCCTCTAAACAACCTGCATGTCATCTCCAAGCACGCCAGGTCCAAAGAGCTCAGCTTCCCCGAGCTCAGTATCTCGAGAACCAGATGCGCCGGCAGCTCCTCTATCGAGAACGTCCGATTACGATCAGCCATTTATGAATCGAATCGAAACCCTAGAGGAGCTTGAATCGGGAGATTGGGATTTTGGAGAAGACTAATAAGAAGACGTCGGATGGGAGAAGCATGCAAGAAATTGAGAAATTGGAGTTTGATGGAGAGAATTGAAGATCGCTAAGCATCAGAGGATCGAATTGAGGGATCTGATCGAATAAATTTGGGGATAAATTTGGAGAAATTTTTTCGATAAATAGGAGAAGAGGGAAATGAGATAGAGTCTCTTTTGCTTTTGGCACCGAAAAGGGAAAGAAGCTTGAGGTGTAAAGTATTGGAGGAGATTCCACTACTTGGAGACGAAGGAGGTGGCGGAGAAATTAATTGGAGTAATTAATCTTGATTAATGAAAATAATTAATTAAATGGTGTAATAAAGTTGGAGGGAGAAACGGTCAGAGGGAGGCGCAGTTAACGGGGATGTTGAGAGAGGATCTCAGCCGTCCGTTTTTGTTTGTGATTGGGGTATGGTCACTTAATTATTCTCGTTAAAGCCGGCGTTACCAGATGTGGAAGTTTCTAGAGAGCAAGGATTTTGACGTGGCTCCCACTGGAGTTTGGTGACCTGGAATTTTCTTTTCGGACTGAGAGGAGACTCTTAGGAACTAACTGAGATTTGAGGGCGGACGTAGTGGGCAATTGAGCAGCGGGTCTAGTGGGCACTGTGTTGTAGCCTACAGGCTCAATTCTGCCGGCCCAGCAACCGGCTCAGGTGAAGAGGGTCCGGGTCTGGCCTTGGATTAAGAAGAAGCCTCACCTGCTGCTGACCCCCAACCTCAACAGACCAATGCAAGTCTTGCTATCTGATAACTCTCTTCACAAAGTCTTGCATTGGATCTCAAGTCTTCACCACAAAAACCACATTCAAAGCTTCATACAACCCAGATGATGGTTCTGTCTAGAAACATGAACATCAGGGCTTTCGACGCCTCCACTCATTTTTTTTTTTTTTTTTCAGGAGAAATTTTGTTAAAGTTGGGAACAGTAATATTGTTCTCTCCTTCAGTCCAAATCAAGGTTGAAAATTTCTTTGATATATACATAAATGAATAAGGAAAGAATTATAAAAGTTGATGGCCCCCAGCACACGAACCCTCTTCGACGGATCTAACCTGGATGCCCTCGTTTAACAGCTCGGTGTGTTAAAATGTCCTCGTCTGACTCAAGCCCGTCAATGAAACAGGATCCTTAGCATCCTCCGCACCGTCCAAAACCCTGCTACCATCAATATGTGACTCAAAGCACTGTCCAAAAACTGAGATCAATACAAGGAGGAAAGGCAAGCATGTATGGTAAATGGTCAATAGTAGGAGCCGGCCCTGGAAGAGTTCGCAATGTAACAACCAGCTTTAAAATTTTAGATAGGATTCTAAAAGAGCCAAATGAATTCCATTATAGTACCCAAGTTGTGGGCACTTCCATGATGTTTTTTGTTAGGGCAAGATGGGCTGAGAGCCCAATGCATCTACTTCATTGATGACTTGTATAATTTTCCGAATGAATAGACTGGAAGGCATTTTCTTCGCGACACTGGAAATTTACAACATGATAGATGGAAGCATCAAGGATTTGGATAATGTAGCGGATCGACAGCCGTCGCCTATTCGGATCATACTTCCTGGACTAATGACTGGTTGCACAAGGATCCTAAATCGAAGAATGAAGCCTAGTGGTGGGGGAAGCCTAGTGGTGGGGGAATTTTGGCATGGACTTGTTGGAGAGCATGATTGATGTGTTTTCTTGAGTGATTCATTGAACTACAAAAAGCTTTATTTGAGGTAAGGGATGAGAATCAGCCATGCTCCAGTTTTGGGAGTTGCTGGTGAATCTGGGCTGTAAACAGCAGCAAAATATAGCAAGGAACGTGTGTTTCGGTATTATTACAAGTAGAAGATGTACTTGAAGAACAAACTAGTGCAGAAACAAAAATGGGTATTTACTGGTTTGTCCCTTAAATCTTTATATATTATGATTTTGTCCCCCAAATTTTCATATTTAGGATTTTGTCCCAAATCTCATAAGTTACAACAATTTAGTCCCCTCTCTAACTTTCCCTAACACAGTTAAATATTTGACCATTTTACCCCTCTTTTCCTCTTCTATTTTCCTCCTCTCTTCTTCTTCTCTCTTCCTCCCCTCTTCTTCTTTTCTTCATTATTTCTCCTCTCTTCCTCCTCTCTTCTCCTTCTCTTTTCCTCTTCTGCTCCTTTTTTTCATTGGGTTTATGTTCATGCTTTTTTTTTTCCTAAAAGAGTAACAAATATATTTTTTCTTCTTTTTTTTTTGTTATTCTTTTAGGGAAAAAAAATGCATGAACATGAACCCAATGAAGAAAAGGAGAAAAGAGAAGGAGAAGAGATGAGGAATAGATGAGGAAGAGTGGAGAAATAATGAAGAAAATGATAAGAGAGAGGAAAAGAGAAGAAGAAGAGAGGAAGAAAATAGAAGAGAAAAAGAAAGGTAAAATGGTCAAATATTTAACTGTGTTAGGGAAAGTTAGAGAAGGGGACTAAATTGTTGTAACTTATGAGATTTGGGGGACAAAATCATAAATATGAAGATTTGGCGGACAAAATAATAATATATAAAGATTTGAGGGACAAACCAGTAAATACCCCAAACAAAAATTATCAATATTGAAGTGAACTATGAGCGTTGATTAAGTGCCAGACTTGAGAGGGGGAAACAAATTTCCTCGAAAAGGGAGAAATGTAAGGTCCTTCTATCTACCAATAGTTAGTTCGAAGTCTGAAAATGATGAATTTTGAATTGGAAATTCAAGAGCATATCATTAGATTCAATATGAGTACATAATAATGAAAAGAAATAATAGTTTAGTTATAACAAATCTCTCAATAACTTTCGAGACTTCAAATTAATATTATAAAGTATGATTAATTACACTCAGATCTCATATAGTATGGAGTAATATAACTTATTATTTCTCAAATTTGAAACTCTCATTTATCTCCTTGGACTGTTAGTGGAGTTATTCAACCGTCTAGGGGATGACTCATGTACAGTTAAAAGATAAATTTGCTCTTGACAGATTAAAAGACTCTCTCAAATCTCCTGCTTACCCAACCAAGCCTTGTCTCCCCTCTACCACTGCAATGTGCTCACCTCCCCTGTGCAGTAGCGGCTATGCATGCTGTAAAATGTTTGCACACTATGCACAGCAGTTGCTGTACGAGAGAGAGAGAGAGGAGAGGAAGGAGATACTAAGCAAAGCTACAAGAAAGTGGGTGGGGTGGATTGTCTTGAATGGAATTATTGAGGGGGAAGAGGACAAAATTGAAATTAAAGAAAATGAGAGCAAATTTTTTTAAAGAGGATGAGAATATCTCGCTGTTAACTAATCTCATTAACGGTCAAGGGCTAAGTGAGAGTTTCAAACTTCAGAGATAATAAGTTTAAGTACTCATATTACAAGAGATCTGAGTGTAATTAATCTTATAAAATATAATCCTAACAACTGAAATCCTAACTCATAGTATTCAACGAGATAATATCTAATTTGTTAGCTTTTATTATCTCATCAGAAAGGATTTGAGGTACGCCATATAATTTAGTTTCTATACCAAAACACACCTGTTATATAATACAAGAATTAGAGAGAGAGGAAAAAAAAAACTGAAATAAGAGAAAATTTAACCAAAATACCATGAGATTTGGAACTGTTGCAAATCAAAGTCCTGATTACGAGTTGGTATGGGAGTCCTGCCTTCTTTTCTTCACCTACATTATTCACATGCTCAAAGATTAACATGTTAACACTCAGCACAGGCATGAAACTCCACTACTGCGGCTAAAACTGAATATTTATTCGCTTGATCAAAAATTAAAAAACCTCCGCATGTCAAACTTTTCCAATGAATGAAATTTCAAATGGCTCTGTATTGTTATCTGCGCCCCCCCCGCCCCCCCCCCCCCAACAAAAAAAAAAAAAATTGTCAGTGTTTCAATTATTTACAGTGATAATATTATAGGTTTCAGTCACGTTTCAAATTGAAAGTTGGTTAGCCCATCAGTAACACCCTGTTCTAAAGAAAAAAGTTTCCACTTGGTTAGGACATAAGCAAAACCCTTGTTTTATTGGCATCAGTCGTATGGCTATGGTATCATAAATCGCGAATATTGAAAATATCCGGACTGACATATAGGGCCATATATTACATAAGATATCTCAAAATCTGTCACTATATTATTATATTATATATATCGATATCGGTCGATATTTAAGACATGGTTTTAATACAGTACTCATACATGCAGTCTTTTGAATATGGCTAGGTTCCGTGAACCTAAAGTTCATGCATTCAAAATATAAACTAAAACGTTCAGAAAGCTCCCTGGGCATGGCATATGTGCGAGAGTCCACAGACGCCCCTGCCCACATGCACGGGATACGGCTATACGCATGATGGCATATTGAGACACGGGTTGTGCCAATAAATCAAAGGTTCGTTAATCGTCCTTCATCACTATCATTTGGTTCGTTGACTTAAACTTCTGCTCGAATACAGGGCACCAAATACAACAGTACATATGGCCCTCTGTTGAAACATAGAAATAGAAGAGAACAAATTGCCATTTGAAGTACTTGGCACAGCTGCCAATGGAGATTTTGCACCTAACACAATGGTAATGAGGCACAATCCAATTTCTACAAAACACGTACAGAACCAAGTATGATGGGCAAGTCCACATGACCAAGCAGTTAATGGCTAAATAATGAAGAACTGAACAAGCAGGAAGGCAATTGATGTGGCATTTGTCCTCAATCTGACACGAGTCGAATTGCACCAAACCCAAGAATACCAGCTTGTGAGTAAGAAAAATCTATGCGCGAGGAATGCCATATGCAACTTCTGATAACTATGAAAATGATACACACCACATTGATGCCCACCAGGTATAATTATATACATGAATATGCAGCCTGTGAAAAGTCATAAATTTGGCAAAAGTTTACATAATTTTGATTGGACAACGAGAATAGCAAGGCATGGTTCATTATTTACAGATTACCAGAAAATGGGCTGAATCATTCTGCCGAGCCCTCTTGATTATTATCTAAAAGATTAACATGAACCTTAAATGAAGAGGGAAAATCTCTTGGAAAGGATAGGTCAACACGAAAAAGAGAGACTAACCTGCTTTAAAAAAGTAAAAGATCGCAGCACTATCTGAAATGTTCAAATGCCTCATAAAATGTGCAAAGCCCATGAAGGATAACAGTGAACTCTTTGAAGGATTGGGCAAAACCCAACAAAGATACAGTGAGCTCTTTGCTAGTTCACAATAGAGGTATGGTTAAAATTGAAGAGCCTAATGGAGACATGGATTGCAGCTGCAGCATAGGCAACGCACCAGACAGCCATCGCCAAAAACATTTTGATGAAATCAGTGTAACACATTGATCGGCTACACAAGTGCACCACTTCATTACCTGAGATATTCGTTAAAAAAAAAAGAAGAAAAGATCATGGTTATAGATAAACATGCAGTTTAATCCTCCCAATAACCATTAAAAATAGTTCAAAGAAATCACGAGTTCATAATAGATGTATATGTAAAATAAAAGGACCTAATAGAGATGAGAATTGCAGCTGCAGCATAGGCAATGCAATAGACAGCCATTGCCTCAAAGATCTTGAAGAAATTGGTTTAAGACATTCTAGCTGCTATGCAAGTGCATCATTCAGTGCCTGAGACTTCAATAAAAAACAGTTCATGGTTAATGATAAATTGCAGTTGATCCTTTTTATAACAAATCAAACATGCAAAACTTGGAAAACTAGTCTTTAAAAGAAAACTTGCATAAAGTTAAAGGTCTTTTAATTATATGACCACCAATTCTTATATGTTCAGAAATATGCCCCCCAAATGTTAATATCTAGACATATGCCCCCCAAATCATATGACACTCAATATGCCCCTCAGTTTACTTATGGTTAAATAAGATGCTTTTACCTTTCTCTTTCTTTTTAATTCCCCAAAACAAAATCTCTCATTCTTTGTTTCATTGTCCTCCATTTTCTACTCCTCTTGAAATAAAAATGGAATTGAACCTTCTTCGTTCTCTCTACATTTTCCTCTCTTTATAATAATAAAATAAGGGGTAATTTCTCAGTGGAAAGAAAAAAGAAACAGGAGGAGGAGGCTAGTCACTTGAGCATGTAGTTGATTACGCTTGAAAAGTGTAATATTTTTAGTTTATTTTGTGCAAGTGTAATCAAATTTTATTGATTAATATAAAAAATTAATGAAACATTATTTTTATTAATCAAATTCCTCACTATGATGTTTTTCTAGTGTTTTTGCAGGGTTTTATATGCAAGGAAATCGAAGTATCGAAGCGCATATCACATATCAACAATGATCTATGCATTTTCAGGACTGACTATCGACAGCTATCTGCTTGTTGTCGACAACTATCTGCTTGTTGTCGACTATAAACCACACCCGAGAGTAGCTGTCGATAGGCCTGTCGAAAGAAGCGGCCGCAGATCCTTTTTCTAGGGATTTTTGAGAAGAATTAAGAATTTCTTTTTAAATAGAATTCTTATTAGGATTTGTAAAACTATAAATAGCCAATGAATCTCAAGTTTGTAACAATGTTAAAAGAAGAGAGAGTTTATTAGAGAATTTTAAATTCAAGATTTAGTTTTTGTACTCGTTTATAGAAATCAATAAAAGAATTCTTTTTTTTTTATTCATAATTATGATGAGTATAACTGGCTAAATTCTTAAGTTGGATAAGATGAAATAACAAACACTATGTGATTTACTAGTATGTATCAATGTTGAAAATAACAAGTTATGAAACTCGTTATATTGCGTTATGTAACCTAACGGAACCTCAATGCTACGTAACAACTGGAAATAACTCAGTGCATCATAACAATACGTTTTTTACGTTATTTTACGTTATATTACATAACGTTACGTAAAATTATATTATACTATGTTATTTACAATTATTCTTTTAGTAATTTATATATTGTTGTTGATTATTATTTTGATTATTAGCAAATTGCTGTAATTTTTTTACTTAATTAGTTGTTGGCTTGTTTGATTGCTTGTGAAATTGTTAAATTGTTAATTTAAGTTTGTTTCCTTATTTATTTGTTGTATTTCTCGTCCGGTTGCAGAAAATTACTCATTGATTCTATTGAATTTTTAAATGAACTGAAATCAACAATTATAAATAAAATAAATTGAGCATTAATATAAATTACAAAATTAGAATTATATGATAAATGATAAATGGAATTATGGTTGCAGACTTGATATAATTTATGAATATATGTGAAAAAAAACTTAATATAACATTTGAATAGATTATGTATTACAAAATGGTTTTATATTCCTTTTTGATATTTTAAATTTATTTTTTAATTTATAAAAATTATTTTATATTGTTTTATATTTATTTTTATTAAATATATAGGAAATTGCATAACCTACGTTAAGCGTTACGCTATATGCGACATAACCTAACAAAGGCAAGACGTTACGTTACCGTTATTGCTATTTTAAACATTGGTATGTATTCTTATATGCTTATAGATTTTAATTGTTTTATGTAGAATTGATATTTTTTTATTCTCTGCTATCTTTAAAAGAATTTAGATATGATTCGAGTCTTTGATGCTTTATACTTTGATAATATATTCGTTACTTAGTTTTTGATATACCGTAGACTCTTTAAGCACGGTGTATGCTTAGACTTTGAACGTTTAATTTTGTTATTCATATTGCATGTTTAGATAAACTCAAAATTCATATAGAATTAACTGGGAGAAATTAGTCAAATTATCTAGTTCACAACTTTATATATTTTGCGCTTAATTAAATTATTTTCCAGTTGTAGGAAAACCACGTGATATATGTAACTGAAATAAAAAAGTATGAATATATATAGTAAATTATCGTATGGGGAGGTTACATCCCTCTGACCAACAATTTTAAGATAAATAAATTTTTCATCTTTAACTTTAGTTTAGTTAATAAAAATCCAATCATTTTAGTTCCGTAATTTATTCTAGTGTCAGACAATTAACAAACGATTCTCGAGAGAACGATTTTAGATTACTACTTTTGTACTACTTGTCGATCTTTTACACTTGCGAGTGTACGATTTAGATCACAGTTAGTAGTAAGGATATTTTGGAAATTAAAGGGAGGTAAATATCTGATATAACATAATATAGGAGAATATTTCACTTTTATTCTTTTTGTTTAATAAAAAGGGTGTTTTGAGTCACTTTATATGATTTATGGGACATATATCTAAATATCTAATATTTAAGGGACACGTATCTAAAAAACCCAAAATGAAAAAAATTCCATTATCAAATCAATACTACTTTGAAGTGACAAAGGAATATTATTGTTCATGTGCATACATTTTATTGCAAGAAAATCTAGTCAAATTTCGCTTCCAATTTAAAAGTTTCCTAAAAATGATAAATCATACAAGCATAAGAAATCTATATATCAAATATTCTTCTACGCTACTGGTTTGAAAATGCCATAAATAATGAGAAGATTTGGCTGGAGTTGTAACATTGATCCTTCCCAATAATCAGACCAGATATTTCCTAGTTTAAAGTCTTGTCAAGTTATCCCACCCTTCCACGACCTATACACTAAGACAACAGAAGCACAACTCCTTTCTCGATCATGACTTCAATACTCCATTAGACACTGATTTCGATGTATTGAAGTTAAAAATATATGGGTCTTCAAACAGGTATTGATATCTTCTTCTTCAAAAATCAACGTTTAGTATTTTTCATGTCCTTTTTAATTGCCTCCCCCAGGATCTTTCAAGCCTGTCTCTGCTACTTGCCATTCCATCAACTATAATCCATCACATATCTTAACTGTCACACTTAGTGGTTTTTTCTATACATGGCTAAACGATCTCAAACTTTTTTTTTCCCCCTAACTTTATGTTTAATAGGACCTTGAATTTTCTAGATACACGAACATTTCTTATTTTATCTATTTGTGTATTTCCACTCATCAATCTTAGCATTCTCATTTCTCCTCCGCTCATTTCTAGGCATGTTGATTCTTAATCGTCCAACACCTTGACTAATAAAGCATAGTTGGTCTTATCATTGTGAGATATAGCTCTCCCCCTTTAAGTTCTTGCCTTTCTTCCCCCCAACCCACCCACCCACGCACACACAACTCCTATAACAGTGACAATACACAGAAAACCGAATCATTTCTAAATTGCAGATATCAAGCAACAACTTCAATCACACACACAGAACTATTGATGATCTCTTAAGACATAACAAAACCAAAAAACCTTCCAAGCAAACGTGCTAACTAGCATCATTGTGGGCAGTAGACAATTTAACTTTACTAATCATTTATAGAGCGATTTCAAACTGACATTGACCATTCTCACATTGTAATGAGCAATGCTTGTGATCAATGTCAAAGCAAACAAATCAATCGCAGAATATAAACGAACAAGAGTATCCAGCAGCGACATCTCAATAATTTAATTAAAAAAAAAAAACAGTTTACCACAAACATGTAGCAGATTATATTCAACTAAATTAATAAAACATCTTCCAATAGCAGAATCATCGATCAAAGTTATGATTTTGGACATTCCTATTTGACTTAGAGTTGTCCAGTAATCAAACAACAAAATCACTGATTCAACTAAACCATTCCATTCCTATCTGACTGAGAGTTGTCCAGTAATCAAACAATAAAATCGCTGATTCAACTAAACCATTCCAAATAAAGAGAAAATGGCAAAAAGAACGAAAATTGATCGAAATAAATGCGATCGCTGAATACAGAAGACAGACCTGAGGATTGACTGAAGAAATCGAACGCGAGAGAGAGAGAGAGAGAGTATCGAAGGCGCTCGATTACGAAAAAGAGTAAAGTGAGGACGAGAACAGGGACGAGAAATAAATGGTAGAGAACAAAAGATGAGATCTTGAAGATTTTGATTGCCAGGTTTGGGGAGATTCTAAATGCGCACCACAATTAACTAGTGAGCACCACATACTATATAATAAAGTGGTTTACAACATAGGGAAAAATGGTGCTCACTAAAACGTATGGTGCGCATTTAGAATTTCCCCCAGGTTTGGTTGGGTTCTTGGTTGGTTGATTTGAGTTGGCCCGGGGCGTCCAAATAGGGGAGTTTCTAGATGGCCACACCATTTCTCAGTGAGCCCACTTAAAAACTTCATACATGTTACAAAATTGCCATCGTTTTTTTTGGACTAAAATATCACTTTCTTCAATCTCTCTTCTCATTCTCTTCTCAAACTACAGATCAGTTAACAAAAAAAAAAAAAAAAAAAAAACCTATAACCTACAACTATTTTATCAAATCTTCTCCTATATTAAATTATCTCACAAATTAAAATACATATTACAAAATTGTCATCGATTTTTTTGGACTAAAATATCACTTTCTTCAATCTCTCTTCTCCTTTTCTTCTCAAACTACAAATCAGTTAACAAAAAAAAAAACCTATAACCTACAACCTACAACTATTTTATCAAATCTTCTCCTATATTAAATTATCTCATAAATTAAATTAGAAAAATTGATTTTATTAGGCCTTACTTACTCAAAAACCCTAGAAACTGTGCGGATTGAAAAAATTATGAACCTAAAAAAATTCAAAGTCCGGACTGGAAGTCCGGACAGTGAACTTCTGTCTGGACTTCCAGTCTAGACGAAAATAATTTCATCCGGATTGGAAGTCCGGACAGAAGGGTACTGTCCGGACTTCTAGTCCAGACATAAGCCCATTGTCCGGACTTCCAGTCCGGACAGTTATAAATAATATTTTTTTCGTTTCATTATTCATGAAGTTGTTGTAGTTTAATGGTGAGTATTCCTATCTCACATGTGAGCACCTCAAGTTCGATTCTCGACAATAACAATCTCTTTTTACTTTATTTTATTTTCCCAAATAAATACATTTTCTTGTGCAACTATTATAAATGTAACTATTACGAATCTAATTAAATTCCTGCTCAAATAAATTTTTTTTCTTTAGCCACTATTTCATTCTAATTCAAAGATAAATTAGATGAAACACAAAATGATACATTTTCTTGTGCATTTTCTTTATTTGCATTTTCTTTATATTTTATTTTATTTTTCCAAATAAATACATTTTCTTGTGCAACTATAACAAATGTAACTATTACGAATCTAATTAAATTTTTGACTCAAACAATTTTTTTTTCCTTAGCCACTATTTCATTCCAATTCAAAGATAAATTAGATGAAATACATAATGATAGGTTAATCATTTAACATTAGCAACATAATCATCACTGAAGAAACCAATTGGAAACCAAGAAAGTAAAAGAGGACAATAGAATCAACAATACGATATTTTAAAAATTCATATTAGTATAAAACTAGAGAAATTATTAGATATATATTATGCAAATATAGTACTCGAATAACATAAAACACAAAAATTCATAACAATATCCATAATAAAGCAAATACAAAAGAAATCTATCATAAAGTTCTATCAAAAAAATCTATAACATATCTATAATATGTTATACGTTTTAATCTTCGCAAGAGTATTAAATAACACCCCATGCCGCTTCTTGAAGACCATTTTGTTACAGAAACCTATTAGATGAAGAAATCAAAATATAATTGCATCCAAGAATTGATTATGTAAAAAATACAAAGAATTTATTCATCTCTCAAATTTATATACAAAGTTTATCTCTTTCAAACTAGAGATTTTATCAATAACACATAAATATGAACTCAAATTCAAACAACAATGTAAATTCATATAATGATAAACATGAACAAATTAGCTTATTATTCGATATATTGACCCTGCTTCAAGATTATCTTCAGAGCCTCCTAAATCATTATTACTTTTCTCTTACCTTACACTTTTATATCTGAGCAGATCAGGAGTTTCTAAATTTAATTCATGATCCACAACAACTTTATCTTCTCTCTCGTATCGGGCGACGCATTGATGACCGAGATGCTGTTTTTTTTCTCCTCAAAGAGGCAGTTGGTCGTACGCGAGATGATTTTGCTGGATCCATCTGTGGAATACAAATATAATAGCATTAATACATATAATTTCATTCATAAATGATAGTTATCATAACAATGACTTCTCTATGTGTAAGTAAGTAGTTACAGAGTTACATCAGGTACAAATATCAAATTTTGTCTAATTTTGATGCTGCAGTAGAATGTAAAATATATGTATAAATGCACTCAAACATTTTTTTGCTAATTAATCAACCATTATGACAATGTTAGAAACTTCAAGACATATTAACATTTACCATTACCGTCCACGATTGGAAAATTAATGGAATTTTGCATATTTTACAACTAGCATTACAATATTTAATTTTTCCAATAATAATAATCAAAGTATAAAATTCATCTATGATAAAAAAACTCTTCATTTCCAAAAACCCAATGCTCCATCAATTTTATCATCAAAACCCCTCCACCTCCTTTTTCTCCTCTCCTCTTCCTCCTCTCCAAGCCAATAAGACCATCAAATCCAAAAACCTCACATTCTTTGCTCCAAAAAAAGAGACCAAAATAAAATAAAAAAATTGCTAAATGAGAAAGAGATCTCACCCATCTCAACCCAAAAAGTGACGGCGGGCGAGCAGCGTGGACTGGATCATCAGCGACAGCGGCAGCGATGGCGGAAAAATCGAAAAGAGAGAAAAAAAAATTGGAAGAAGGAGGAGATAGGGAATGAGAAGAGAAAAATGAAGGATTAGGGGAGTAGGAGAGGGGAGGAAGGAGAGGAGTTTAATTTTTGGGTTCTACATTTGGCCGGCCCTAGAGCTGGAAATGTGAGAGAGAGAAGAATGGAGGTGGGGGTAGAAGGCATGGAAAATGGAGAGAGAAAGAGAATGAGAGTAATATTGGAATATTTAGTGTGCTCACTAGAAAAACCCTATCTTTTAAAAAGAGAATGTGAGTTCACTAAAAAAATTGGGCTCACTAGGAAAAATGGTGTGCTCCTTTAGAAACTCCCCCAAATGGGCGCCCCGGACCCGACCAAGATGATTGCGGGATGGGCACATGACAGTCCGCTCTTAAACGTATTATTTCTTAAAATATAAAATCTAGATATCGAAAAATTTGGGGAAAAAAATAAAATTCGTATAAAAAAAATGTAGAATACATGTAGGATTTCTTAAAACAATAAATTTTTTAATGCTTATTTTATATTACAGGATATATAGAATTCAAACAAATTAAGAAAAATATGGCATATGAATTTTAATGGACCGTTAAATAAAGGGTTCATAATGTAATAGTATATGACTATTGTTTATATTGATCACTTATGAAAAATTTTGATTGTCACTCTTTATTTTTTCATTTTTATGAAAATTTTCAATTTTATAATAATATTAAATAAAATAAGTAAAAAAAAAAAACACACACATCTTTTCTATAATGACCTTTCAAGGACTGTTATTAATTTGTCAACTATTATTAAAAATATTGGTATATAAATTTTATGGAAATGATTGGTTCATATATTGGAAAAAAGGATTTAGGACATGGAATGAGAAAAATATCAAATACAATATGAATTATTATTATTATTTTTTAATTAGCTATATTGGTGTCTTAATGGGAAAAGGAAGTACACTTGTGAGTTCTACTCCCAGTCATGGAAACAAAGATCAGAGGTCTCTGGGAGAGGATCATGTGGGCTTTGAAACATCTACAGGATCGTAATGTTATAGTGGAAGGTGATGTACAAGAATTATTCTCTAGAATAAGGAAATAAAAGGACCAAAACTTATTCTCAAGAATTATTATTTGGTCTCTACTTGTTCTCCACATTCTTAACGTTTTTCATTTGATTAGCTGCCAAGAATTATTCTCCAGAATAAGAAAATAAAAATACCAAATCCATATCATGAGGTGACGGTATCACAAAGAATGACTTATTTGTTATAAAACACTAATATAAAACTAGTGGAATAACAAAGTATATGAGATAGTAGACAAGAAGTAGAGTGAAAAGATAAAGAAGATTATTCTTTAATTAACTCTAAATATTCAAGTAAGTTATAAGAAATATTGGATAACCTATATTTATAGAGGAATTAATATCAGAAAATTAAAAGACTTCTTAGGAAGCTAAAAGCTCATCCACATTTACCACATTCATTCCATTTAATAGTGGGGGAGTTACAAGTCATCAACATTTAACATATTCATTTCATTCAGCGGTCGGGGAGCATTCACTCCATTCTTTTGTCCTTCCATATTTTATGGAAACTCATAGAGAACTCAATGAATATTCATCTTTCAATTATTTCATAACTTCATAAAATCTGACCAAACATTGAAATCACAAAAAATATGAATAGA
Source organism: Dracaena cambodiana (assembly GCA_036321105.1). Classification (NCBI taxonomy): domain Eukaryota; kingdom Viridiplantae; phylum Streptophyta; class Magnoliopsida; order Asparagales; family Asparagaceae; genus Dracaena; species Dracaena cambodiana. The sequence continues at coordinate 29,376,761 of JAYEPQ010000002.1, forward strand.
TCACACATTTTGACTGATCAATTGAAATCACAAATATGATTCTTGGTTGACAAAATATTAGGGACTTGAGGTCAAAACCGTAGAGACAAATAAAAATGTGGTGTGTTAAGTCACCTATGGTGCTCACATAGTCTTAAAAGCATCTGCGAATAAGAACATGCATGTTCAACGGTTAATTTTGGCCGACTCTATTCAAAATTTTAAATTAAAATAATTTTTTTCTTATTCAAAATTTTAAATAAGATGAGCTAAATCTTTAAGCTCGCCCATTCTCATCTCTTAAAGTATCGAATATATTTGCTAGGTGCTCGGCCTAGAGGGCCTGCCCAACGTGAGATATTATAGAAATCTGAGCAAACAACTTGAAGATATCTTTCCGTGGCATCAAATTCAAAGTACATAAACATTTGTCCCCAATACGGAGTACATTAGCTATCTAAACATCAACTCCTTCCTGCTCCATTGCACAGCTTATCTTCCATAAGGGGCAGCTGTTGCATCACAATAATTCAAGCACATCATGGCAGAGATTTCTTCTTCTCCGTCGATGATGCAAAGTAATAAGGTCATAGCTTGCACAATAATACCAGCCTAGGCTTGCTTCTACAAAAGGGGAGTTTCCAAAGGGCCACACCACTTTTCTTATTGAGCCCACTTTACAGTGTAATTTTGGTTCGGACTTTCAGTCTGAATAGTCATTAAGTGGGTTCACTAGGAAAAAAGGTATGCTCCTTTAGAAACTTCCCTACAAAAGCATATAGCAAAAATAACAATGTAACATGTAATTTCACAATTTTTATCTGGTAGTATGGATGGTAATGGATGCGTCCACGGATCAAAATTTGACCTGTCCTATACAAAATTTTGAATTAAAAATAAAAAATTTAATTTTCTAATTCAAAATTTTGTATAGTACGGACTAAATTTTGGCCCGTGGACGCGTTCATTACCATCCCTATTTGGTAGTTGGACAATCCAATCAGCATTTTGATATTAAAATCCAGATTCAATTTAAGAAGGTACTGGGCTTGAATTTGTATCTGAGTCCAATTAGAACATCTTAGCTCTCTACTAGACTAATAACAAGAGAATCAGAAGCATACTTCACATCTCATCTATAAAAGATATATAATTAGCAAAAAGAAAAGATTTATAAGAGATAGCTTTGTTCGGTAGGAGCTTCAAGTGTGTAAAATGAGTGGTTGGTAATTGTCTTTACATACAAGTGGGTTTTTCAACTGTTTGATTATAGTTATAACTGTAATTATAATTACTTACACTCTTGCAATATTTGCAATTATGAAAAAAAGTGTATGACAACTTACGACTCTCATTTACAAATTACTATTGTATTGTTTAAAAATATAGTACTTTTCATAGTTATTGAAAATAAGAAATTAAAATTTGAAAATTTTGCAACTCTATTTACAACTTGCAACTTCCAATCCAAACTCAATAATACAAGTTGTACCAGCTTATAGTATTACAGTTTCATTTATGATCATACAAATTGCAACTTGCAATACTATTTGTAAGTAACCAAACAACCCCATAATGTTGCAATCAAGAATCTGATTCAATTTGTTATTTACAACATTTTTTTTACGTCGCTAATAGTGTGTTAAGATAATGCTAAATACTAATAGTGTGTTAAGATAATGCTAAATTACCAATATGTAAAAGGTCTGTCAGACATTCAAGTGGTCAAAATGCAATATACAAGTCGAAGACATGTTCTATACAGTACAATGTTGAAAATAACGCATTATGAAATTCGTTATGTTGCTTTATAAAACCTAATAGAAAACCAATATTACTTAACAGTAGAAAATAACTCGATGCATCGTAACAGTGTGTTATTTTATGTTATATTACTTTAAATTACGTTATTTTACGTTATTTACAATAATTTTTAAATAGTTTTTATATTGATTTCAATTATTTATTTTAATTGTTAGAGAATTGTTGTAGTTTTTTTACTTGACGGCTTGTTGTTTGCTTATTTGATTGCTTGTGGTATTGTTAACTTGTACATCCTTATTTACTTATTATAATTTCTTTCCAATTACTGTTTTTTTTTATTATAATTCTTTTCCAATTACTAAAATTTCTTACTTGCTGATTAAATTGAATTCTCAACTAATATAGAACAAACAATTACAAGTAATATAAATTGAGCATTACAAAATATAAATTATAATATTAATAATAATTGAAAATAAATTTGAAATCTTATTTTCTTATTTAGATGATAACTGAAATTATGAGTGTGAATATAATTTAGTTTATGAAGATAAATATGAAAATTACTGTAAAATTTATTAGAAATTTAGAATTAATACTAGGATATAATTTTTTATATTTTGTTTTAGAATTCTTAATTCAATTTTCAATTTATAAAATTTATTTTATATAGTTTTATATTTTATTTTTAATTAAATAAATAAAAAATCGCTAACCTACGTTATGTGCTATATGTTATATAAACTAATAGAAACAAAATGTTACGTTACCGTTATCGTTATTTTAAATATTGATTGTACTTAATTTCTTTCAACCAAAAAATCATAAGATGCAAAATATAAACTCTATCTATGTATCGGGGATCTTAAAGAATAAAGCTGATCCAATAGCTATTTCGATTTGGAATAATAGATATATACAAGATTATCCGCACCAAAATTTTCTAGATATTACTGCAATAACTAGAATGTGTTTCCTAAGAGAAATTGTGAACATTGTTACGCTTCCACATAATGTTATAATATTAATTTTTAGAGAATGGGCACGAGGGCTTCAGATGCAAACAAATGCAAGCATAGAAATAGTGTACAAGTTCAGCGTGGCCTTATCCAAGAACGTTACTGAAGAAGTGAGAACACGAAAATGGCTTCAGCAGAGACATTAACTACTCACTGGAGACGAGAAAGCAGACTTGATCAATAGTACCACCAACACGAGACTCACGAGTCAACATGACCTAACGTAGATTAATAAATCTATGCACCAACTAACTCAGTAATTCTACTCTTCATTATTTTACTCCATCACCTGCCCTCAAAAGTTAAAACGTACCTAAAAAAAAAAAAAAACCATGGTCAATAATAATATCAACAATAATAACAACAACTAAGCCTTCTATCCCAAATACTTGGAATAGACTATATGATCCAAAAGAGAATCACACTAGATCAATCACGTTACTGCTGCATTTCTAGACCTATGATAAATAAGTCTGTTTCAACGGTCGGATGCAAATAGCACTCTTAATGGATAAACAAAACAAAATACAACGCTGCTACTTTCGCAAGATCCGTATTCGACTCCCCCGTATCTACGAGCCCCTCTCTCTCTCCGAACTACCCCTCTTCAGACGGCCAACAGTTCCATACACACGAGGGCATTTTCGTCCGAGGAGCGAAAATGACCAGCCAACCGACTCCACCAGAATTAATTTCTCTTCGTGGGAGCCCGCTAACCGTTAGCCCGCCTAAAATCCCGGAGCGAGGCGGACCAAACCAAAACTGTCGGCAGGACCAAAGCCGGGACAAGCTGAGGGGCGCTCTCGTAAAATTCTCAGACAAGATCTCAGCACATGGGTGGTGGCCCCCACGGTACCAAAGCTTGATTGGGGGAATCCTCAGCCCTGGCCGCATTCCCCTACTCTCACCCCCACAATGGAGTAATCTCGCAGCTACCGTTTGTGACAGACAGGAGTGTAACTAATTAGGAAATGGCGTGTACATATCATTTATGTTTAGCTCTGGCTTTTTTCCTCCATATAACTCCTTGGCCGTTAACAACACTGATGCAGCAGCAGCAGCCTCAAGTATTGCTGAATAGTCTGCTGGCTCTCTGTCTCGACAATGCCAAGCTCTCCATTCTTTTGCTTCTCTCTCTGTCTCTTTCTGCTGTTTCTTGGATTCGACAACTGCGGAGCGCATCTTGTGCAGGACCTGCATTGGCATCCGGCGACCGCGACGTGGTACGGGAGCCCCGAAGGCGATGGCAGCAACGGTTAGCAAGCTCTAATCCCTATCGGCTCAACCTACAAGTCCAATGTGCTTCTCATTGATTAGTTTTAGTGTTCTAAAATTAATATTGAGATAATTAGTAGTTTGCTGTTTGATTTATCGGAGTAGCATTTTCTAGGTTTAGCGTCTTCGTTGTCATTAAATCAATTGTGCAGAGTAATTTAACAGCAGAGTTCTCTATCTTGTCCAGTGAGAAAGAGAGACCGGCAGCATAAAGCTGCTGCTTGAGTCTTTAATTTAGCATTAATCTCTCACGCGCGCGTCAGATTTTCTAGCCGTTGCAGCATCCAGCTGATCAGATACGTTCACATAAACAGCAAATAAATTTCCAGATCCCCAGGCAATTTCTCACACGTGTCAACACTCTTCTGCGGGGCCCACTAGAGGTTTCCGGTCCCCCGGGCCTCGCTTCGCGCGGCGTGCTGCCGGTCTCGCTGTCACTTGGCATTCCCTTTTCCACAGTTGTTCTCCTTATTTTACTACCAATATAGTCAAAAAAAAAAAAATATTCGTTGTGACCATGGTCAAATTTAGGTGGCGCCTGCGGGTACGGATCGCTGGTGGACGTGAAGCCGCTGAAGGCGCGGGTGGGTGCAGTGAGCCCGGTGCTGTTCAAAAACGGGGAAGGGTGTGGGGCCTGCTACAAAGTGAAGTGCGTGGACCCCGCCATCTGCTCTCGGCGACCGGTGACAGTGATCATAACGGACGAGTGCCCCGGCGGCTACTGCGCCTTCGGCCGTACGCACTTCGACATGAGTGGGGCCGCCTTCGGACGGATGGCCGTTAACGGCGAAGGATCTCAGTTGCGTAACCGAGGCGACATCTCGGTCCTATATCGAAGGTAAAATAAATAAATAAATGTTACTACCATCTTCTGATTCCTTCCTTCTCGTTTTTTTTACTGCGTAGTTGTCGCTTGTCAGTGTTTTCTTACGGTAATTTTGACGGTAACTTTCTTGAAATGTCCAAATTGTCCTCTGTACCTTTCTGCCTTTGCATGTGAATGCGTGGAGAGTAACGTTCTTATTGTCATTCCAATTATGTTGGAAATTAGATTAGTTTATGTTAATCTACTTGTGTTATTATTAAATATTTTATTTGAAAAAAAAAAAAAAAAATTTTGTAGGACTCCATGCAAGTATCCGGGGAAAAATGTGGCGTTCCATGTGAACGAGGGGTCAACAGACTACTGGCTTTCCCTTCTTATCGAATTCGAGGATGGGGATGGAGATGTTGGATCTATGCATATAAAACAAGTAATTACTCATATACTTATGCCTGTTCTTAATCTTAGTTTCATCCTTGTTTTACTATCATGATTCAAAGTTGGCATGTTCGATAAATACGGATTGTTTTTTTAAATAGTTGGTCTTGAATTTTATTCATGATTCGCCATAAGAGTCAAGAGCACTGTCTGTTTTTTTTAATATCTAACTCAATAGTTCTATATCGGATGTGAGATAAGAGTTAGAGTAGTTTATAATAATTATAATGAATGCGTTAAGTTATTGTAGCTTGTTTTTTTGGCAGAAATTTGTAACTAATTATAAACTATTTTAAGTCTTGTTATTCTATTAGAGGTTTTAGTATATTCAAACCGAATATGATGTTGGTACTTGTATGTACCTGAATATATACCGTATATTGACAGTAGGAGTGACATTTTTATATTTTTTTTGTTCTTTTTTAATAACTAATGATACAAGTAAGTTCTAGATATAAGTGAATAACATTTCATTGCAATTAATATTGAATTATTGTCATGAATTTTCATAAAAACACTATTATTTACTAGTCACTATTCATATAGTGACTAAACATGTTAGTTGTAAAAGTATGTCATCAAATATTAATGGAACAATGTCAATAAATATTATTGTTATTGGATCTACATTAATTAGAGCTTGAATATCATCCATTAGTACTGCCACTCTTTTCTTTTGATAGATAAACACATATTTTTTTGTAACATTATTATCGTGAGTCGAGTTGAAACCTATATCATTAGAAACAAGCTCATTGACTAACAATACCATCTTACCACCAATCGAGAAAACAGTAAAAAAAAGAAGGAAAAAAAAAAAAAAACCCAGCATGTCACAATGTGGGGAAGCATGTGGGGCTACTTCTTGCATCATCTTGTAAAACAAAGGATTGTGATCCAAAAGCCCTAAACATGGAGGGAGCAATCTTTGTTGGTCCAATCACTGTACAAACTGTTCCCCAATTAATGTGGAAACTTTATGATCACAAAGGGTTAGATGAAATCCTAAAGAACTTGAATTTGTGACCACTCGACTACCTAGCCCACATGATTTCGGATCGTGTTCACGTGCCACCTCACGTGTCATTATGCTTCTTGGCCTAGCTATATATGCAATATCTCACAAACAATGCATACAATTAAAATACTTACATTATGAATAATTTTAAAGTTAACGAGAAAAAAAAATGTAATGTAGACTAACTTTTGTGCAATTTTCTAACGTAAAGGATAAGATTCGCCAACGCCCATTTGCTTAAAAGCAATATATTCTTTCTTTGTTAGTGCTTTTAAGGTAGATGCTCAAGAAAATAAATCAAAATACAACACAAATCTCATGTAAACTAAAGTTTCTTTGATCTCCCACTATATGCATGCACCAAGACAACGCACACTTTGAAGTCTTTTGACTCTCACGTGCGCACACTCCAACTATCAAATTGTATTTGTAGATATATACTTTGTTTAACTGCCTGTTTGCAATAACCATATAATTATATTCTATAAAGATTTTTCGAGCATATTAACTTTTATATTCTAGTTTTAAATTTCACCAGTTTTTTAAATTTCGTCAGTTTTTGTTTCTGTTTAATTATATTTTACATATAATCTCAAAATTTTATTAAAATATGGCGTTACTTGTTATTGCTTCTAATGATTAAATTAAATATGTAGACCCACAAGACCGCAACTTCCACCAAAATATCCTTTTTTTTTTCCCTTCTTTTTGAGAAGCATATATATGATTTCTTTTCTTTAAATTACAAACTATCATTCTTGGCATTGTTCCCCAATAACTTAGTGCACACTAGGAGTCTCTATATATATTAATTAATTTCTTTCTTCCACCTTCCACTCAAATACTTTTTGATTCTTACTTGCAATCGAATTAAATATTAAAATGTCTGTTAATTAAGAATATATTTTGTTACCAACCTTCTATAATAGATTGGTTTTAATTATCTGTTTTATGTGGAAAGCTCCTCGAATTATAAAATCTTTCACAAGAAACACTAATATTCAAGCTATTAATTAGGTTTCAAAATGTTCCTTTTGTTCCATATATAACGGATAATGCTCTTGTCTATGATTACATTTTTGCCGATGGTCTAATTAGAATCTAGTAGAAATAGTTTTTTTTTGCAAATTTACCTATATGTACTGCAAACTTGTTTGATCTTTTATATTGATGTATAAATTTTATCCAACCCATTGCAGTCGAGTTCAAATGAGTGGCTAGAGATGAAGCACCTATGGGGAGCAAATTGGTGCATTATTGGGGGGCCTCTCAGGGGCCCATTCTCAGTGAAGCTCACCACATTGTCTACACAGAGGACCCTCTCCACAAGAGATGTGATCCCAAAGAACTGGTCTCCTAGGGCCACTTACACTTCTCGTCTCAACTTCACCTAAAAAAGGTCGGTTGCCGGCCGTGTGAAGCTAAGCTAGCTCTTGCAGTGCGCATTAAGACCATACTAATTAATATATCATATGTATGATCTTCTGATATCTTTGTATTTGGAGGGTTGTATGTAATTGTTTGTGGCCTTGTAGCCCTCTCCTAAGGAGAGAGAGCTGCTCCCTTTGTCAATTTGTATGTGATGAGGTCCCATCTAGATTTAAATGCATGGGGCCTTAATTACAAGTCATTGCTATTGTTGAGTTCTAGCATTCCAATGTTGTTGTTGTGGTTGTTTTTGTTGTTGTTCTCCTTCTTCTTCTATTGGTGCCTTTGAGCTAGGGGAACTGTTAGCATGATTTTCTAGTGGGAAAATCTAAACTAGCTCACAACTTTAGTAAGCACTTTCACTTTTTTTAAAATAGGTGGGTTTTCTTAGTGAGCACCCTCATTTTTCCGATATTAATCCTGTTTCAACCCTCAGTTTTCTTAGTGAGCACCCTCACCAACTTGCCCCTCCATCTCTCTCGCACTCTGCCCACTCCCTCCTCCACCTCTCGCACTCCGCCTGCTCCTTCCTCCACTCCGCTGCACTAAATCTGTCCTCACCCACTCGCCTTAGTTGCCCCCCTGCCCCCTCCTCTTGTCACCTCCCTCCCTGCTCCTTCCTCTAGTCGCGGGAGAAAAACATTTTCTGCTGAGTTAGCCAAGAGAAAAAAAGAAAGGAAATAGTGCTAACTAAGAAAGGGTGAAGGGTATATGTGTCAAAAAAAATAAATAAATCACAAATCTGTAATCATTTTTAAAGTTAGAGAATGATGCTCACTAAGTCAAGTTGTGTGCCCTTTTAGAATTTCCCTTCTCTAGTCCCTTGTGAATTGCTTTCGTGTAAATATAGACACTGCATGCGCCACATGCCCAAAGGCTCTTGTCTGCCGGCCAGTTGCACTGCTGCATTTGATACGTCTTGGGGCTTCAAGCACATGGTGTGCTTCACAAAGTTACTCAAGTCATGCTTCTGCGTAAATTGTTGAAGTTTTCTCGTACTATTAACTAAGTTTCTACTCTTTTGAAATTGTGATGAAATCTCTATGTTCTATTGAATTCAACAGACAAGACAACACTGACATCACGTACCATCTTAACTGCTAAGATGTTTTTTTGCCAGATTGAAAATACCACAATAAATATTTTGTGCAATCTCAAAAAGTTTAATTACACTAACACCCCTTTGAGGGATGTATAACTTATCATCTCTAAATTTTAAAACTCTCAGTTAGACTCCCTGAACTAGTAGGTCTGAGTGTAATTAAAACACGGTGATTTAGATAGTTTAGGGGGTCTAAGTGAGAGTTTTAAATTTTAGAGTGATAAGTTATATATCTCCATACTACATGAGCTCTGAGTGTAATTAACTCATCTCAAAATATACAGAAATTTTGCGAGATGTTGGGGAACTGTTTTGCTGTAAAATCTTAAGGTCTTATTTTGTAGAAAGAGATCCGAAGGATTTAATTTCTTAGCACATGCTAATTCTTATGAAGACTTCAAAAAATGTCAAGAATTAGTACAAACGATGGTTTGGGGCCATCGAAGAACACGAGAATTTGTTAAAATTATGTATGCACCTTAATTAGTTCGATATATTTTAGGAAAAAGAGCTTCCAACGATAGAACACCAATACTCGCTTGGGGGAAATTTGTGAGGTGATTTGATTCAATCAACTTTGGTATGACCGTACATGATCTTCTTGTTATATGAAGCTCTTTTAACACTTGATGGCATCTACATAAGTTCTAGTATCGAAGAATAGTATGCCTGCCTACAATTATGCTTTATGCTCAGTTCAATAACAAAGTAATTGTGCTCTCAATAGGACAGGGAGCGATAGCTGATTAGTCTATCGATGACATTCCCTACCCTCACAAGGAACACTCAAGTTCAATCTCCATATATGTTGATCGAGGAATTTAGCTTGAATAATTGCTTACTACCTGATTTTCATGAAAAAATCGGAACAAGAAAGTTTCTGTTATTATAATATCTCACTAATTTAGAATATCTTACTAAATTAGGACACATCTCTTTCTAAATTATTATATTTGTCAAATATCACTAATTATATTGATTATACTGATTAAGAATTATATGTAATTTTAATTTTATCTCTTTCATCCAAAAACCTTGATAACTTTATTTTTATCTCCTTCATTCAAAAACCTTCATAACACTATTCTTTTTTTTCGTAAGTTATCCATATACATCAATAGTGAGGGTTGAGCAAAATTATTTTTCAAAACCCACAGTTAAATGCGGGTCCAATAGGATTTAAATCTGAATTGCTTTGATATCATGATAAAAATTCTTATCACTCTACAAAAATTTCGTATGATGTGAATTGAGAAAAATTATTTTATATTTTAATATTTAAGACCCAGTTCTCTTTGCAAATAAGTGTGACATGACCGTTCTAAGACTAAGATTTTGACTTGACTGCTAAAGTATGCAACTTGCTTTCAAGTGAAGATCACATGCTCAACACATGCATCTGTCCCAAAGAGAGATGCTCCTCTCATCAGACAAGGGGTAATTCCCACAGTTGTTTGTTGAAGAGGGAGTGGAAGCTCAACAGTGCAACGGTAAAGGGCAAGGGACCCATTTCTGCTCATAATTAAGAAAGGCAAGGACTGATGATTAATCAAAAGTCCAACTATGAAGAGAGGGTGGGCATGGTGGGTATCTTTTTAGCTCTTTTAGGCCTCATATAATTGATAATGGCAAGCAGTCTGCTTGTCCCTTTTAGTTTACAGTCTAACAGGCATATGTTCCAAATTTCAATCGCTAGAAGCTAAGATTCACTAAATCAACTGCTGATAACCCACTGATAACCCATAAGAAGGAAACATGACATGTTTTTCTTTTTAGAGTAAACAGTGGGTATATATGTCTCCCGCATCTCATTAAAAGGAGTATAATAATATAATAGCAGACAAAAGACAAAATTAAAAGAAGAAACCAGAGAGTCGGGTCGGGTCGGATCTATTCATAGTCCAAATTAAAAATTTGGACTTTAGACGTATCCAAAGCCCAAATGGGCCATTATGGAAAAAACCCAGCCTAGCCCAATGGGCTTTGGACAGCCCATCACTATTATAATCAAGTGAGATTCTTATATATATAGAACTTCAACAGTAACCTTATTTTATCCACTCTCTACCAAAGAGATTCACTAAGAAATTAAACCAGAGGCTCCAAATCAGCAACAGTAGCAACCCATATAAATAAATCAATTTTTAATAAAGCCTTTAACAGCACAAATCCACCCACCAACAAGCACATAATCTCTTCATATGTTATCATTTTTATCAACAATAGAATACATAGTTGCTATCAAATCTTGTGAATTAAATGAAATACAACTTGAAAAATATGATATATTTTAATAGTAATCATCTCAAGTTTCTCTAACTGGCTTAGAGGGAGAGTACATAGAGAAAACAATTTACTGAGAAAACTTATACTTTTCTTACTCATATTATAATTACAAATGTACAACAAATTTTCAGACAACACCAGAAAAAAGGTCAAAAAATTTGCCGGCTACCAATTCAACCAATTTTCAATGCATCTCTAAAATCAACATTAATAGTATTTTGTAAACATTTCTTGCCAAAATCAGGAGTTCCTTTATGCATCATTGCGAAAAACTCATTGTAATTGATGCATCCATCCTCCAAAAAAAAAAATTGATACAAATAAAATAAATCATGGATGAACCTTAAAGATGAGTCTTTTTTTTTTTTTAAAAAAGGAACAAATTTGATACTAATAAAATCAATCAAAACATATACTAAAATTTGAGTCTTTAAAAAAAAAAAAAAAAACAAATTTGATACAAATAAAATCAATCAAAAGATACACTAAAATTTGAGTCTTTTTTTTTTAAAAAAAGAATAAGTTTCATACAAATAAAATCAATCAAAAGATACAGTAAAGTTTGAGTCTTTTTTATACAAATAAAATTCTCAAATGATCTCAAATGAGAGCAAGGGAGAGGAGAGTGATGACCCGATGGGGATGAGCAAACGCGGAGATCATTTGAGAATTAGGATGGTTAGTAAATACTGTGGATTTGATAGTTTGGATTAATTTTTGGACGGGTTTGGACATGTCCAAACCTAGCCCAATTTGAGTAAAACTCAAAAAACTTATGTCCAATTAGATCCATTGATTAATTGGGCGGATTAAAAACCACCCTTTTCGAGTTGGCCCGAACCCATTAGTATCCCTAACCAGAAATAAGCCATGGACTCATTAGAAGCAGATATCTTCGTGCTCTCGGGTTTGGCTCCTAGGTGGCCAGCCCTTTAGCGATGGTGGCTATTTCTTGCAAAACTCGCGTTTCCTTCCATTGTTTTGGATTTATGGAATTACAATGAAAAGAAAACAATAAAAACAAACTAGAAGACTTATATAACGTTTCTTTCTTTTACAAAAGGTGTAGGTTCTTAACTTGTCTATGGAGCGTCGACCTCGTACTCCATCGACGATTTGATGCTCGGATTGATCTTGAACGTGAAAAATTGATGAAGAAAGTTTCTAGCAAGCGACTTTTTGTTACTGGTCGGCGTGACCTCAATCTGCCAAAAATCTTCGAAGTTGCTCCAAAGTTGCAAAAACTTCCCTTATGACCCCTATTTATAGTTTTAATAGTTTTCTTAGGAGATAAGGATGGAATTTCATTACAATTCAATCTCTGAACTTATATTTCAGTTATATTTGAAATCTTCAATTCGAAGTAATTGGATATGATTGGACTCGAAATTCTAGTAAAAATCCAAAAGGAAACTAACTTCTGTGCTGACTCAGCCACGCGCATGCGAGCCTATAATCCCCGCACGAGGCTGTTAGCCATAGCTCTGCGCGGGGCTATTAGCCTCGCATGTGCGAGGCTATCAGTCCTGCGTGGGCGAGGCTGTTCGCCCTTGGTAGCTTAGTTCCAATGAATCCAAAGTGGCGTCGTTGTCATCCTGCTGCTTAAGCTCCTGACGATATCTATTCAAGTCTCGTGTCTGGCATATGCATCAACTTTGAGCACGTTTTTGGAAGTGTTAGATTTGGAATTGGAAAAACGGTAAGACATAAAAAGTTGGAGGAAATTAAAATGTTTCCAACAAGACCATAATCAAAATCAATTGGATTTATAGATAAAACTTATGAGCAAAGTCATAAAAATTGAGCCAAGTCACACAACCACAGAGTATGCAAGCACACCCACGACTACTCGATAAGTTCTGATAAACAAGTGGGTAGGTGCACTTGCTCACAGTAACTATTGGAAATGTATGGGTTCAAGAAAAGAAAATTGTAGGTCAGAATGCTAAGTACTTCCACCAACTTTATATAAAGACTCCATTTTCTTTAATCGTTCTGACTGTGTCAAACTGTCGATTGCGAACAGTGCTTACAGCGTAAATATGATGACACTATTGTTGCCGGAGTTGTGTAATTGCCGAACTGATTAATGGATAAAAGCATGTCCAAACTAATTGACAACTAGTCTGGGTGCTGGGTCAGGGTGCATTTGCTTGTAGATGTGTGGAGGGAGATACAACTTGAAAACATTGGAATTAGAATGGATTATTCAGCTTTAAGAGGCTAATTTTTTATCATTTCTATACAAAATTTTAAATTAGAAAAATAATTTTTTTAATTTAAAATTTTGTATAGAGCGGATCAAAAAATTTCCTATGGATACATTTATTACGGATCAAAAAATTTTGTATCCCCGGTCCTAAAATGTACCCATGCTCCACCTTTTAGAAGGCTGGGATTGGGATGTTTTAGTGCTGACGTAGAGGCCATTGAGCAGGCTCTAACCCATTATCATACCCAGCAAAAATAGACAGCTCAATGTTCCATTGAGGTATACAAAAAGAAAGAGTTTGGCTGCCTGAGCAGCTCTCATAGGGCTGTTCATATGGGCCGTCCGACACGGGTACCCATGTCTGGGCCGGGTTTTACTCCAATGCCCGGAATCGGATCCAAGTATCCCGTGTAGTGTCCGTGCCGGGCCTGGGTTGCCCAGAAGAAGTCCAATGTTCCCTTTCTAAAATTAAAAAAAAAAAAACTAATGCTAAAAAAATCCAAAAAAATTAGTATGAATTCAGAAATACTATTCTCAGATACATCGAAATTTTATCCAAAAAAAATCATATTATTTGTCATTAAATTAAATGTTGCAATATTATTGGCCAAAAAACTCATATTTTTTGCATGTTTCTTTATTAATCTTAATCCTTGTTTAAAAACAACAAATAAAAATTCCAACGCCTCTAATATTCTCTATAGTCTCTCTAATGTCATCTAAAATGAAATAAATCATTTGCACCAATAGAAGCAAGCACCACAGAATTTTTTATATGATCAATTAAAACATTGTTATTGGATGCATTGTCAATTTTTTTGTGAGTCCATAACTAGTAATTTGTGACAAAATTAAAGAAGCAATATTTCTATCCGTATGTGCATCATCGAAAGGAACAAAGAAATCACTCATTTTTGCATTTTCCAACTATCATCAATTTAATGTGCAGTGATAATTAAGTATAGCATTTTTATTCTATATATTCAAATATCAAAAGTAAGAGAAATCCAAAAACTAAGATTTGAATTATATGAAATTAAAATTTCTTTTTAAAATGTATAATTTTGATAACATCTGTTGGCAAGTTTGGTGAGAAATTTTTTAGGAAATGGATGGAAACCTTGATCTAAATATGTTTTCTAAATCACTCTCTTCAATGATATTAAAAGTCAAGTTTTTAAGAACAACATATCTGAAACGCACTTTTCTAAATTTTATAGCATCATAGTAGAGCATATTGAGACTTCCCGTTGAGCATGACTGTGAAAGTATAATTTGATGGATGTCAGGTTGGGATTCTTGTTTCTTATCATGACTTTCCATAAGGTTTTTCAAGTGAATTTTCCCACTAGTATAATGGCTGGCAAAGAGTTTCTCATAAATTGAACACTTTGTCTTAATAGTCGTCACTTCGTCGACATTGTTTTTGAGTGTCAGATTCTCGAAAAAGCTCCTTATGTCAGTTCATAGTTATTTGGAAGATAGAGCTTGCATAGCCTCTTAAGCATGCTCTTGAGTTTCTCATAAATTGAACACTCTGTCTTAATAGTCGTCACTTTGTCGACGTTGTTTTTGAGTGTCACATTCTCGAAAAAGCTCCTTATGTCGGTTCATAATCATTTGGAAGATAGAACTTGCATAGTCTCTTAAGCAGGCTCTTGAAGTGGAAAAGTATGGACTACTTCCGATGAAGTGAGCGGCATCTCCTCTTCAATCTCATAGACATGGTCATTTGGAGATGCCATTTAGTAATTATAAAAAAATTAAAGCTTAAAAATTGTAGTTGAAGAGCACAAAGAAATTTAGAAAGTTTTCAAAGAGTAAAAGATAGATTAGAGTTGAGATTTGTAGGGAAAATCGAATGAAATGCGGGCACTTAAGAGTTTGGGAGGGATGGGGATTGAAATAAAAAAAAAATTAAAAAAAACCCGACAAAGTTTTGAGTAAAAAGTCAAAATGCATTTTTTTTTAAATAGCCCCTTAACGAATCTTTTTAGAGCCGTTGGGGGCTAAAAGTAAAAGGTAAATATATATATATATATATATATATATATATATATATATATATATATATATAGCCTGTCCGACAACTCTAATGGACGTTGGTTCATGACAACTGTAAGACGTTGGTTCATGACAACTCTAATAGACGTCGACAAGATTGCACCCGGGCCAGGCAAGCCCAGTTCGGATTTTTGGCCATTGTTCCCTTCCTCCCGAGTTGGACTAGGCTGGCCTGGGTTACACCCAAAAATGGGCCGGGCTCGTGCTCGGGTAAAACCCGATTGATCAGGATTTGATCGGTTTGTGGTTCGGTGTCCGGCCCGGCTGGACCCAGGTTTAGAGACAAAATGGACAGGTCTAGTACAGTATCCCTATCTCAATATTTCTCATCGGATGTGAGACAGAAGTTAGAGTAGTTTATAATCCCTTGAAGTCACAGAGTAATTGTAATGAGCATTTTTCAAAGAGGAATCTGTAATTAATTATGAATTATTTTAACTATTATCATTCTATCGGAAGTTTTAATATATTCAAACCAAATATATTGTTTGTACTTGTATATATCTATATACCGCATAACATAACGATAGCTGGGCATAACACCTGACTTCTCATTTCCCAACTTGTGCACTATGGTCAGGAACAAGTCAGTCAAGCTTTGATCGGTTTGCGGGTGGTGTCCAGCCCGAGCCGAACCCGATTCTGGAGACAAAACGACAGGCTTTACCTCTCATCATTAATCCCAACTTGTGGACTGGGGTGGGGAGAAAGTCCGTCAACGAGACTGAGTTGTTTAACCTACGGAGCACGGCAATAATTTTCCTATGGTACTTCTCACAAAATTAAGTTTTCTCTATCAAGCTTGTCTTCTCATTTATGCTCTGGGACCGTACATTACATTTCACTTCCTTCGACCTTGGATCTTCCACAAGTCAGTCGTCGTGTCTTTTTCTGTGAAGGAAATGAATAGTCATATCTAAGAATAGTTGTAGATACAAAAAAAAAAAAAAAAAAACTTGCTAAGTGAGCACACCCGCGGTTGCACCCGCGGGATGCAGCCCGCGGGAGAATTCCCGCGGGAGGATTCCCGCAGGTGGCAACCCGCGGGGGCGATCCCGCGGGTTGCCACCCGCGGGTTGTTTTCCGTTGTTTCCCGTTGATTTGTTTCCTATTTTTGGACTGATAATCCGTGATCCGATTTTTCAGGAGAGAATTGAGCCGGATTTGGAGTTTCTTCGGTTTATAAAATACAGGAATTTAACTGGAGAAGGGACTTTTGGATTTTTGGACTTTTGGATTGGAAGACTTTGGGACGATTACGGGCGAGCTCGTGAGATCAAGGAAAAGAGCAGAGCCATCTTCTCCTGGTCGGACGGTCAACGGAGGCAGCAGCAAGACTCCACCGCCACCCGAACCCACACTTAAAAAGGGAATCCATTAATATTCCCGTTCTTGTTATTTCTCGATATTTTCTGTAATCTCAATTTCGTTGTAATTCAAATAATTTTGCAATGGAATCAAAGATTCAATTTTCGGGTGTACAAGAACTGGCGACCACAGTGGGAGCCCCTCTGTTTACCACAGAGAATCTGGTGGCGCAGTCCGACCGGGTGCCGATTGGCTCAATGGTTGAGACGCTGGTCATAGAAGTTGACCAGCAAAAATATGAGGAATTTCTTTCTTCCTCTGATTCGGAGCCTAGGCGTCATCGCCGGGTGACGATGAAAAAAGGTGAGGCGTCATCGCCCACCGGAAAGGCGTTATCGCCTATGAGAACTTATGAGGCGTCATCGCCCGTTCGAACTGACAGGACGTCATCGTCTGTGAAGAACACGGCGTTATCGCCCGTTCCAAAGTCAAGCCAAAAGTTAAACCAGTCTCTGACCCGCTCTCAAAAGAGAAACCTGAGGCGTAAGGCCCAGCGGGCCCGCCTCAACAGTGCCTCTGGAAAATTACGGTCAGAAAATCCAGATCAGGAAACATCGGGAAGAAAAAATTCCAAAAATGAAAATCCGCAGGCGGAACTGCGGGTTGCACCGCACGGGGGCAACCCCGCGGTTGCAACCGCGGGTGCAAACCCGCGGTTCCAACCGCGGGTTGCACCCCGCGGGTGCAACCCCGCGGGTGCAACCCCGCGGTTGCAACCGCGGGTGCAAACCCACAGTTCCAACCGCGGGTTACACACCGCAGGTTGCAACCCGTGGGTTGCACTCCGCAGGAAAAATCAAGGGTTGGTTCTGGTGTCTATTCGGGCACACGCGCAGTGAGCACACAGCGCACATCTAACTTTTTGGTTACTCTCTCAGGTGTACCATCCTGTTCCTCTACAAACAAATATAAAGATGTGCACATGAACTCACCTGAAGATAGGTCTTCAAATTTCTCTTCGGATGAACATATTCATGACAGAATTCTCCAAATCCCGAAGAACAAGTCAGATGCGTGCGAGGCTCGTACAACTGCGCAGGCCAGCACACACTCCAGAAGAATCCGCAGAAGGGTTGGAGAACAATCTGATTTGGGAAAAGAGCCCAACCCTGAAATATTGCAAACTCTCCAGTATTATGAACCAAGTCTGCGACGCAAGCGGCGTCAGGTTGCAAATAGAGATAAAGAAGTATCTCAAGACTTGAGAGAATATCTCAATTGGAAGAAGAACTCCTCACAAAATGTTCCTCACTGCCAATGCGAACAACTGATCTCAACTATTCTATCAAACTGCCAGTGCAATTCGAAACGATCAGTTTTTGAGCGGATCACCGAACCTAAAAGAATACGGTCGGTGAAAAAGGCATACTCTGGAACCGATCTACCTGCTGCCTCATCAAATATGGTTAATAAAGGCAAAAAGGTGGTCGGAAACAACCCTTCGGATAAGGAAATCACTCCAGGATCGAAAGGAGTTTCTATCGAATCAGAGGGCGCGCTTCTAGAAGAAGTCTCTGAAAGGCTTGAGAGACAAGAAAAACGTCTCGAATAGCAAGAGGAGACCATAGAAGAAATGAAACAACTTTTAATTGAGTTGCTGGCTCAAACTAGGAGGAACCAATCTTCGTCGTCCATTTCTAGTCGGCAGAAAGGAAAACGGCCTATCCAAATAAATGAAGACAGCGAAGACGAAGATGAAGAAGTGCCTCCTCACTCAAGAGAGGAAGAGGAAGTGAAAGTTATCCTCAATCCTCACGCAGAGAAAATAGAGAAGATGGAAAATCAACTACAAGCTCTTCTTCATCGAAAGAAACTGCAAGAGGTGGGGGTAGTCCGTCCTTATCCCATAGAATGGGAGACCGTGCCTTACCCTACAAAATACAAACCGTTGAACCTTCAGTCATTCGACGGTAAAGGTTCGCCACAACAGCACATCTTCTACTTCCTCTCACAGACAGGACATCTCATGGGGAATGATCCGACTATGACTAAGATATTTGCGAGCACTTTACGGGGGCCCGCATTTACTTGGTTCATGCAGCTACCCCAGGGAACAATTAAATCATGGGCCGATGTAGAACGTGAGTTCTTAGCCCGATTCTTTGAAGATGATACAGAAGTCTCCATATTATCCTTGCTAGCAGCGAAGCAAGAAGAAGGCGAAACGGTCAAAACTTATGTCGAGCGGTTCCGAGAACTTTCTGTTCGATGCCCACATGGCATGACGCAGGACACACTTGTGGAAACTTGTAGACCCAACTTGTTGACCGATATCCTAGACAAGATGGGCTCGGTCGAATCCAAATCATGGAAGGATCTGCTTAAGTAGGGTGAACAGGCCGAAGAAATACTTCGACGTCTCGAAATGCAACAGTCTGCAACCGGAGACGGTACAAACGAATCTCCATTCCATTTTTTCCGTTCAAAAGGGAAAGACATAACGGCAATGGTGGTAGAAAGTACACCGAAGCAGAAACCATGGCCGACTACAAGCAACACAGCAAGGTCACCCAGGCTTTAAAAGCAGTATTCGTTCAAGGATGAACATACTGCTACTATGTTCAATCTGCTCAGCAAGCGCAAGATGCTCAAGTTGCCGGAGAGCAAGAGGCCTGAAGAAGTAGGGAAGACTAACGATCCGAATTACTGCCTGTACCATCGGATTGTAGGTCACCCCACAAAAAATTGTTTTATCTTAAAAGATAAAATTCAAGCGTTGATTGACGCTGGAGCAGTTCAACTCAAAGCTGAACAAAAAAGGAGTTAGAGCTAACTCCGACACATTTAATGTGTGAGGTCTAAAGGTACCACTTGGGCTCACAACAATTCCCAAAAAATGGGCTCAAGGCGGTTAATTTAAACCCCCATATATATATAAAAAAAAAAATGAATCACCCAACGCCGACAAGGCTACGGGAAGAGAATAAATTTCTCGCCAACCTCACCATACTGGGGGTAAAAAGTATGAATTGCCCAACGCCGCTAAGGCTACGGGAAGAGAATAAATTTCTCGCCAACCCCATCATACTTGGGGTAATAAGTATGAATTGCCCAACGCCGCTAAAGTTACGGGAAGGGAATAAATTTCTCGCCAACCCCACCATACTGGGGGTAAAAAGTATGAATCACCCAATGCCGTTAAGCTACGGGAAGAGAATAGATTTCTCGCCAACCCATTCATACTGGGGGTAAAAGTATGAATTGCCAAACGCCGCTGAGGCAAAGGGAAGAGGAAAAAGTTTGGTATTTAAACCCAAACGAAACTCTCGACAACTCACTATGCTGAGGATAATAGCATGGCTAGCCCAACTCAAACGGTAGTTGGTAAAGGCAAAATCAAACCCGTTGATAGCTGGGGGTTTGCTAAAAATCCCACGACAAATCTGTCACAATAGTATTCTTATCCGAATACAAGAATACATCACTGCCCTAAGCTGCTAAGGCAAAGGGAAGAGGAAAAGTTTGGCATTTAAGCCCAAACGAAATCCTTGACAACTTACCATATTGAGGGGAATAGCATGGCTAGCCCAACTCAAACGGTAGTTGGTAAAGGCAAATCAAACCCGTTGATAGCTGGGGGTTTGCTAAAAATCCTAATCAGATAAATCTCCTGTCACGTTAAGATTTCACCTCTGACAGCAAAACTTTTCTTGTCATTTTGCTCTAACAGAGCAAGCGACACTCCAAAAATTTGTCAAGTTAAAATCATACCTCTGACATCATAATTCAAAATCAAATGAGATAAGATCCGATTAAATCCCTTGTCACGTTAAAAAAAAAAAATCACCTCTGACAGAAAAGAAAATTCATACTTCATCAAGTCCAACATTGCAACCTCTGATGAACGTGCTTTTGATATCGTTAAGTTGAAAATCACCTCTGACGAAAATCATCTCCCTATCAAGTTAACAGTTACCTCTGATGGTCCGATTCCAAAACTAAATACGTTAACCGTCACCTCTGTTTAGTCAGCTTGTCCCTATCACGACCAGATCCTCTGAATAGGTTAAGCTCCAAGACACGTTTAATGTCACCTCTGTCTTTTCCTGATTCGTCATACTAGATGTCACTGAACGGTTATGATTAAAATAAGCACGTTAATATTATACCTCTGCTTGACCTAAAATAAGCACGTTAACATTATACCTCTGCTTGTACTCTAATGAGTACGTTAAAATCATACATCTGCTTGTTATTGAATAAATGAATATATTAACAGTTATCTCTATCGACCAAATCTTTTAAAAAAAATCTATAACCAAAATTAAAGAATCCAAAGTATTTCGAAATTCAGTACGGTTCAATACAGAACTTCGAAAACTTTGGAGGGGGTTATGTAGATACCAAAAAAAAAAAAAAATTCTAAGTGGGCACACCCGCGGGTTGCACCCGCGGGATGCAACCCGCGGGGGCGATCCCGCGGGTTGCCACCCGCGGGTTGTTTTCTGTTGTTTCCCATTGATTTGTTTCCTATTTTTGGACTGATAATCCGTGATCCGATTTTTCAGGAGAGAATTGAGCCGGATTTGGAGCTTCTTCGGTTTATAAAATACAGGAATTTAACTGGAGAAGGGACTTTTGGATTTTTGGACTTTTGGATTGGAAGACTTTGGGACGATTACGAGCGAGCTCGTGAGATCAAGGAAAAGAGCAGAGTCATCTTCTCCTGGTCGGACGGTCAACGGAGGCAACAACAAGACTCCACCGCCACCCGAACCCACACTTAAAAAGGGAATCCATTAATATTCCCGTTCTTGTTATTTCTCGATATTTTCTGTAATCTCAATTTCGTTGTAATTCAAATAATTTTGTAATGGAATCAAATATTCAATTTTCGGGCGTACAATAGTCATACAAAGCTTAGACGACCTTGTCAATTCCTTGAAGCAAGTGTGCAATAGCGAAAACTCCGGGGACTTGGGAGTTGTAAAAAGGACAAAAAAGAATGTTTCCCTCGTAACCAAGTGGTGGTGGAAAGTAATAGAATACCTAGAAAATCAAGTGTGCAGGATAATAAAACAAAAATATAGGAGCAGGTATGGGTCATGGAATGGGATGGCTAGACCACAAAAACAATCACCACAGTTCTGGAAAAAGACCGCAAGAAGTAAGGGGGAGCTTTTGGCCAGGAGTATCAACTGAGGGAGGGAAGCAAAATTGATTTTTTTTTTTTTGGACGATAAACGTGCGAGACCTAGCCCTCTGCATTTCATTAAAGAGCCAACAACAGAACAATAAGAGTATTCGAACTATTATTATAATGACCCAACAATAAAGTTCTATAAAAGAGATTCTAAATAAGCCTACGAAAAAGATAAAAACTAAAAAATAGTGCAACAATTCTGCATGTAAAGACAGAGTCTGTGCTCAGTCCATCACTCCCCGTATCTTTGATGTGCTCCTCTACTCCTGTTTTGGTTGGCTAACGTCCATGTTCTCTGCATCCGATAGATAAAATCTCTCTTCGTTTGAGGGGACATGCATCTGTCTATATAATGAAATCATGAATGATAAGTCTCATACAGTGCTGATTGGAATGACATTTATCATTAAATAATATATTATTTCTCTCCTTCCAAATATTCCAGCAAAAAGCAATAATAACTCTTCTAAGTAAATGGGTATCGTTAAGCCCCCTTGTAAGTCTACTCCAAATAACATCTAATTTAATATTGATGTTTAGGCCTAGAGCCCTAACACGCAAGTTCCATGTACTTTTAGAAAAACAACAGTTACACATAATGTGTTCAGTCGATTCCCCATCTTTCTTGCACAAGACACAGATGTTGGAGCCAATCTAACCTCTTTTTTGCAATTTCAGCCAGATAAGAAGAGCCTCTTTGTACACCAGGCACAAGAATAATCTTACCTTCTGAGGTGACTTCACTATCAAAATCTATTTAGTATTTGGTGAGGTTACTCTCCCATTTATCAAATGACCGCGAAGTAAAATTGATTTTTGGAGAGACAAATGGGTTGACAATGAACAATTAAAGTACCCCTTTCATAAAGAGGTGTAAGTTAAACAAATGTACTGGAGAGGCGCGTATAGGATTTCGAGATGTCAAAATGGGGATTATAGAGTAATCATGGAAAGAAACACAATGATAGGGAGATTGCAAAACAAAACTCTGACACAAGGTCAGGACGACAAGTCTGAGTGGATATTGTTGGTAGTGAAAATTTCTAAATAAGAAGGATTTTCCACAACAGAACGCAGAGCTAACTCAGTAGCTCCGCGTTTGGCTATTTTAGCCTCGCGTTTGAGTAAAACGCGGAGCTATCGATAGCTCCGCATTCTGGTTACTTAAGCTCCGCGTTTTGATGAGTTTAACTCCGCGTGAGTAGCTCAAATTGATTGAGATTATGATTTGGGCTTATTCAAATACCCAAATTAAGTCCGATCAGAACTCTAAATCAAGAGATTTAAATCAAAACCAAGATATTTGATTGGAATCCTTGATGATAACAAATTCTATTTAGATAGAAACTCTCATATCATCTTAGGGCTATAAATATCCTCTTGAGGAAGCCCTAGTGGTTGTCTTTTTTTCGGCAATTGAGATCTGTTTCTGAAATCTTGGAGAGTTCAAGTTACGTACAGGGCCTTGAATTCATGAAGACCAAAGGAGATCAACTATAGTCAGCCGCCTTCTTCAAGAGAAAAGAGTTCGACGTCAGATCGTCCAAAGGAGCTGCTTGACAGATCTCATCGCCACACAGATCCCACATTCATTGTAAAAGAGAGCGATTAAGATATAAAATCCTCTCGTTTGTTCTTTTTCTATTGTTCTCTTTCGTTGTAATTAAGCTTATTCAATGGAAGAAAAGGCGACTATTTCCGATGCGAACAAACTGACGATCACAGTGGGAGACGTCTCTTTCACTAAAGAAGAGATTGTGGCACAATCAGACGTCGACTTGATCGGATCCGACGTAGACATGCTGGTCGTTGAAATCGACCAGCAGAAGTACGAGGAGTACCTCTCCTCTGAATCAGGTAACCTGAACGACACACAACACTATCGTCGCGTGCACTCCAATACCCGAGCAACGGGTAAAAAGGTATCCACAAAGAAACAGGGATCCTTGGAGACCGCGGCCATAGAGCCGGTGTTCGGGCAGGAAATCCTAGCAGAGGATGATTTCCCTACTGCCGAAGAAGACCTGGGAACTGGATTGATCAGAACCCAACTCCGAAATAGGAATCGGAGAGCAAGGCGAAAAGCCCTCAAAGCCCGCCTTGGACGCGATATCTTCATGCTCTCGGGTTTGGCTCCTAGGTGGCCAACCCTTTAGCGATGGTGGCTATTTCCTGCAAAACTCGCGCTTCCTTCCATTGTTTTGGATTTATGGAATTACAATAATTCTCCAAATTACAATGAAAAGAAAACAAAAAAGCAAATGAGAAGACTTATATAACGTTTCTTTCTTTTACAAAAGGTGTAGGTTCTTAACTTATCTATGGAGCGTCGACCTCGTACTCTGTCGACGATCTGATGCTTGAATTGATCTTGAATGTGAAAAATTGATGAAGAAAGTTTCTAGCCGGCGGCTTTTTGCTGCTGGTCGGCGTGACCTCAATCTGCCAAAAATCTTCAAAATTGCTCCAAAGTTGCATAAACTCCCCTCACGACTCCCTTGTATAGTTTTAATAGTTTTCTTAGAAGATAAGGATGTAATTCCATTACAATTCAATCTCTGAACTTGTATTTCAGTTATATTTGAAATCTTCAATTCGAAGCAATTGGATATGATTGGACTCGGAATTCTAGTAAAAATCCAAAGAGAAACTAACTTCTGTGCTGACTCAGCCACGTGCATGCGAGCCTACAATCCCTGCACGAGGCTGTTAGCCATAGCTCTGCGCGGGGCTATTAGCCTCGCATGTGCGAGGCTATCAGTCTTGCGTGGGCGAGGCTGTTCGCCCTTTGTAGCTTAGTTCCAATGAATCCAAAGTGGCGTCGTTGTCATCCTGCTGCTTAAGCTCCTGACGATATCTATTCAAGTCTCGTGTCTGGCATATGCATCAACTTTGAGCACGGTTTTGGAAGTGTTAGATTTGGAATTGGAAAAACTGTTAAAGACATAAAAAGATGAAGGAAATTAAAATGTTTCCAACAAGACCATAATCAAAATCAATTGGATTTATAGATAAAACTTATGAGCAAAGTCACAAAAATTGAGCCAAGTCACACAACCACAGAGTATGCAAGCACACCCACGACTACTCGATAAGTTCTGATAAACAAGTGGGTAGGTGCACTTGCTCACAGTAACTATCGAAATGTATGGGTTCAAGAAAAGAAAATTGCAAGTCAGAATGCTAAGTACTTCCACAAACATTATTCTTTAATCGTTCTGACTGTGTCAAACAGTGCTTACAGCGTAAATATGATGACACTATTGTTGCCGGAGCTGTGTAATTGCCGAACTGATTAATGGATAAAAGCATGTCCAAACTAATTGACAACTAGTCTGTGTGCTGGGTCAGGGTGCATTTGCATGTAGATGTGTGGAGGGAGATACAACTTGAAAACATTGGAATTAGAATGGACTATTCAGCTTTAAGAGGCCAATTTTTTATCATTTTTATACAAAATTTTAAATTTAAAATTTTGTATAAAGTGGACCAAAAAATTTCTTATCGATGCATTCATTACCATCCCTATCCCCGGTCCTAAAATGTACCCATGCTCCACCTTTTAGAAGGCTGGGATTGGGATGTTTTAGTGCTGAAGTAGAGGCCATTGAGCAGGCTCTAACCCATTATCATACCCAGCAAAAATGACAGCTCAATGTTCCATTGAGGACTACAAAAAGGAGGAGTTTGGCTGCCTGAGCAGCTCTCATAGGGCTGTTCATATGGGCCGTCCGACACAGGTACCCATGTCCGGGCCGGGTTTTACTCCAATGCCCCGAATCGGACCCGAGTATCCCGTGTAGTGTCCGTGCCGGGCCTGGGTTGCCCAGAAGAAGTCCAATGTTCCCTTTCTAAAATTTAAAAATCAAAAACTAATGCTAAAAAAATCCAAAAAAATTAGTATGAATTCAGAAATACTATTCTCAGATACATCGAAATTTTATCCAAAAAAAATCATATTATTTGTCATTAAATTAAATGTTGCAATATTATTGGCCAAAAAACTCATATTTTTTGCATGTTTCTTTATTAATCTTAATCCTTGTTTAAAAACAACAAATAAAAATTCCAACGCCTCTAATATTCTCTATAGTCTCTCTATAGTCATCTAAAATGAAATAAATCATTTGCACCAATAGAAGCAAGCACCACAGAATTTTTTATATGATCAATTAAAACATTGTTATTGGATCCATTGTCAAGAGAAAAAGTAATTTTTTTGTGTGAGTCCATAACTAGTAATTTGTGACAAACTTAAAGAAGCAATATTTCTATCCGTATGTGCATCATCGAAAGGAACAAAAGAAATCACTCATTTTTGCATTTTCCAACTATCATCAATTTAATGTGCAGTGATAATTAAGTATAACATTTTTATTCTATATATTCAAATATCAAAAGTAAGAGAAATCCAAAAAGTAAGATTTGAAATATATGAAATTAAAATTTCTTTTTAAAATGTGTGATCTTTGATAACATCTCGTTGGCAAGTTTGGTGAGAAATTTTTTAGGAAATGGATGGAAACCTTGATCTAAATATGTTTTCTAAGTCACTCTCTTCAACGATATTAAAAGGCAAGTTTTTAAGAACAATATATCTGAAACGCACTTTTCTAGATTTTATAGCATCATAGTAGAGCATATTGAGACTTCCCGTTGAGCATGACTGTGAAAGTATAATTTGATGGATGTCAAGTTGGAATTCTTGTTTCTTATCATGACTTTCCATATGGTGTTTCAAGTGAATTTTCCCACTAGTATAATGGCTGGCAAAGAGTTTCTCATTAATTGAACACTTTGTCTTAATAGTCGTCACTTCATCGACATTGTTTTTGAGTGTCAGATTCTCAAAAAAACTCCTTATGTCAGTTCATAGT
Source organism: Dracaena cambodiana (assembly GCA_036321105.1). NCBI lineage: Eukaryota > Viridiplantae > Streptophyta > Magnoliopsida > Asparagales > Asparagaceae > Dracaena > Dracaena cambodiana. The sequence goes on from JAYEPQ010000002.1 coordinate 29,403,557, forward strand.
CATTTGAAAGATGGAGCTTGCATAGCCTCTTAAGCAGGCTCTTGAGTTTCTCATAAATTGAACACTCTGTCTTAATAGTCGTCACTTTGTCGACGTTGTTTTTGAGTGTCACATTCTCGAAAAAGCTCCTTATGTCAGTTCATAATCATTTGGAAGATAGAGCTTGCATAGTTTCTTAAGCAGGCTCTTGAAGTGGAAAAGTATGGACTACTTCCGATGAAGTGAGTGGTATCTCCTCTTCAATCTTATAGACATGGTCATTTGGAGATGCCATTTATAACTATAAAAAAATTAAAGCTTAAAAATTGTAGTTGAAGAAAACAAAGAAATTTAGAAAGTTTTCAAAGAGTAAAAGATAGATTAGAGTTGAGATTTGCAGGGAAAATAGAATGAAATGCGGGCACTTCAAGAGTTTGGGAGGGATGGGGATTGAAATAAAAAAAAAATAAATAAAAAAAACCCCTAAAAAGTTTTGAGTAAAAAGTCAAAATGCATTTTTTTTTTAAAATAGCCCCTCAACGAATCTTTTTAGAGCCGTTGGGGGCTAAAAGTAAAGGGTAAATATATATATATATATATATATATATATATATATATATATATATATATATATATATATATATATATATATATATATATATATATATATATATATATATATATATATATATATATATATCAGGCTATTTGTGTGTCTATATATTGTCGGCGAAAAATTCCGGAAAAGCAAAGCAGATCTACGAATTCAGATACAAAAGCCTGCAACTCATATGATCCGCGAATCTGAGAAACTGAGGTCTGTGAATCTAAGAAAATGAGGTCCACGATCCAGGCGATGGAACATGTTAGCGAATCTAAAGCTGAAATTCGCGACACTACCCATAACTTTCGAGTAGGGGTTTAATACAAAGTCACCCGACCCGAACAGAAGAATTGCCACCTCGGATCGTGGGACTAACTGCCAAACGAATGCAGCGACGTCACTTCGATCGTAGGAGCAACTGCTGACGAATATGGCGGCACTTCTCGAGTAGTGGGAGCTGACGGACGAGCAAATATGGCGGGACGTTACTCCAAATCCCCTATAAATGGCGGGGAGCGAAAGAGAGACAGGGAGAAGGGACAGACAAAGGAGGGACAAACAGAGAAAGACAGGCGAAAAAAAGAGAGACAGAGACGTCTTCTCCCAGAAATTACCCTCTTGTAATCGAGAGTAAAGAGCCCCTTTTTTTCTTTTCCTTTAGCCAACTGAGAGAAGCTGTACAGAGTGTCAACGGAGAGCAAGATCGTCCTCCATAGCTACCTAGAAACCCAGCCATAAACAAAAAGGAAGTCCATCGTCCTCATCTTTTGTAAACGGGAAACTTTTAGATTGTAATCCTTTATTGAAAGATTGTCAGTAAAGAGAAATCTGATTTTCATGGTGAAGAGAAGCTTGGCGACTCCGCTGGGGAGCACTTTCACCTCCGGTGACTTGGTGGTGGCTCAATCCGACAATATTCCAGTTGGCAGTATGGTCGACTCGCTCACCATTTCCATCGACCAGCAAAGGTATGAAGAATTTTTTTATTCAGGCTCCAGGAGCCCTACTTCCCTAAGAGGATACCATAAAATCTCCAAGGGATCAACTCCCAAGGAAAAGGCAATAGCCCCATTAAGGGAGTCAACGGATCAAGTTAGTCCGAAATAATCTTCCTAACGACGAGCTCTCTGCCAGTTTCGGCAAAAACTCTTGATCTCTCAAGCAAAGTGGACCAAAGTCCCCGCTTCAATAAGAGGAAGAGACCTCCATCCGTTCCGCAAAGCTGTCATGTGGAGAAAGAGGTGCCTCTCCAAGGGATCAACTCCCAAGAAACTTCTTCAATAGCCGGAGGCCTGTAAATACCCTCCAAGAGAACTCCGAAAGGACCTTTGGCAAGTCGATCTACGCGCGAGAGTCTCAAAGTCTTGCAACCAAAGAAGAGAAGAACTTTGGCCAGATCTCTCTCCCGTCCAAGCGTTCGTGCTTCTTCTAAGAATCAACAGAGAAGAAGAACGAGCTCGCCTCCAATCATCGACGTCAGATTGTCAACGGGGAAAGGACCAATCCACATAACTGCCTCGAATCCCACATCTTCTGTAAAAAGAGAGCAACGATCTATAAGTCCTCTCTGTCTGTTTTAGTGTTTTCTTTTCATTGTAAATCGAAAAAAAGATAATTTTTTGATAATCTATAATTTTTCTCTGTCAATGGCAATGAAAAGATCAAACCCTGTTTTTACCGAAAACAGACTAGCGACCATAGTGGGAGAAATCTCCTATACTGAAGAGGAGATGGCGGTTCAATCTGACGTCAACAAAATTGGAGAGATAATGGAGAAATTGGTGATCGAGATCGAGGTCGAGATCGGCTCAAAATATTCAAAATCACAAAAATATGACCTAATAATTTTGGATAACAAGGAGGCGTTGATCTCTCAACAGCCACTTTGATTTTCAAACTCTGGTCCATCAGAACTAGCTGCATATGACGCCAAAGGAAAACCTATCGTGGTACAAAAACGGACTCAAATCCGCAACGAGAATCGAAGGGCACACCACAGAGCACTCAAAGTTCGTTGCCAAGCTCAAAATCAGCGTGGCATAAGTCAAGAACGATGCCAACTTCAAAATCAACCTAGCATGAAGCGAGGAGGATGTCAGGCTCAAAATCAGTCTAGCATGAAACCAGGAGGATGCCAAGCTCAAAAACGGCCTTGCACCCATCAGCTTGGTGAAGACTAGCCTTGCATCTATCAGCTTGGCAAAGATCAGCCTAGCACCTCTCATCTGGCAGAGGTCAGCCTTACACCTCTAATACTGGCAAGGATCAGCATAGCACATCTCATGCTGGCAGAAGTCAGCCTTGCACCCATCAGCTTGGCAAAAATCAGCCTTGCATCCATCAGCTTGGCGAAAACCAGCCTTACACCCATCAGCTTGGTGAAGGTCAGCCTTACATCCATCAGCTTGGCGAATGCCAGCCTTGTACCCATCAGTTTGGCAAAGGGCAGTTTAGCACCTGTCATACTGGTAAGGATCAGCCTAGTACCTCTCATCCTGGTAGAGGTCAGCCTTGCACCCATCAGTTTGGCAAAAACCAGCCTTGCATCCATCAGCTTGGCGAAGACCAGCCTTGCACCAATCAGCTTGGCGAAGGTCAGCCTTGCATCCATCAGCTTGGCGAAGGCCAGCCTTATACCCATCAGTTTGGCAAAGACCAGCCTAACACCTCTCATACTTGTAAGGATCAGCCTAGCTCCTCTCATCCTGGCAGAGGTCTATTCGTCGCAAAAGTTTTGCTTCCTTCCATTGAATACAACTTAGATTACAATGAAAGTGAAAAAGATAAAAGAACAAACGAGAGGATTTTATATCTCAATCGCTCTCTTTTACAATGATTTGTGGGATCTGTGGCGATGGGATCTGTCAAGCAGCTCCTTTAGACAATCAGGCATCGAACTCTTCTCTCTTGAAGGTGGCGGCCGACTGTAGACGATCTTATCTGGTCTTTCACGAACTTAAGGCTCTATGCGTAACTTGAATTCTCCAAGATGCCGAAAAGAAGAAAACCAGTTGAAAAAAGTCCAAAAGGAAAGACCCCTAGGGCTTCCCCAAGAGGGTATTTATAGCCTTGAGATGATTTAAGAGTTTCTATCTAAATAGAATTTGTACTCATTGTTCGCTACGAAAGTTGCACGCTCTTTATATTGAAGTATTTTCAATAAGAGGGTTACAATCGAACGGTTTCCCGTTTAAAAAAAATGAGGAAGATAGCTCTTCCTCTTTATTTAAGGCTGGGTTTCCAGGTAGCTATGGAGGACGATTCTGCTCTCCGTTGACACTCCGTACAATATCTCTCAGTTGGCTAAAGGAAAGAAAAAAGGACTCTTTTCTCTTGATCACAAGGGGTAACTTTTGGGAGAAGACGTCTGTCTCCGTCTGTTCTCTCTCTTCGTCTGTGTCTGTATCTCTTTTGCTCTCTCGCCTTTTATAGGAGGCTTGGAGTAACGTCCCGCCATATTTTGCTCGACCGTTAGCTCCCACTACTCGAGAAGTGCCGCCATATTCGCCAGGTGGTTGCTCCCATGATCGAAGTAACGCCGCTGCCTTCGTTTGGCAGTTATTCCCACGATCCGAGGTGGCAACCCTCTGTTCGGGTCGGGTGACTTTGTATTAAGCCCCCACCCGAAAGCTATGGGTAGTGTCGCGAATCTCAATTTTAGATTCGCGAACCTGTTCTGTCGTTTAGATCGTGAACCTCAATTTCTTAGATTCGCGGACCTTATTTTCTTAAATTCGCGGACCTCAGTTTCTTAGATTTGCGGACCTCATTTCCTTATATTCGCGGTTCGATGAGTTTCGGACTTCTGTCTCTGAATTCATGGATCTGCTTTGCTTTTCCAGAATTTTTCGCCGACAAAATGCCCTCCAAAGTTTCCAAAACTCTCATGATTCTTTGAGGAGTTTCGGAATACTTTGGATATAATTTTCTGTATTAGAACTTCCGTTGCGTTTGTTTGAAGTCTGTGACTCTGTATTAGTGCCACTACTACTTCTTGCTCATGAAGAGACTCGTCTCTGTGTTAGGGGCGGGACTTCTTCATCTTTGAGTGGGAGACGACTCTGTATTAGGGTCGCGAACTCCTGATTTGGAAGGAACACGTCTCTGTATTAGAGGCGCGAGCTTTCCATTTTTGAATAGGAGACGACTCTGTATTAGGGTGGCGGACTATCTTCGGAAGGAACATGTCTCTGTATTAGGGGCGCGAGCCTTCATCTTGGAGTAGGAAATGACTCTGTATTAGGGTCGTGAATTGTGAAAGGAAGGAACACGTCTCTGTATTAGGGGCGCGCTCTTCATCTGGAATAGAAAACGACTCTGTATTAGGTCGCAACTTGTCTTCAGAAGGGTCGCGACTCTGTATTAGGGTCGCGAACCTTCGCTTTTTGAGAAGAAAGCGGCTCTGTATTAGGGTCGCAAACTTCACTTTTTGAGGAGAAATCGAATCTGTATTAGGGTCGCGAACTTTTATGGGAAGGCTGGCAGGCGGTTGTTTTTCCTGCGGCGTCAGAATTGAGACGTTTTTCTGAGCTGCATTAAATGAAAAGGTGTTCACGAGATTCGAGCCAGATATCACGCCTGTCCAGAGATCTCGGCCGTCAAATCATCGGCTATATAACCTCTACTTTACGAGAGAGGTTGCCCTTATCTCAAGGAATTAAAAATCTAAGTTCTTCTTTTGGACTCCTCAGACTTCTCGTCTTCAAGGTTCAATATCTTTTGATTCTCTGTGCGAAGGATTTTCTCCCTTTGTAAAAGATGCCGAAGAAAGCTTCTTCCTTTGATGCTGCTGTCAGTGGTCGTCAAGATTCTCGGGCAACTTCTAGTTCGAAAGTGGTTCGGCAGGAACCCTTGATCGGAGGTAAGTAAAAAAAAAATTCGGAAGGCAGTCCCTTTTCTTATTTTTTTTCTTCTTATCTCTGAATCTGGATGTCTTTTGCAGTTGATTACGCCTTGAATCCTTGGCTAAAAGATCATTATCTCTGATATTCTGACGGCTATGATGGGAAGAAAGAGTTCAGATTTGACCATGTCTTTCCCCATTGTACAGCTTCGGATAACCAAGAGAGAGCAGATAAGATTCTCCACCCTTCTCGCTCAACATTGCGAGAGTTGATGACCAATACATCTTTCGAAGGAGAAAATCGGTCTCCGTTGCTCAAACCTGTCTTCTTGTTTGGGGACCATATTTCAATGCCAGATAGTGGCTTGGAAGATGGCGATTATAAGTGGCTTTGCCAAATTGAAGGTCGTCACTTGTTTCTCTCCAATATGGAGAGATCTTATCCATTCTTATTCTTTCAGTCCCTTTCTGTGCCCAGGCGAATGGACTGGCACATAAACAGGTCACAAGACGATGTCTTGTTGGGGGCTTCAATGCTCAAGGTACTTTTTCTCGTGGTACCGAGAAGAGCTTTGGCGGACTACTGCCGGGATTGCTTAAACACGATCTCCCCAGAGGCGAGGTTCCTACAATCGCGCAGACTTTCTTGCACCGTTTTACCACTGCACAAGGAGAGTTTCTTGTTCAAGATTTTCGTCCCCCTGGATGGGTTCATTGCTCCTCAAAAGGAGAGTGGACAGTCTTGACTGACTTCTTCTTGAAAACCTTCAGGGATCAGCTTCATTATGCAGGGCTATATCGTGCTATCAGGGCTGTTCAGCATGCTATTCCTGCTAGTAGATTTCATTTTTTTGCTTTACTGGAATTGTACAATCCTGATACTTGTACAGTTTTTAGCCCTCATGGCGAGTTGGGTTTTGCCCTTCATGAAATGTATGAAATTTCGGGCTTACCCATGGGAGACATCCCGTATGAAGAGTATGTCCCTACCGGGAAAGAACTCCATCTGTTGAAGACCCGGGACCCTCTGATTTATAATACTTATTGGGAACTGCTCTGCTACTACCATTTTGCACCGACACATCTGGCACCCGTAGTTTGAAGCCAAAGAAGTGGTTGCAGTATCTTCTGCCCAATTTTTCTAAGGGTAGTCTTAATTTTACTCGCCTTCCTCCAGTTTCTGAAAAGGAAGTTGAGAGAAAAATCGCCAGTTTCGGGACAGATGCTTATGTCGCTGAATCTGACGAGAACGTCTTCAAGGCTGGAACGTCCTTTGAAAGTTTTCACTATCAGGCCCTCCAGCCTTTGTCCTATTCTGCCTTCTTGGCGGACTTTTTGATGGTATGGCTGAAGAAGTGTGTTATTCCTTCGCAGGAAAACATACCCATTAGAGCCGTATATCCAGCCGTCTTACTAGCATTTGGTAGGCGGCTCAGTTTGCTGCCTGCGATGGTTTGCAACATCCAGAGTGGACTGAGAAGATTATCTGACAAATTCTGTCAAGTGAAGAAGGAGCAAAGGAAGAAAGGAGATCCGGTCATTAAGACTCCCAATCCGCGTGTGGAACTCCCTTATACTTATTTGATGGCTTGGCTAGTTCTACGCTGCCCTACTTTGATGAGTCCTGCGGACTCGCAGATCGACTTAAGTGCTCCCAAAGTGCAGCACTATGAAAGGTCGCAGTGGAAGGGAGGCTACATGGCCACGATCCGTAAAACCCTTCGTCATTTCTCGACTTTCGAGTTGTTCAGATGTTTTCCATACTTCCCGAATGCTGGATACGGAGAAGAATTCGCGGACACTGCTGGCGCTGATAAATTTACCATCCTATCTCGGGATGTTTCTGGTGGTTGATAAACATCCGCCCAGGACATTTGGTCCTCCGTTTGGGAAACCTCTGCTATATAGAACCTTACTATCCAAATCGTTTTGCCCGACAGTTTGGGTATGATCAGCTTTACATGGGCGCCCCAATAGAGAGTTAAGCTTTGTTGGGAATGTTCTTGAGGGAGCTCGAGCTTGGTTTCACTTCGTCGCGGGTGGAACTCTTGCCAAATTTGATCTTCCGCTCAAGACCCCGAACTCAAGTATGAGCTTTGGCTTCTGTAAATGGTTTGCGGATGCCAACTCTACTCCTCAGAATTTCAATATACATCATACCAGTCTGCGGGAGATCAGATCCTGGTATGCCCAGAAAAAGAGGGCCGGTAGCACAAAGGTGACAGGGATGGAGGACTTCAGGGGGACAGTACATCCCACGAATCGGAACAAAAGGAAGAGGACACTGATGCAGCAGTTCAGGTTGCCTCCCTTGATGCTTCTCCTGATCCGATATCAAGGAAGACTTCTCCTCCACCGCAGTCTTCTCCCGAGAAATCTTCTCATAAGAGGAAGAGACTTAGGCGTCATAGCAACTTGCCTGCCATTCCACAGGGGATTGATTCGCAGAGCACCCCATCGGGGACTGGCACTGCAACGTCCTTTCCGATTTCTAGGTCCCTCGTTGAGGAACCCGAGGAGGATGAAGATGATTTATCTTTAACCCTTCGTTCCTTTAAGAGGCGTCGGAGTTAAGGGCCTATTCTTTACAATGACCTTGTTCCCATAATTCAAAGGGATTCTATTCCTCCTATCGGCTAGGCTGGCATTGAGGTCAATGCTCCTTCGGCTTTACAGGAGGATTCCGTAGCTCCTGCTGCTCAGTGCACTGCAGATGACGAAGTGCAAGTTATTGGGAAAACTCGCGCATCAGATTCTCCAAAAGCATCACCTCCTTCTGAAGACCAAGATGACTGGGGTGATGATGATGATGCCAGCAGTGACAGTTTTTGCTCTTCTACTCCTCCTTCAGATCATGGTAAATATGTCTTTTTGAGCGAGGAGGTTCGAGCCGAAGTATATGGGCCCGAAGTATTTGGTCCTGAGGTGTACGGACTTGGAGAATCCAGTGTCCAACCTTCATGTCTTCATCTTCTTTCTTCAGCAATTATGCTATTTTATCAAACGATATTGTAATACTTAACTGTCAATTTTCTCCGTCTTGCTAGTTCCAGTTTTGACTCCGGGCTTAGAGTGCATGGGCGCGAAGGTGGCTTCACCAGACAATACCATCGCGGGAACTAGCACTGGTGGAGCGACCGAAGTTGCTACTGCCTCTGCGATTGATACTTCAGAAGCAGTTATTCCTGAAGCTGCTATGTCTACAGTTTCGGCCACAGCCCCTCCAACTGTTGCTGCAGTTCAGGAGACTGTGATTGGTAGCTCCGCGGAAATCCCTAGCGGTGTCATTCCTCTTGTTGCGGATCAATCTGCTTCTGCCTCATCTAGTATTACTCTTTCTCATGCAGAGATTCACATGCTCGAGAGTGATTTGCTGAAAGACACAGTGGAGACTTTCCTTCACTTTCTGGACCGTTGTATCGATAAAATACTAAAGGGGGTTCCTTTTGCTTCAATCGCCAATGTTCTCAACATTTACCTAACTGGTATCATTAGCATTGGTGGGGGAGGATAGAGCTACTCCTTTTAGGCTTATGATAGCTCAGCTTCAAAGGCATGCTGAATCTCTGTCGAAAGCCAGAAGTGCTGATAAATCTGAGACAGGGGAAATCATTTTCCAAAAGCTGAAAGAGGAACAACAAAAGTCTCATAAGGAGATTCAAGAGAAGGCAACTATTTGCAAGGTCTCTTTAGAGCAATGTCAATCAAATCGCGAATCTCTGGTTCTTCAAGTGGAGGCCGCTGCTTCGATTGTTAAGAGCCATGACCAAGCTATTACTAAGGTTCAATAGACCATCACTAAGGCTCAAGCTTTCCTGGCCAAAATAACCAAGGAGCGCGACGAATCAATGAGGAACCTCGTCGACTTATCGCGCCAGTAGGACAATACGACCAGGGATCTTCAGGCGGCACAGGCTGAATTGGCTACACTAGAGGCTGCTGCAGCGCAGAATGTTGTCGTCAGTGACGAGGAATTACGTCGTCAGGCCGTTGTTCAAGCTTATGAAACCCTTCAACAAGACATTGATGATGCGGAGGAGAAAATAAAGGCCCTTTTGAAACATTGAATTGTAAAGCTATTGTGTACACTGTTTTAGATTCCCCCTTTTTTTTAATAGTTCCCTTGTTGTTTATGGAGAACCTCGTTTTGGCCTTCCGAGGTATGATTCTACAGTTATTCTTTAGAGATTTGTAACGAACTTGCCATCTTTTGTCTGAAGTTTGTAAACCATCGTAAAACTCTGGTATCTGTATATCTGTTACGCGACTTTCTTAAGCCATGTGAATTTTAGGGGTTCGCGGATTTACATTATCCATATCTAACCTGCGACCCGGGTTCTGGGACACTAGTCCGCGATGCTTCATCTGGAAATTCGCGGAATAGATTGTAGATTCTTCAGAGTTTGTAGAGACTTCTGCGAGCCATGTGATGCAGCCGTTTGGGCGTAGAATTCCAAGCGTTACATGCCTCTATTAATGACGAGATCTCCGGGTTGCGATATCTAAGCGTCCCATGCAACAGTAATAAATTCTGTTGAGATCTGAACTGAAAATCTTGACCGAAGATCTCGGTTTTATCTCTTCTAAACTGGAGATCACAGTTAGCAGCTCGCCTATATAAGGCACATGCTCTCTTCGATGAAGGATCATTCAGCCGTGAGAGAATTTCTTCTTGACTCTCTTCTCTTTCTCTCTTTTGTAGTAGATCCATCAACGCGGCTATGTTTTCTTCTTCTTCAACCGAAGTGATGGATAAGAATTGGCATGTCAGAAGACCTCCAGACTGCATCAATCCAGCGGGGTGTCTCACCGACAAGGTCCTTCTGACCATAGTCATTTTCCTTAATTAAGGTATACCTCTTCTTCTGATTCATACCCTCCTCTTTCTTTTTAACGAGGATTTGTTTCGGCTGCAGGAGATAACCGTAGTCATTCTCCTTAACAATGGCCCAGACCCGATGGGCTTGTAATTGCTTCCAATGCCTCAAGGGGCTTGGAAGGTCTCATGTATTTTACATGAGAGAAATGATTTCGGGTCTGGGGCATTGTTTTTCTTCTTTCCTAGTATCCCACAAGGTTGGGATACTAATGACCAAGACTTTGAATTTGCGCAACCCGTCAGCTGTATAGCTGGGGTTTGCATTCGGTATGCCCAGTTTTAAACTAATCAATTCACTGGCATCATCCCTAGGAGAACCAACCAGGAGGTCCCTGATTGTGGTCGGAAAGAAGAAACAAGATTATGCTTTTTAAGCCATCCTAAAAAAAGGAGGTTACAAGAGCAAATTGGAAGTAGAGGCCAGGGAGCAAACCTTTTGATTTGAACCATACCGAAAGAGGCGGTTTTAGAAGCAAGTCTGTCATTCCAGAAGAAGGGTCTGCAGAAGCAAACTTTTTGATCTGAACCATGCCGAAAGAGATGGTTACAGAAGCAAGTTTCCTATTTTTTTGTATTTACTCTTATTGGCTATATAGCACTTAGATAATTCTCTGTAATTATGTTCTGATGATGAATAAAGAAGTTCTTTTCTTTCTTCGTAATTGGTAGTACCTGAAAGATGATTCTGATGTTTATTATCAAAGGTAACTGTTAACTTGATAATTTCAAAATGAATCACAATTTTTAAGAACCCAATGTTACTATGAATGAAAGAACTAGATTCGCCAAATGTGTTATTGACTTGGCAAATCTGATGGACAGGAAAATCTGATTCGCCAGAGGTAATCTTTAACTTGGCAAATTTTGGAAAAGGGAATCTGGTTTGCCAGAGGTAATTTTTAACTTGGCAAATTTGGTATGCGAAGAAATCTGGTTCGCCAGAGGTAATTTTTAACTTGGCAAATTTGGTATGAGAAAATCTGGTTCGCCAGAGATAATATTTAATTTGGCAAATTTGATATGAAGAAAAATCTGATTCGCCAGATGTAATCTTTAACTTGGCAAATTTGATAAAAGGAAAATCTGGCTCGCCAGAGGTAATTTTTAGCTTGGCAAATTTTGGAACAAAGAAAATCTGGTTCGCCAGAGGTAATATTTAGCTTGGCAAATTCGATATGAAGAAAAATATGATTCGCCAGAGGTAATATTTAACTTGGCAAATTTGATATGAAGAAAAAACTGATTCGCCAGAGGTAATTTTTAACTTGGCAAATTTTGGAACAAAGAAAATCTGGTTCGCGAACTAAAGCTTTCTAGTCCGGAACCAAGAACTTTCATTGACGAAGTTCTGATTACAGAGAAACTATTTGCTAATGACTAGCATAGAACTGCCCAGGCCGTATTATAACTGGTGTTCTATAATTTTGCTAAGGATAATATTTCTTCAAGAATTTACCGTTGATTGGCATTAGGATCTTGTTACCATTAGGCTTTGTCAACCGATACGCCCTATTAGAGTAGACCGTATCAATGACGAAGGGTCCCTCCCACTTTGGCTGGAACTTTCCCCTAAGCTTCTGGCTTGTTATGATTGGTCTTCTAACCGACAGGACCAGATTACCTTTCTTAAAAGTCCTTCGTTTAGCGTTTTTGTTAAATGTTCTGGAGATCCGTGCCTGGTATAGCTTGATACTCTGTTGAGCTTCTAAGTGTCTATCATCCAAGACTTCTAACTCTTGGAGTCTTTGCTGATGCTTTTCTTCTTCTGTCATCCTTGTTGTTAACGCGAATCGTAATGAAGGGATTTGATCTCCAAAGATAAGACCGCTTCTAATCCATATACCAAGGAGAACGGAGTAACATTAGTGGGAGTTCGGACTGTGGTTCGGTATGCCCACAGACACTCTCCGAGCTTTTCGTCCCAATCCCATTGATTGGATGACACAAACTTCTTAAGAAGTTTTATAATGGTCTTGTTAAAGGTTTCTGCTAGACCATTGGCTGCAGGATAGTATGTTGATGAAGCCACATCTTCAATTCTGTATTTGTTGCAGAATCTCTAATACACTTGGCTTACGAACTGAGATCCATTTTCATGAATTATTCTTCTAAGCACCCCGAAGCGATAAAGCACATGGTGCTTGATGAACTTAATAACATCTGACTATTTTACTTCGGTCAGGGAGATGGTCTCGGTCCACTTTGAAAAGTAATCAGTTATGGCCAAAATGAACCGGTGCCCTCTCATTGATGGTGGAGAGATTGGCCCTATGATGTCCATACCCCATTGCTCAAACGGCCATGATGTAGCCGTCGGGTGGAGATATTCTGGAGCTTGATGTATAAAGTCTGCATCTATTTGGCAGGCCCTACACTTCTTGGCGTAGTTGAGTGCTTCTATCATCATCTTAGGATAATAATAACCCATCCTTTGGATTCTATTCCAGAGTTTCGGTCTTGGCTGATGTGCTCCGCAGATGCCAGTGTAAACTTCTTTGAGAACTTTTTGAGCTTCGCGATTGGAAAGACAGCGAAGTAGAACTCCGTCGTAGGATTTTCTATACAACGTCTGGAGCTCCGCATCGTAGTAAAACCGGATAGCACAAGCGTCAGCTTCGCTTTCTCTGAATGGCTTTGGCTTCTTTTGGACTTTTGGGTAATATCTCGTAAAGGATATAGTCTATATAAGGAAAATGCCAATCCCTGAGCTCTAGGCTGGATGCACAAGCGTCAGCTTCGCTTTCTTGTGGCTTCTTCACTTCTTCTTTGAGCTCACCCTTTGAGCAGAATAACTCCTTGCTGCTTACCATAATTTGCCTTTTAGCATGCTTGGGCAAGGCTAATGTAGCAGCCAAGGAAGCTAGCGAGTCTGCATAACTAATGAGGTGGCGCTTTATGTGGTTGATATAGAAACCAGTGAAACCGTTAGCGATCTTGATTACCGCATGATAATACGACAGGAGGTCTTCATGCTTGACTTCATATTCCCCTCTTATTTGATTGACAACGAGTTGAGAGTCCTCATATGCCTCCAAATATTTGACTTCCAGTTGTTTGGCTATTCTTAAGCCGATTAGGAGGGCGTTGTATTCCGCGACGTTGTTGGAGCACGAGCTTGTCAACGAGTAAGCTTGAGGAATGATGCGGTTGCGCGGAGAGATGATGACAACTCCCACCCCCACTGTTGTCTTTCCTTTGGATCCCATTCGGTAGGCACCATCAAAGAAGAGTAGCCATACACCTTTTGAAACTGTATTTGATTCGAGAGACCTTCTCGAACCATCCTTTTCTGGAATTAAATCCCGTTCCTCCAATTCTCCTGGGATTTGTTCATATAACTTCGAGGATGCCGGGACTGGATGTTCGGCCAAGAAGTTGGCCACGGCCTGTCCTTTAATAGACTTCTGTGGGACAAAGTGCATATCATATTGTGAAAGCAAAATGGCCCAATTGGATAGTCTTGAGTTTAACGACCCGAGTTTGATCATTAATATTCTCAGAGGGTTAACTCTCGATACAACGTGGATAGTTTGTCCAACTAAGTAGTGTCGCATTTTTTGTATTGCGATCACCAATGCTAGACATTCTTTTTCTACGGGATTATACCAGTGTTCCGCCCCGATCATCATTCTGCTGAGGTAGTAAATGGCTTGCTCGTGGCCTGACTCATTCTTCTGTGCTAGCAAAGCGCCCAATGAATGATCCATAGCCCTTACATATAACTGGAAGGGCCTTCCCGAAACTGGGGACACGAGCACTGGTGGCCTCATGAGATATTGTTTGATCTCTTCGAAAGCCTTTTGGCACGCGTCATCCTAGATGAACGACACTCCTTTCCTCATCAATCTGGTGAAAGGTTGACATTTACCAGATAAATTTGATAAAAATCTGCGAATGTACGCCAGCCTGTCTTGTAATCCTCTTAACTCTTTGAGGTTACGGGGAGGTGGCGTATCTTGGATAGCTTTGACTTTTTCTGGATCAAGATGTATTCCCTTCGAAGTTACGACAAAGCCAAGGAATTTCTCACTAGAGACCCCAGGAAAGACTTAGCTGGATTCATCTTGAGCTGGTGCTTCCTGAAGAGGTCAAACACTGTCTTCAAATATTTCAAATGATCTTCTTTATTTCTGCTCTTAATTGCTAGGTCATCTACGTAGCACTCCACCGTTTTCCGGAGGTGCTCCTGGAAAATTGAATGCATAGCGCGTTGATACGTAGCACCTGCATTTTTTAGGCCAAAAGGCATGACTGTATCGCAGTATACTCCGAGTGGCGTCCTGAAAAACATATGCTTCTCATCATCGGGATACATCTTTATTTGATTATATCCCGAGAATCCATCCATGAACGTCATGCGCTCATATCCACAAGTATTATCTATCATGATATCAGTGATGGGTAGTGGGAATTCGTCTTTGGGGCAAGCCTCATTCAAATCCCTAAAGTCTATACAGACTCGGATTTTTCCATTTTTCTTGGTCACGGGAACTATATTTGCGACCCAATCGGGGTGCCGTTCCTCGCGAATAAAACCTGACGCGATCAACTTTTTGATTTCAGCTTCTATAGCTTCCATGATCTCTGGGCGGAATCTTCGTTGTTACTGCTTTACTGGCTTAGCTTCTGGTCGGATCTTCAATTTGTGAACCGCCATGCTTGGATCCAATCCTGGCATCTCCTCATAACTCCAATAAAAAATATCAATGTATTTGCGGATGAGGGATATCAATTCCTCCCTTTCTTCCGAGAATAGGTTCTCACTTATAAATATGGGTTTAGGATTCTTTTCATCTCCCATATTGATTTGGGTCACTTTATCTTCAGTTGGGGGCTCCCGCTGTTCAAACTAAATCTCCCACTTCATATTAAGATACTTGTCCCAAAGGCGTCTCTTACTGGTGATTTTTTCTTCAAATCTTTGTCTTCGCGGATCGCGGAAGCCATGTTCACGGATACCTCGTGAAAAATCACACCTGTGCTGACATCTGAATCCCAGCATGATGATTCTGACGAATGATCGTATTGTGTATCCTCAGCCTTGTCGCTTGAGGAGGCCTCGGAAGTGGTGACGCAACCCAACCCCCTGCCGGTTTTCTGGTAATAGTCTGGCGCCTTCCCTTCGGAGGCAAAAGGTTGAAGGATTGTCTTCCTTCCTTTTTCGAAATTCAACCCCCTGCCTTCGGCCAGATTGTATCCCATTTTCTTTATTATTCCATGTGAATTTTCATCATAATGGAAGAATTCGGGTTTTTCCTGTTCTTCCTCAGAATCTGAACTTTTCTCTTTGTTCCCGTGACTTACTTTTCCAAATATTATGGCTTTTTGGGTTCCGTTTCTAGGAGGGACCTCAAAGACGGCTTGGTAAGCACTTTCAACGTCATCACTTAATTCATATAAGGATGATCGGATAGGTGCTTGGAAGGAAGTCAGAGAATATATCTCTTTTACACAGTCGCTAAACGCGTTTGTGCTAGTGCTTAAGGGCTCAGAATCAACACCAGAAGAATAAGCAAACTCCAGATTTTCATTTATCACCCATTCACCCTCAGAGTGAATGGGGTCATTTACATCAAGGCCCTCGAGGCTTATCACAATGGGCTCACCTTCCCAAATTATATCCTCAGATTCCAAATCTTCGGATTCTGATTCTGTATCAGCCTCTTCGCCACTATCAGAGTCATCTTGAATGGGCTGTTCTGCGACTCCAAACGCATCTTGATACAACAAACGCGTCAGTAAAGTAGTTTTCAACTCCTTTGAAGGGTTGTTTTTCCGCAATGAGCGTCCTCACGTTTGCGTCTTCGTCGATATACTTCATGCATTGGTGTAATGTGGAGGGCACGATTAGATTGCTATGGATCCAGGGCCTCCCCAATAGCAGATTGTATGACGTGTCTGCATCTATCACGTAACACGTGACTTCCGTCTTCAGGTCACCGATTTGACACTTGAGCTTTATTTTACCCAGGGGTCTACTACCGTTAGCATTGAACCCGAAGATAGTAGTGTTGATTGCGGCTAATCTGTTCATCAGTACTCCAAGAAATCGCAGCATTCTTCGCGGCATGATGCTCAAGGCCGAGCCTGGATCAACTTGAATACGATCAATCTCCGTAGATCCTATATATCCCTTGTAATACAAAGGGCGATGATGCTTATTGCTTCTGACTTGCATATCTTCTGGAGAGAAGGTGACGCAAGGGATGTTTTACCAGAGATCTCGTAACATGTCGCGCAAAGAGACTCTCTTTCTTCGATTATCTCTGGTATTTGCGCCAAGAACACTTTCGAATCTTGTAGAGCTTCTCTTAAAGCTTCCCTAGTAGATTTGGAGAGCTTCAGGAGCTCATACAAGGTTATCTTTGCAGGGATATTGGCCAACTGTGTTAGGATGTCGAACTGGAATGACTTTCGCGAGTCTTCAGCAAGTTCTTTTCCCTTCTTCCTTAGAGCTTTGTCAAACTTCAGCTCCTTTTGCTTGACTTTCTCTGGAAATGGTTGAGAACCCGTTGTTTGGCCGTAATTCTTTAAGTAATCTTTTCCCAAACGAGTCCCCACAGAGGGAGGGTCTGCATCGGCGACCAAGGAACTTCCGATTTCTTTTTCCGAATCGGTCAGAGAAGGAATGATCTCATCGTCTTCGGGAACTACGGAAACGACATTAGAGGTGAAGACCCTCTCTCTTCGCTTCTTCCCTGATGAACTGGAACTCCATTGTTCATCATTTAGGAGATCAGGATGTACCCATAGTATCTCCCTCTATCAGTTTCAAAGGGGAATAGTCCTTTCTTTTTGCTGTTGGTGTGGATCAAAATTTACGACCTGCATCGTACCTTTATAGATGGGTTGCACTCCATCTTGAACTGTTGACTCTATCCAGTGGGGCGCTTTACAGAACTTGACGGTCACCATGTTCGCAGTCACCTTCTTCTGGTGCTCTTGAAGCTTGATGACATTGGCGTCCACTAAGGCTTGAATTTTGTCTTTAAGGATGTAGCAGTTTTGGGTGGGGTGGTTAATGGTCCTATGGTAGACACAGTAATTAGAATCATTAACATTCTCAGCTTCCTCCGGACATTTAGACTCTGGCAACTTCAGCATCTTCTTACTCATGAGGAGGTTGAAGATAGTCTTCGTGTGCTCATCTTTGAAGGAGTATTGCTTTTGTAGCACTCTCGTCTGAGGATGAAGTTTCGGGGAAGTCTTCGTGGGTTGTGGTGCATCAGTGACCATTGTTTCCTTCCCCTTATACCCTCGGGGTTGGGTCTTATAGCTGTTATCACCACTTCGCTTCGGTTACTCCTCGCCTCCTTCTTCTTCTTCAAGCCTTTGCGCAATTTCTTCAGCTTCTTCAGCTTGTAGGGCGAGATTCTTCCAAGTTGAGGACTTCTTCGCCCCCATCCTGGCTAGAACCTTAGTCAATAAATTATGTCGACGGGTTTCTACCAGGGTCTTTTCTGGCATCCCATGCGGGCACCTGATAAAATCGTTCCGAAATCTTTTGATAAAGTCCCGGGCTGACTCTCCTTTCTTTTGTTTGGCGACTAGAAGCGCCGACATTGATACCTCCATATCATCTTCTTAGAATCTAGTGAGAAAGGCTTTCTCCATGTCTTTCCAGGAATTGATGGTTCCTGGTTCTAATCTCCGGAACCATTCAAAAGCTAGCCCGGTTAAGGTACTAACAAATATTCTTATAATAATAGGGTCATTTCCGGATAAATGCCCTATCTGCTACTTAAAATAGTAGAGGTGTTGGTTTGGCGATCCTTTACTATCAAAAGATTTAAGTTTCAGCGGTTTGTAGTTTTCTGGGAACGGCACCGTTTCCCACTCCATGGAATATGGCCTTACTACACCCAGTTCTTGTAGGTCGCCTTTATGCATAAGGGCGTTCAGTTGATTCTGGAAGCTCTCCATCTAGACAGTATTTGCATTTCCCTCCTAGTGCGTGAAGTAGTTGTCATCATCTTTACGATGTTCTTCTTCTTCTCGATTGTTATGAGGACCATGACCTTCCTCTTCGGTCTTCTTTCCTGTATTCTTCAGTTTAGCTTTCTCTAACTCCATCAGAACGTGTAGCATATCTTTAAGCTCGCTGATGGCGTTCTGCTGCTGTTGGATATGCCTATCTTACTCCTCCATTCTCCGCATGAATTCTTCTGGGACATTGTTCTGCGTCATATATGCAGAGGCGAAGTCTTCTAAGAATGAATCAGACGTTTGTGATTCATCCATAACAGACTTGGCCATCTCTTCTTCATCAGATGAGATCCCCGCCATCTGTTTATAATTCATAGGGATCGCCACCCCACTTGTGAGTCGAGTGTGCCGAAAAACTCCTCGCTCTTCGTTGGATGGGTCTTTCGAACTCGAAGAGAGCTCTGGGTCAGAAGTTTCTTTTTCGGAGACTTTCTTCGCCTTCTTTTTCTTCTTCTTTTCTCCAACACTTATCATATTGGAGGTCATCGCAGAATATTCCGGCTCAGAAAACTCGAGCCTGCATCGTCTCCTTTTTGCCGATTGTGATGACGATGTTGATGGAGATGACAATTGACAAAACACCGAGGATCGGGTATGAGTTGAGCAATGACAGTGAGACAGTACTGCATTGATCAGTCATTCACAGTGGCATTGAGATACATGAGATTTTTCTTTTCTTCTGTTTAGAAGTTCCCTAAGATCTCTTGCACCGGAGTCCTTTATGATGGGCTCATTTGTGAGAGATAGCTCGCGGATAGGCATGCACCTTCTGCGAATTCGAGGTTCGCGAGGGACGAGGATGTATGCTCCGCGTTTATTATGGACAACTTTGACGGGTTCACTCCTCTTCTTGTCGGAAACGTGAGTGAATCCTTCTGCATTTTGATCAACCACGCCCCTAGGCTTCCATATTTGGATCGTAGGTTTCTGCCGAGATGAGTTGGCAGTTTCCTTTTGTTGCGCGTTCCTGTGAAGGGCACGAGTTTTGCTTCTCTTTAGGTTTCTCCTCACTGTACGAGTGAGAGGAACCTCCTTCTCTGCATGACAGCTTTGCGGAGCGGATGGTGGTTGCTTCCCCTTGTTGAAGCGGGGACTTCGGTCCTCTTTGCTTGAGAGATCAAGAGTCTTCGTGGGAACTGGTAGGGAGCCCATTGTTAAGGAAGGGAATTTCAGACTACCTTGGTCCGTAGATTCCCTCAAATGGGCTATTGCCATCTCCTTGGGAATTGACCCCTTGGAGATTTTATAGTATCCCCTTAGGGAAGTAGGGCTCTTGGAGCCTGAAGAAAGAAATTCTTCATATCTTTGCTGGTCGACGTAAATGGCGAGCGAGTCGACCATACTACCAACTGGAATATTGTCAGATTGAGCCACCACCAAGTCACCGGAGGTGATGGTCGTCCCCAGCGGAGTCGCCAATTTTCTGTTCGCCATGAAATTTGCACGCTCTTTATATTGAAGTATTTTCAATAAGAGGGTTACAATCGAACGGTTTTCCGTTTACAGAAAATGAGGAAGATAGCTCTTCCTCTTTGTTTAAGGCTGGGTTTCTAGGTAGTTATGGAGGACGATCCTGCTTTTCGTTGACACTCCGTACAATATCTCTCAGTTGGCTAAAGGAAAGAAAAAAAGAGCTCTTTTCTCTTAATCACAAGAGGTAACTTTTGGAAGAAGACGTCTGTCTCCGTCTGTTCTCTCTCTTCGTCTGTGTCTGTATCTCTTTTGCTCTCCTGCCTTTTATAGGAGGCTTGGAGTAACGTCCCGCCATATTTTGCTCGACCGTTAGGTCCAACTACTCAAGAAGTGCCGCCATATTCGCCAGGTGGTTGCTCCCATGATCAAAGTAACGCCGCTGCCTTCGTTTGGCAGTTATTCCCACGATTCGAGGTGGCAACCCTCTGTTCGGATTGGGTGATTTTGTATTAAACCCCCACCCGAAAGCTATGGGTAGTGTCGCGAATTTCAGTTTTAGATTCGCGAACCTGTTCCATCGTCTGGATCGCGGACCTCAATTTCTGTAACACCCAAAAACTATCATTACAAATTATCAAGTCAAAAGTTTCTTTCTATAACCCTTCAAATTTAATTTCTAAGGGCACCTCCTTGGCATTTTGTGGGGATGAGTTGTTAGAAGGGAGTGAGAGGTGGCACTCTAGTTGATATTTGTCATGCATGCAAGAAACCTTAGGACTAGGCTAGAGGACAAGGTGACCAAAATGCCCTTAGGTATATATAACCTTATTCTCTCTAAGAGAATTCTTATCAAAAGAACAAAATAAAAATCACTCTTTACCCTTAGTTCTTCTAGCTCGTTGAGTAAAGGAAATAGAAGGGAGGCTTTGCTAAAACAAAGGAGAAGATTAAAGGGAATAGAGGCAAGTATCACCTTGTTCTTGTTCTCTCTTTGAATTGTATTTGAGTGCAAGTAGCAAGTATGATTTTTCTTAGAAATTATTTGATTTGTATTATGAGTACATGAATCCTTTTTCTTTATGGATAATTTTACGTCATTTCGGATCTGCATACTTAGCCTGATTTACGGATATTGGCAGTGGAAAATTTCTAAGTAAATAGGATTTTTCACAATAGAATGCGGAGCTAACCTTTCAGCTTCGCGTTTGGCAATTTTTAGCTTCGCGTTTGGCTATTTTTAGCTTCGTGTTTGGCTATTTTCAGCTTCACATTTGGCAATTTTTAGCTTCGCATTTGGCTATTTTCAGCTTCGCGTTTGGCAATTTTTAGCTTCGCGTTTGGCTATTTTTAGCTTTCACGTTTGGCTATTTTCAGCTTCGCATTTGGCAATTTTCAGCTTCGCGTTTGGCTATTTTCAGCTTCGCGTTTGGCTATTTTCAGCTTCCCGTTTGGCTATTTTTTTTCCTCGCGTAAAAACTCCGCGTTCAAGAGAAACACGGATTTATACACTTGGCATGATTCGCGGATTTATGATAACATGACATGTGAATATTAACATGATACATGAAGGCAAGATTATTCATGAGAATAAATTCTATCTTTATTACATGACATGATAACAAATTCTAGTATCTTTATTACAAGACATGATAACAAGTTCTAGTATCCTTATTACATGACATGAAGTATTCTTATGATACATGTGTACATGATTCCAAATCTTGATTCCTGAACTCTTGATTCTTGTGAAATGATATGTATACAATTTGACATGAAAGTCCACGTATTTCCTTTAATTCACGTATATCATATGCATTACTATCATGGGAAAAACTACATGATGGATAGATAAGTACTGTATTGTACAAGAATCTTGTTGGCCAACTTCTTGATTAGGTGCTGAGGGCATTTTACTAGCAGCACTGGGTGGTACTGAGCCACCATCTGACACATGAGTCACCATATGGGTGATGCCCGTTACTTATTTCATTTAACGGGGTCTGACTTGTAGCACCTAGCGGTGTGTCATGGTTCAGTGCCATGGGTTTGAGGCCGAGTCCCGGGTATGCACGGGCATTTGTACAATATGAGAATTTGCGCGCTATCTTATCCATCATTGAGTTTCAATTCCAATACTAACATGATACAGACCTGTTAAATTTTACACGAAGCTTGTGAATGACTTACATAGTTCTGGTTACATGCAACATGATTGATATTTACTTCGCTTGCACTTGTCACCTTTACATGATTTGTTTCGGCTATTTGAATGAATAGTCTTACTCAATTCATTTTCAGTATTCTTAGGATACGTTTGTACCAACTCAATTTATTTATTCTTTTATTTATTTGTACTGTGATAGTACACGTGTTTCTTGCTTTTGTGTTACTTGCTAGGTTTAATCCCCTGGGTTTTCTTAAGCCCAGATCACGAAAGTAGAGAAGGGGAGATTGCTCCAGACAACGATCCTTGCTTCACCAACCAGGTCGAGTAGAGGATACTAGCACAATACTATTTGGGTACTTCGCACTTCTTGTTCTTGTTTCCTTTTACTGGGCACTACTTTAACTTGTAGTGTTTAACTCTTTTGTGTAAATATTTAGAGCAGTGTGCCATTTTATGTAATCAACTCTATGTATAAATGAAATCTTTTCAGTTTCAGACATGGTTATTCATCTTGACATGGCAGTAGTTACGGTTATTCCAAGATCATGAGACTGTTGGGTTATTTATAGTATTTAAGCAATGTCGCCCATAAAAAAAAAGGGTAGAGCCGAAGTGGGGGCGTTACAGATTTGGTATCAGAGCCTAGGTTTAGGTGGGAGACCATATAACTACTGTCACATGAAAACATGTTTAAGATACACTCTCAACACTTCTTCCTTATCTTTGATATCCATCAGATCTAGTATCATACCTATTCTATTATTTCTAATTCATTTGGAACATCTATCTTGAAACTCCATCTGATTAATTTCTCTTGGACCGTCACAGAACGATGACGACCCAATCTTCTATTAGCGCAAACCCAAATCCTACGGGTGAAGAGTCTGAGCTTAGAACTATAGTGGAAAGAGTAGCGCAGATGCAAGAAACTACAACGATAATATTGGAAAGAATGCTACAGTCCAAAGAACAAGAAAGAATTGGGACGGTGTCAGATTTTCGAAAATTGCAGCCATCAGTATTTTCCGGAACAGAAGGACCACTAAAAGCTGAGCAGTGGGTTGTGGATATGAAGAATCTTCTGAAGGCAGTAAGGATTCCAAAGGAGAATCGTGTTGAAGTAGTATGCATTCAGTTGGCTGACATAGCTAGAATATGGTGGCTTGCTGAAGAAGTGAAACACCAGGAACCCTTAACTTGGGACAAATTTGTAGAGGTATTTCTTGCCAGATTTTTCCACTTATCAGCGAGACAAGAAATGAGGAAGAAATTTTTAGGATTGCAACAAGGAGATCGAACTCTGGATGCATATGCCGCAGAATTTGTGAGGCTGAGCCAATTTGCCCCAACCCTGGTAGCTGATGAGGAGGAAAATGCACACTTGTTCCAGCAGGGGCTGAGGTCTCATCTGAGGGAGCACTTAGCAGCGCATAACTACAAGACTTATTCAGAAGTGTTTGAAGCGGCATGTCGTTTGGAGCAAGTATTCGAGGAGAATAGGTCAGTCGCATTTAAAAGGTTATTTGGGCAAGGAACAAGTTCATCGACCAAGAAATTTGGTGGTCTGCCAACAAAGAGACAGATGATGATACCAAATCGAAATTCAGTAATATGCAACTATTGTCATATACCAGGGCATACCCAGAACACGTGTAGAAGAGCTCAAGGGTGGTGCCTGGCATGCGGATCCGCTAGTCATCAATTGAGAGATTGCCCAAAGGCCCAACAATCAACAATAGCCAAGATCCTGTTTCAAGCAACAACCAGGCCAATAACAACGTCAGCCCAGAGAGTTCCAAGACCAGGCCAGAAAGGACCCTGGGAGAACCGACAATAAACCTATGTTAAGGCCCAAGAAGGAGCAGGACGGAGGCAAGGGCAAGTTAGACTAATGAATGCAGAAGAAGTTCAAACCACTGGAGGAGTCGTGGCAGGTATGATCTTGGTTAACAATAGACCGGCAACTGTTTTATTTGATTCTGGAGCATCACACAGTTTCATCACTAGCATGTTTGTTTCCCGTAATTTTATTGATTTCACTATCTTACCTGCGGGGTGGAATATTAAGACCGGGAATGGTAGTATCATGACTAATAAAGAGTGTAAACTATGTTCATTAGTAATTGATGGTAAGGAATTTTATTTCAATTTACTAGTTATTAGTGGAGGAGGAAATGATGTTATCATAGGCATGGATTGGCTGAGCACCTTCTATGCAGTGATAGACTGTAGGAGAAGGAGAGTAGTATTCCAGATTCCTGACTGTCCAGAGTTTGAATTTGTCAGTGGAAGCCAATCCCTAGAACCAGCTGAATCTAAGGTGTTTCCAAATGGAGAAGTTTTGGAAACTATGGAAATAGGAGAAGGAATGATCCCAGTAGTATCAGAATTCTTGGATATTTTTCCTGAAGAGATACCTGGACTACCACCAACAAGGATAGTAGAATTTACTATCGATATCATCCCTGGAGCCGAACCAGTTTGCAAGCCACCTTATCGAATGGGGATTGCAGAACTAGAAGTCAAGAAGCAAGTGGGCGAATTAATGAAATTGAGTTTTATAAGACCCAGTGTGTCACCTTGGGGAGCTTCAGTACTATTAATAGGAAAGAAGGACGGGAGTAAAAGGTTATGTATAGACTACAAAGGTTTGAATGCAGTAACAATTAAGAATAAACATCCATTGCCAAGGATAACTGATCTGTTCGATCAACTTGGAGGAGCGAAAGTAGTCTCAAGAATAGATTTTCGTTCAGGATTTCATCAAGTAAGAGTCCGAACAGAAGATATCCCAAGAACTGCATTTAGAACCAGACATGGTCATTATGAATATTTAGTGATGCCATTTGGGGTAACTAATGCTCCAGCGGTGTTTATGAATTTGATGAACCATGTTTTTACTCAGTATTTGGACAAATTTGTGGTGGTGTTTATTGATGATATATTGATCCACTCTACGAATAGAGAAGAGCACGTTAAACATTTGAGGATAGCATTACAAACTTTAAGGGAACAAAGGCTATACGGAAAATTGAGCAAATGTGAATTTTGGTTGAATAAATATGCTTTCTTGGGTCATATAATATCTGAAGATGGTGTATCAGCAGATCCTAAAAAGATAGAGGCTGTGATGGATTGGCCTGTACCAAAATCAGTATCAGAAGTTCACAGTTTTCTGGGGATGGCTGGATATTACAGGTGGTTTGTACAAGATTTTGCAAAAATTGCGTCTCCTCTAACTAAGTTGACACGAAAGGGAATCGAATATGTCTGGACAGAAGGATGCGATAAAGCATTTGAAGAATTGAAACTAAGACTGACAACATCACCTGTGTTAGCAATTCCAGACAACACTGGAGGAATGAAAATCTATAGTGATGCTTCAAAACTAGGACTGGGATGCATGTTGTCTCAGCATGGAAGAGTGATTGAGTTTGCATCAAGACAATTAAAACCTCATGAAAGAAATTATCCCACTCATGACTTGGAACTAGCATCAATAATTCATGCTTTGAAAATTTGGAGACATTACTTACTAGGACAAAGGGTGGAAGTGTACACTGATCATAAAATTTTGAAATATATTTTCACTCAAAAAGAACTAAATATGAGACAGAGACGATAGTTGGAGTTAGTAGCAGATTATGACTTGGAAATTAAATATCATCCAGGAAGGATCAATATAGCGCTAGATGCTCTGAGTAGAAGACCTGCAATAGAAAGATTGACTCAACAAAAGGAATTGTTGGCAGAAATACAAAGGATGGAATTGGAAATAATTCTACCAGGAATGATAGCACAACTTATGGAAATGCGACTACAGTCACCATTGATAGAGCAGATCAAGCAAGCCCAAGTCGATAATGAAAGCTTCCAAAGGTTAAAGAGCAAAATTGAGACAGGTAAGAGGCCTGAGATGAAGATACACTCAGATGGGACTATTAGATTCAGGGAGAGGTTATGGGTGCCCAAGGGAGAGACAAGGAAGAGAGTTTTAGAAGAAGCTCATAAATCAGCATATTCCATTCATTCCGGAGGCAATAAGATGTACAAGGATATGAAGAGGTACTTCTGGTGGCCGGGCATGAAGAAAGAAATTGCAAGACATGTATCCATGTGTTCTACTTGCCAACAAGTGAAGGTCGAACATCAGAAAATAGCTGGATTGCTTCAACCCTTAACAATTCCAGAATGAAAGTGGGAACAAATATCAATGGATTTTGTTACCGGATTACCAAAGAGCACCAAAGGTAATAATGCGATTTGGGTGGCAGTGGACCGACTGACCAAGTCAGCTCATTTCATCCCATTTAAGGTTGGTCAGTCAACAGAAGCATTAGCAAAAAGATTCATGCAGGAAGTGGTGAGGTTACATGGAGTTCCATTTAGAATTGTCTCAGATAGAGATACAAGATTTAGATCACAATACTGGAAGAAATTGATGGATAGTTTAGGAACACATTTAGACTTGTCTTCAGCATATCACCCACAAACAGATGGACAATCAGAACGAACTATCCAAATACTTGAAGACATGCTTAGAGCATGTATGCTAGATTTTGGAGGATCTTGGGAAGACCATTTATATATGGCGGAGTTTTCCTACAATAATAGCTATCAAGAGAGTATCAAAATGGCACCATTTGAGGCTTTATATGGCAGGAAGTGTAGATCTCCATTATGTTGGAATGAGGTTGGAGAGCGAAGTATTTTGGGACCTGAATTAATTACTCAAGCAACAGAGCAAGTAAAGGTTATTAGGGAACATATGAAAGTTGCACAAGATAGACAAAAGAAATGGGCAGATCGACGTAGAAAATCATTGGAGTTTGAAATAGGAGATAAGGTATTTATCAAGATATCGCCAACGAAAGGAGTGATTAGATTCGGCAAGGAAGGAAAGCTTAGTCCAAGATATATTGGACCATTCGAAATTACAGAAAGGATTGGGAATCTTATATACAGATTATCATTACCTCCTGAGATGGAAACTATTCATGATGTATTCCATGTGTCGCAATTAAGGAAGTACTTGGGCAACGAACATATGGCTGTGGACTTGTCCGAGGTGGATCTGAGATCCGATCTAAAGTATGAGAAACAACCTGTAGCAATCATTGATCGACGGGAGAAAATCCTAAAGAACAAAGTGATACCATTGGTCCTTGTTTCATGGGATGCACGATCACCTGGGGACTCCACTTGGGAACTTGAAGGCGATATCAAAACAAAATATCCGTACCTATTTTCATTATCAGGTATGTAAGTTGAGTCTATTTTTATATGACAACACGTACCTGTATATAATATTATACTTTTTAAAATTTGAATTTCGAGGACGAAATTCTTTTATTAGGTGGGTAGAATGTAACACCCCAAAACTATCATTACAAATTATCAAGTCAAAAGTTTTTTTCTATAACCGTTCAAATTTAATTTCTAAGGGCACCTCCTTGGCATTTTGTGGGGATGAGTTGTTAGAAGAGAGTGAAAGGTGGCACTCTAGTTGACATTTGTCATACATGCAAGAAGCCTTAGGACTAGGCTAGAGGACAAGGCAACCAAAATGCCCTTAGGTATATATAACCTTATTCTCTCAAACAGAATTCTTATCAAAAGAACAAAATAAAAATCACTCTTTACCCTTGGTTCTTCTAGTTCGTGGAGTAAAGGAAATAGAAGGGAGGCTTTGCTAAAACAAAGGAGGAGATTAAAGGGAATAGAGGCAAGTATCACCTTGTTCTTGTTCTCTCTTTGAATTGTATTTGAGTGCAAGTAGCAAGTATGATCTTTCTTGGAATTTATTTGATTTGTATTATGAGTACATGATTCCATTTTCTTTATGGATAATTTTACATCATTTCGGATCTGCATACTTAGCCTGATTTACGGATGTTGGCAGTGGAAAATTTCTAAGTAAATAGGTTTTTCCACAACAGAATGCGGAGCTAACCTTTCAGCTTTGAGTTTGGCAATTTTTAGCTTCGCGTTTGGCTATTTTTAGCTTCGCGTTTGGCTATTTTTAGCTTCGCGTTTTGCAATTTTTAGCTTCGTGTTTGCCTATTTTTAGCTTCGCGTTTGGTTATTTTCAGCTTCGCGTTTGGCTATTTTCAGCTTCGCGTTTGGCTATTTTCAGCTTCGCGTTTGGCTATTTTCAGCTTCGCATTTGGCTATTTTCAGCTTCGCGTTTGGCTATTTTCAGCTTCGCATTTGGCTATTTTTTTTCCTCGCGTAAAAACTCCGCGTTCAAGAGAAACTCGGATTTATACACTTGGCATGATTCGCGGATTTATGATAACATGACATGTGAATATCAACACGATACATGAAGGCAAAATTATTCATGAGAACAAATTCTAGTATCTTTATTACACAACATGATAACAAATTCTAGTATTTTTATTACAAGACATGATAACAAGTTCTAGTATCCTTATTACATGACATGAAGTATTCTTATGATACATGTGTATATGATTCCAAATCTTGATTCCTGAACTCTTGATTCTTGTGAAATGATATGTATACAATTTGACATGAAAGTCCACGCGTTTCCTTTAATTCACGTATATCATATGCATTACTAACATGGGAAAAACTACATGATAGATAGATAAGTACTGTATTGTACAAGGATCTTGTTGGCCAACTTCTTGATTAGGTGCTGAGGGCCTTTTACTAGCAGCACTGGGTGGTACTGAGCCACCGTCTGATACATGAGTCACCATATGGGTGATGCCCGTTACTTGTTTCATTTAACGGGGTCTGACTTGTAGCACCTAGCGGTGTGTCATGGTTCAGCGCCATGGGTTAGAGGCCGGGTCTCGGGTATGCACGGGCACTTGTACAATATGAGAAACTGTGCGCTATCTTATCCATCATTGAGTTTCAATTCCAACACTAACATGATACAGACTTGTTAAATTTTACACGAAGCTTGTGTATGACTTACATAGTTCTGGTTACATGCAACATAATTGATATTTACTTCGCTTACACTTGTCACCTTTACATGATTTGTTTCTGCTATTTGAATGAATAGTCTTACTCAATTCATTTTCAATATTCTTAGGATACGTTTGTACCAATGCAATTTATTTATTTTTTATTTATTTGTACTGTGATAGTACACGTGTTTCTTGCTTTTGTGTTACTTACTGGGTTTAATCCCCTGGGTTTTCTTAAGCCCAGATCACGAAAGTAGAGAAGGGAAGATTGCTCCAGACAACGATCCTTACTTCACCAACCAGGTCGAGTAAAGGATATTAGCACAATACTATTTGGGTACTTCGCACTTCTTGTTCTTGTTTCCTTTTACTGGGCGCTGCTTTAACTTGTAGTATTTAACTCTTTTATGTAAATATTTAGAGCAGTGTGCCATTTTATGTAATCAACTCTCTGTATAAATGAAATCCTCTCAGTTTCAGACATGGTTATTCATCTTGATATGGCAGTAGTTACGGTTATTCCAAGATCATGAGACTGTTGGGTTATTTATAGTATTTAAGCAATGTCGCCCATAAAAAAAAAAGGTAGAGCCGAAGTGGGGGCGTTACAATTTCTTAGATTCGCGGACCTCATTTTCTTAGATTCGCAGACCTCATTTCCTTAGATTCGCGGTTCGATGAGTTGCGGACTTCTGTCTCTGAATTTATGGATCTGCTTTGCTTTTCCAGAATTTTTCGCCGACACTCATCAAGGATTCCAATCAAATATCTTAATTTTGATTTAAATCTCTTGATTTAGAGTTTTGATCGGATTTAATTTCGGTATTTGGATAAGCCCAAATCATAATCTCAATCAATTTGAGATTCTGGTTATCTGCTCATGAGGAGCTAATCGCATCAAAACGCAGAGCTAAAGAACCAGAACGCGGAACTAACGCGGAGCTATTGAATAGCTCCACGTTTTGTTCAAACGCGAGGTTAATATAGCCAAACGCAGAGCTGTGGAGTTAGCTCTGCGTTCTGTTGTGGAAAACTTTATTTACTTAGAAATTTTCACTGCCAACAGCACCCCTACAAAGTTTTCAAAATGTCTTAGAACTTAGCAAGTTTTGAAATACTTTGGATCCTTAAATGCAGAGTCAAAATACTAAGTTTATCTCGCGTTTAGTTCACTTGCTTAGAGCTAAATAGCTTCGCATTTTGGTGAGTAATTGCTCATTAATTGCTCAGTAATTACTCAGTAATTACTCGGTAATTAATCTTGCTCTGACTTTCGCGTCGAATACCAAGAGGCGGATCATTTAAATAGAGCCTCTAGCTCTTCTTCTTCTTCATTTCATCCGAAGAATCCAAGAGCCTAGAGCTCAGGCGACTCAAGCGAATCAGTTTGAAGGAATGATCTTCAACCGATCTTCCTTCAACTTTTCAAAGATTTTCCATCAGTAGGATGTCATCTAAGAAGAGTACGGCATCGCGCGCCTCCTCACCATCGGCGACCGGTGCTAGCAGCGGTGGCAGCGGCCAAGGAAGTGGCCACAACAGCGAGCCAATCCATGTTGCACCAATTGAAGGTAGAAATTCTTAATTTTCAGACTCCTTAGAACAACTTTGGAGTGTTTTGGCTCGGTTTTAACCGACCAACCAATTTTTAACCAGCGAGATCGCCGTTCTCCAGCCGTAGGGCTTGGGAAGAAAGGAGAAGACGAAGAAGAACTCTGGTCTTCTTCTACGCGAAGTTATTGCGTCATCCTCGCGTTTGAAACATGGGGCTATTTTGACTAGCAGTCGCGTTTTAATCGCAAGGCTTTGCGAGGTTATTTTGACTAGCAGTCCGTTTAAACACGAGGCTATTTTGACTAGCAGTTGCGTTTCAATGCGATGCTATTATAACTAGCAGTCGTGTTTCAATGTGAGGCTATTTTGACTAGCAGTCGCGTTTCAACGCGAGGCTATTTTGACTAGCAGTTGCATTTCAATCGCGAGATTATTTTGACTAGAAGTCGCGTTTAAACGCGAGGCTATTTTGACTAGCAGTCGCATTTAAATATGAGGCTATTTTGACTAGCAGTCGCGTTTAAACGCGAGGCTATTATGACTAGCAGTCGCGTTTCAACGCGAGGCTATTATGACTAGCAGTCGCGTTTAAATGCGAGGCTATTTTGACTATCAGTCGCGTTTCAATCGCGAGGCTATTTTGACTAGCAGTCGCATTTCAACGCGAGGCTATTTTGACTAGCAGTCGCGTTTCAATCGTGAGGCTATTTTGACTAGCAGTCGCTTTTCAATGCGAGGCATTTTGACTAGCAGTCGCGTTTCAACGCGAGGCTATTTTGACTAGCAGTCGCATTTCAACGTTAGGCTATTTTGACCAGCAGTCGCGTTTCAATCGCGAGGCTATTTCGACTAGTAGTCACGTTTAAACGCGAGGCTATTTTGACTAGCAGTCGCGTTTCAATCGCTAGGCTATTTTGACTAGCAGTCGCATTTAAACGCGAGGCTATTTTGACTCGCAGTCGCATTTCAACGCGAGGCTATTTTCTAAGCTGCGCTCGAAGTTATTTTTTAACTCCGCGTTTTTATACTTAGAAGATTTTCGAATTTTCTCTAACTCTTGATTCTTCTTTTGCAGTAGGGTATTCGGACCAGATCCTTTTTGAAGAGGAGTGCATGTGGCTCTACCAGTCTTCATTAGCAAAAGTAACTCTAAGGAAGCCAGAAGCATATACTTTACAACATAGTTGCAGGTTTCAAGCTCTGGCTCCAAAAGGTAAACTTTTGAAGGAGTTACAAGAACTCTGCGGCAGCTCATTAAGTTTTCTTGAGGACCATTTTTGTTAGATGACAATCTCTGTTGCTTTCCAAAGTGATAGAGATGATCATCTAAGGGCTTGTAGTATGTCGAATCCAACTTGTGCATCTTCATTAGGATTCTTGTAGCAGTATCTTCAGATGATCCACTAAGAACTTTAAACAGATCATAGTTGATATTTGCAGATTAGATCTTTTGCATGAGAACCAGAGAATCTTAACACTCCATGGAGGAAACTCGTCGTCGGGTTATTGATGAGTCGATGAATAGGTTGAAACTTCTGGGAGAGCTATAACTCCCTCTTCTTCTGTAACCTTTCATTTTTTATGAATAAAGATAACTCTTTTGACTCTTTATCTATTGGCTTCAAAATCTTTGCTTGCTCAACAAATAAATAACTCATTATTTTGGTAAAATAATCTAAGGCTCATTTGCATGACTTAGACTACTAGTACCTGAAATGATCGGATAAGGACCATTTTAACTTAGACAGAGGCGCTTAATTGCACATGTCTTAGTTTTAATGGAGGCAGTTCAAGGCTCAGATGCGTAACTTGAACTGCACATGCCAAGATAATCAAGTGATGACTATCAGATTTTGGCAGAGGCGCTAAATTGCGCTTTGCCAAGTCCAAACTTTATAGAAACACGTAGCTAAAATACCAAGTTAGCTTCGCATTTTACATAATTACGCGGAGCTAATAACTTCGCGTTTTAGATGACCATGCGAAGCTAAATAGCTTCGCGTTTTAGGGAGTAACAGATCAATCAGTCGCTCCGATTTTTGCGCCGAATGTCAAGAGGCGGTTTCCTTCATTTAAATGGAGTTTCCTTTTCTTCTTCACTCATCTGAAGAATTTTCAAACTCCAGAGCTCCAGGCGACCGGCGATCAGGCGATTTCAGGCGACCCGACTAACTTCCACGTTGATTTCTCTCCGTTTTCTTCAAGATCAATGGCACCCAAGACTCGCGCTTCCCCTCGCGCATCCTCGCCGTCGGCGACCGGCGCAAGTAGCGGCGGCAAGGGCCGTGGTAGCGGCGAGCCAGTTCATGCCTCGCCTATCGGAGGTAAGAACCTCACTTTTGGGGCTTTGTAGAACATTTAGAGAGTGATTTGGCTCGGTTTTAACTGGCCAATCATCTCTTTTATCGGCGAGATCGCCGTACTCCGGCCCACTGGCTTGGAGAAGAAGGAAAAGATCTTTGATCTTCCTGCATGCGAAGCTATCGCATTATCTCCGCGTTGTAAACGCGAAGTTATTTTTGCTAACTATCGCGTTCGAATGCGAGGTTAGAATTTTAGCTTCTCGTTTGTAAACGCGAAGTTATTTTATCATCCTCGCGTTTTTCCAGAACGCGAGGCTATCCTCTTAACTTCGCTCGGAGTTATCCCTAGCTCCGTGTTTTCATACTTAAATAATTTTCCCATTTTGTAGAAACTTTTCTAACTTTTAATTTTTTCCTTTTTGCAGTTGGCTATTCTATAGACCCAATCTCCCAAGGGCATCACTTCGGCTATGGCGGGGGTGTAGACTCAGTCACCCAATTCTGCTTTACCACTGTTCTTGCTGCCTACAAGCCTAATTTGAGAGAGCGCGGGGAGAAGCTGATCAAATACAACCCTGCTACTGCACGGTAGATCATTACGGATGCTCCCTTTGAAGCTATGAACCGGGAAGTGTTGGAGAAACCAGCGTTCCTTTTTGGAGACGCAATGGGGCAATCAGACCAGATCCTCTTTGAATAGAAGTGTATGTGGCTTCACCAATCTGGTGATTTACTGATGTTTCTGCCCAGTATGGAACGTAGCTACCCTCTAGTCTATCTTCAAAGGCTAGCCATGCACCGTGAATTGGAGTGGGGGCTAAGCCAGGAATATGATTGTGTCCCTACGGGCAAATTAGGCACACACTGGGCTTACCAAGATGGTCCCACAAGATGTATCATTGGGTTGCTTCCTGGAAGGATCACTAAGGAGCACCCAGTAGGAGAGGTTCCAATTCGCGCATGAACTGTTTTTAAGCTAGTTCATAGTGCAAGGAGGCCAATATCCGGCTAATGATTTCAGGATGCCTGGCTGGATCTATTCTTCTGGCAATATGTGGTGGGCCCGCCTTGTCCATTACATGCTAGACTCCCATAAACCAATTCTGAGAGAAATTGGCTTATATAAAGCTATGAGAAACGTTCAATTCGGGATTCCTTAGAGTGCCTATCACTTTTTCGGTCTCCTGGAGATGTACAACCTTGAGACTGACACTTTCTTTGCACCAGTGGGTGAGCTGGGACTTGCTCTCCACGAGATGTTTGAAGTATCCGGGTTGTCGATGGGCAAAGTCCCGTATGAAGAATATATCCCCACCACCGAAGAATTAAATATGCTGAAGATGGGGGACGAGCGCATCTTCAACACTTACTGGGAAATGATGTGTCATTACCGCATCTGTGCCGACATGGCAGGTGTGCGTAATCAGGGTATTGGTCACAAGAAATGGGCCGATTACCTTTTAGCCAACTTAAACTCTAAAGATAGTTCGGCAACAGTTCATGGCTATGCCCCTACTGATGTTAAGGAGATCGATCGCCGTATCGCTAAGACTCGTGTTATATTTTATACGGTTGAATCCAATGAAGGTGAATTCAACCCTGGCACAGTCTTCAAGAGCTACCTCTACCAAGCTCAGTTCCCCATATCTAATAGAGATCTCATTGTTGGGTTCTTGATGCTCTGGCTAAAAGATGCATCGTGCCGTCTTTGCCGAAGGAGGCAAGTGCAATGAACGTGGTATATCCCGCAGTTCTTCTTGCATATGGCCAACCCTTCGGACTCCTTCCCGCGATGGTGTGAAACCTACAAAGGGGACTACGAGAGCTCTGTAATAGTTTTATTTCTGCCGACAAGGGAACAGGGCAAGGAAAATGCAAGTCAAAGGAGACTGCTAAGGCGAAGGCTCCAAACCCCAGGGTGGAGATGCCTTACACTTACTTGATGGCGTGGCTCGTTATGCACTGCCCCTCTTTAATGAGTGCGGCCGAACACCACTCTGCTAACAAGCCTCTCCTTGTGGAGCTATATGAACGCTCTACATGGAAAAGTCATTATATGTCGCAAATCTGGAAGACACTCCGCCATCACCAAAATTATGAGATCTTTCGATGTTTTCCGGATTTTCTTGGTGGGGAATACGGGTCGAAGTTCAAGAATATTTTGGGAGCGGATAATTTTACCGTCTTATCTTCAGGAGTGTTCTGGTGGCTCCTTAATATCCGACCCGGGCACTTGGTGTATCATCAAAACACCAAGTGTTATGTTGAACCATACACCCCAAGCCGCTTCGCTCGCCAGTTTGGATATTCCCAGCTTTATGTGGGTAATCCGAATAAGGATCTGGCCTATGAAAGGAATTTGTACAAGGGTGCCCGCGGCTGGTTCCACTTTGTAGCTGGTGGAACCGGAGATGAATTCCTCCTGCCTCAGAAGTCGCCCGAGGTATAGTGTCGCAAATCCTGACGTGCCTAATTTTTCCATCAATCGGAGTTGTTGTAAGGAAATAGAGGCCTTTTATTTTGCCGCAAGGGGGCTTAAAGAATAAGGGTAAGAGGAATGGACGAATTCCTTGGCACAGCGGTCGATCCATCGATGTTGACGATTTTGATGATGATGACAATGATGGTGATGAGGATGATGCTAATGCTGGCGGTGCTCCTCAAGACTTGGCTTCCCGTCCCCGGAGTCCAACCATTAAACGTCGTGGACCTGCAAGAGGCGAACCGGCGAAGAAGAAGCAAAAACTAGCCCCGGGGACCCTCTTAGTCTCTCAAGAGACGGCGGCCAAGTTTGATTCGGATTTGTTGGCCTCAATTCTGCCTCCGGCGCCAGCAGAGGAGAGTAGACCTGCTGAAGCTCCAAGAGCTACTAGGGTCCTGACTCCCCCAACAGCAGAATCTGTTGA
Source organism: Dracaena cambodiana (assembly GCA_036321105.1). Lineage (NCBI taxonomy): Eukaryota > Viridiplantae > Streptophyta > Magnoliopsida > Asparagales > Asparagaceae > Dracaena > Dracaena cambodiana. Next base: position 29,439,138 of record JAYEPQ010000002.1, read on the forward strand.
TCATTCTGCGACTCAACCCCATGGTAGCGAAACGGGCGCGCTCCTGAAAACAGCGATGGCTCCCCCTTCAAGTCCAACAATTGGGCTTGTATCTCCTGGTATGGGTTCTATATTCTATCTTCTGTCTATTATTCACTTCATCATTATATGTAATACTATTTGTTTGCTTTCTGAAATGCAGGTGGTCAGCCTCACTCACCGATGCTCTCGACTACCAGGGGAGAGTCTGAGGAGAGGGTGGATTATTCTGGCACGACCGGCTCAGTGGGTGGATTAGGTAGTTCTGTAAATGAATTTGATGCAGACTACTTCACGACAACTCCTCCCTCTGTTCCTTCTTCAGTTCCTCCTATTGATGAACTTGGAAGTGATGATAGGACAAAGGTGGTTTTTGCGGCCGCAGCGAGAGAAGCTACGCCCTCCCCAAGTCTGCCATCTCCAATCCACAGAGTCTGCTCTGAAGAAACCTTTCCGGTGGTTGTTGGCGTGCCCTCTGCTCCTCAACCAGCAGTATTAACGTCATCTACTATTATGGCTGTTGAGATGTTGGTAACTCCTCCAGCCCCAAGTCCTCCGCCAGCGGGAGACGAAGAAAATCTGAAGTTCTCATTCGAAGCCACTTCTGCCACAGGAGGAGCTTCGGGTGAAGACACACCATCATCTACCCCAGTTGGTGGCACTGCCCGAGTGATCTGTACTAATGATACTTCTCCTCAGGTTCCCAGTTCCGCCAAGTCCATACTGGCTTTACTGGCCCTGCATGTTATGAATCTGGTACAGGGACGGGCTTCTTCCTCTTTAACTCCATCGGACGCTACTCCTTCCCCAGCGACATCTTCCTTAGTGCTGCCTGTTCTAAACATAGACACTGTGGACCCTCTTGAAGAATTCTTCAACCACAGTGTAAAGGACTTTTTGCGGCTACTAAGGAGGTACATCGGAATGATCCTGGACGGAAGAGATTTCTTTAATCTTGGACGTCCAATGTTATCCAGTTATCTAGATAATATTGAAAGGATTGGGGGACGTGACCGAGCAGCTCCCTATCGGGCCCGTCTTGAAGCCCTAGAAGAGCAGGTGAATATGCTAAACACAATTCGCAAAGCAGATGTGGGAGCGATCACCGAAATTGAAGCGGCGCGTCTCCGGGTAGAGTTAGTGGCTCGTCAAGAGGAATTATGGCGCCAAGAGGAAGTCGGGTCTCGGGAGTTGGCAGAACTACGAGCCAGTCAAGAATCAATCTTCAGGGGGTTAGAGATGGTGGATTTTGAAATTGAGGGGATTCAGGTCACCATCCTCAGAGCCAGAGAGACCATTGCTAAGGCTCGAGCCATTCTGGAAGCCAGTTAGTCTCGACTAGGAGAATCCGTTAAGAAACATGAAGAGTTGATCCTTCAAAAAGGACAACTTGAACAAGAAGGCGCAATAAGAAGCCGCACTATTGAAGAATCTCGCCTGCAGTTGGCCCAGCAATTGGCGATAAGCGATGATGATTTACGCTGGTAGGCTCAACACTTTGTGGAGGAGACTCGTCGTCGAGTAATTGACGAGGCGACGAATAAGTTGAGACTTTTAGGAGATCCATAACTTTGTTCTATTCTTTTATTCTTCATTCTTTTTGTAATAAGAACTTGTAATAAAAGAAAGAACTTTTTGTAACTTTATTTTTTGTTGATGAAATAAAGGTAATCTTTTGATTCTTTTACCTGTTGGCTACAAAATTTGTTTGCACAACAGATAACTTGTCATCAAAATGATTTTAGTTGTTTAGGTAAAACAGTCTAAGGCTCATCTGCATAACTCAGACTGCTAATACCGAGGTGATCAGGTCAGGATCACCAAATTTTGGCAGAGGCGCCAAATTGCGTCTGCCTAGAGAGAAGTCCAAGTGCTCATTTGCGTAACTTGAACAAGTGGGCGGTTCAAGGCTCTTATGCGTAACTTGAATTGAACAAGTGGAGGTGGTTCAAGGCTCTCATACGTAACTTGAACTACACACACCAAGATGACCAGGTTAGGATCATCATATTTCGGCAGAAGCGCCCAATTGCTCATGCCTAGCTTGAAAGAAGAAGTCCAAGTGCTCATCTGCGTAACTTGAACAAGTGGATGCGGTTCAAGGCTCTCATGCGTAACTTGAACTACACACATCAAGATGACCTGGTTAGGATCATCATATTTCGGCAGAGGCGCCCAATTGCGCATGCCTAGTTTGAAAGAAGAAGTCCAAGTGCTCATCTGCGTAACTTGAACAAGTGGAGGCGGTTCAAGTCTCTCATGCGTAACTTGAACTACACACATCAAGATGACCGGGTTAGGATCATCAGATTTCAGCAGAGGCGACCAATTGCGCATGCCTAGTTTGAAAGAAGAAGTCCAAGTGCTCATCTGCGTAACTTGAACAAGTGGAGGCGGTTCAAGGCTCTCATGCGTAACTTGAACTACACACACCAAGATGACCGGGTTAGGATCATCAGATTTCGGCAGAGGCGCCCAATTGCGCATGCCTAGTTTTTAAGAGAGAAGTCCAAGTGCTCATTTGCGTAACTTGAACAGGTGGATGGTTATACTCCTAGGGGTCTGAACCATATGTGACAGTTAATCTGTCATCATTTCGGTTTAGTTTAAGCATAGTATTTCTTCAGAAATTTGCTGTTGATCGGCATCATCATTCTATCACCGCTCTGATTCATTAAGCGATAGGCTCCACTAGAGTATACCGTCTCTACAACAAACGGTCCTTTCCACTTGGGTTCAAATTTACCCTTAGTCTTGTGGGTTAGAACCATTGGCCTTTTAACAGCCAGAACCAAGTCTCCTTATTTAAAGGTCCTCGGTGTAACGTTCTTATTGAACGTTTGCGAGATTTGGGCTTGAAACAACTCAATTTGTTGTTGAGCCGTTAGACGTTTTTCATCTAACGCCTCTAGTTCTTGTAATCTCTGTTGATGGCGCTCTTCTGTCATTATCTTTGTGACTAAGGCCACTCTTAATGATGGTATATGGATTTCAAGAGGCAAGACGGCCTCGCTTCCGTAAACCAAAGAGAACGGGGTAGCTTTTGTTGGGGTGCGAATGGTGGTGCGATAAACCCACAAGCACTCTCCTAACTTTTCGTCCCAGTTTCGTTTGTTGGAAGAGACAAACTTCCGAAGGAGTTTAATAATTATCTTGTTGAAAGCTTCGGCCAACCTATTCGCCGCGGAATTATATGGTGTTGAAGCAACATCTCTGATTCTGAACTTATCGCAGAATCTTGAGAAACCCTGGCTGATGAATTGCGGTCCATTATCATGAATGATCCTTTAAGGAACGCCAAAATGATAAATGACATGATGCTTGATGAATTTAATCACATCTGTTGTTTTTATCTCTCTCATGGGCACGGCTTCGGCCCATCTTGAAAAATAATCGGTTATTGCAAGAATAAACCGATGTCCTATGGATGACAGGGGAGTTATTGGCCTCACAATATCCATTCCCCATGCCTCAAATGGCCAACTAGCAATGGTATTGTGCAAGTATTCCGGGGTTGATGAATAAAATTGGCATGTACTTGGCATGCATGGCACCGTTTAGCATATGCCATTGCTTCTGTAATCATCTTTCGCCAGTAGTATCCTAACCTTCTTATGCGGTCTCCGAGTTTTGGACCAGGCTGATGAGCTCCACACACTCCTTCATGTGTTTCCTTCAGCACTTCACCTACTTTTGCTTTTGATATACAGCATAGTAGCAAACTTATGGTCATAATAAAATCTATGGGCCTTTCTCCTTGTCGAGGCGGCTTCTTTTGGATCTTCTGGCAATATCCCATGTAAAGCGTAATCTATGAATGGAAATCGCCAATCTCGGGGATCCAAAATTAAGCCTGTCTGGCACACGTCTTTGGCTTGGAATACTGTATCTGGGTGGAGGAGTTCTCAGCTACCAATAGTAATGCTTTTAGCTTCACCTGGCGGGATCGCCAATGTTGCAGCTAACGCAGCAAGGACATCTGCGTAGACGTTCTCATTCCGAGATATATGATATATATAAAATTGTTCAAAATATCCTGCTAGCTCAATGGCTAGCTGATGATAGGGGATGAGAGATTCATGTTTGACTTCATACTCACCCGTCATCTGATTGATGATGAGCTTAGAGTCTCCATATGCCTCTAGATGTTCACCCCCAGTTGCAGAGCCATTTTTAAGCCGATAATGAGCGCGTTGTATTTCGTCACATTATTCGTGCACGGTTCTGTTAATGAGTAACCGTTAGGCAATATATGTTTATGTGGGGATATTAGCACAACCCCCACTCCAGCAGCAGATCGTCTGGCAACACCATCAAAGAACATCTGCTATAGTTGTTCCTTGCTAACTGTATTGACCTCTGACGTCTGTTTGGTTTTGGACCAGATTGGATGGTCTGCTAGGAAATCGGCGATCGCCTGTCCCGTCATGGCTTTTTGAGGGACGGAGTATATATCATATGGCGATAGCAATAATGCCCATTTCGCCAATCGACCGTTTAGGGATCCTGGTTTTGTCATCAGGATTTTCAAGGGATTAACCCATGAGATGACATGTATCGTTTGCCCTGAAAGATAGTGCCGCATTTTCTGAACAGCGAACACTAGAGCTAAACATTCTTTTTCGATCGGGGTATACCGATGCTCGGCTCCGATCATTGTCTTGCTTAAGTAATAAAGGGCATGTTCATGGCCGTGCTCATTATATTGAGCAAGTAATGCTCCTAAAGCATCATCCATGGCCCTTACATATATGAGATATGGCTGCTCAGGGATCGGTGTCATAAGAACAGGAGGTTTAGTGAGATATTCTTTGAGATCGTCAAACGCCTGTTGACACGCCTCATCCCATACAAAAGAGACCCCCTTCTTCATGAGTCTAGAGAACGGCTGGCATCGCCCTAATAGATTGGAGATGAAGTGCCGGATATAGGCTAACTTTTCTTGTAACCCTCTTAATTCCTTAAGATTGTGGGGCGGTGGCATTTCACTAATTGCTTTCACTTTTTCGGGGTTAAGGAAAATTTCTTTTGAAGTTATTATGAACCCAAAGAATTTCCCACTGGACACCCCCATGAAAGACTTAGTCGGATTCATCTTTAGATGGTATTTTCGCATAAGATCGAAGACCGTTCTTAAGTCATGCAGATGATCTTCTTTGCTTCTGCTTTTGACCGCTAAGTCATCCACATAACACTCTAACATTTTGCGCAGGTGTTCTTTGAATATGACGCTCATCACTCGTTGATAGGTGGCACCGGCATTCTTTAATCCAAACGGAATCACCGTATAACAGTATACCCCCAGCGGCGTTCTGAAAGCTGTGTGCTTTTCATCATCTGGGTGCATTTTAATCTAGTTATATCCTGAGAAGCCATCCATAAATGACATCCTCTCATAACCGCAAGTATTATTAATCATCACATCGGTGATGGGGAGTAGAAACTCATCCTCAGGACATGCAGCGTTCAGGTCTCGAAAATCGATGCATATCCGGATTTTGCCGTTCTTCTTACGAACCGGCACTATGTTAGCCACCAATCAGGATGTTGTTTTCACGGATGAATCCCGATTTTATAAGTTTGTTGACCTCGGTAACTATTGCCTCCATCAATTCCGGTCGAAAACGCCTTTGCTGTTGTTTAACTGATTTGGCGTCTTCTTTAATATTTAACCGGTGAGTTGGCTATTTGAGGGTCATGCCCGGGCATATCTTCGTAACTCCATGTGAACACGTCTATATACTCTCTGATAAGAGATATAAGTTCCTCCTTTTCCAAGGGAGTTAACGTGTCTTATGAAAATGGGTTTCGGGTTTTCTTCCGTTCCCATATTAACTTGTACTAATTTGTCTTCTATGGGCGGGTTGCGCTGTTCAAAGCGGACATCCCAGAGAGTGTCCATATGCTTAGCCCAGGAATCGTTTTGAACATCAATTCGCTTTCTGATGCGGCTAAAACCATATTGGCTATCGAGGATTGAAACCAAGCGCCAGTACTTATATCGGAGTCATGATCAAGTGGAGGTGATTCATCATTGGCCGAAGAATTTTCTTCTTGTCCGGATGGTGATGAGGGAGGAGTAGATACATAGCCCAACCCTCTGCGAGTCTTTTGATAATAATCTGGGCTCTTTCCTCTCGGTCTAAATGAGGGTATGAGATTCCGTCGCCCTTTTCCATAGTTTAATCCCTATTTCTGGGTAAGATTATAACCCATTTTCTCCATTATTTACCGGGATTTCTGTTCATACAAGTGAAATTGTGATGATGTTTGTTCATCACTTTCACTGCTTTGTCTTCGTCGAGGTGACGTAATTACTCTGCCGAACATGATCGGCTTTTAGGACCCCTGTTGAGGAGGTACCTCAAAGAAGTAACCATGTCTCTTAGTTATTTTTGATTGAGAGATGAGGGATGACCTTAGGGGCAAATGGTATGCCGCCAGAACTTCAAGTTTGGAAAGGCAATCCACTTCAGTGGAAGTACAAGACGGTTCAGATTCAGTAGGTATAGCAGGCTCGTAGACTAACTTTATATTTTCATTGATAATCCACTCACTCTCTACTACATCGGCTACATTATTATCAAAATTAAAATTAAAATCTATGTGAGGATTGATTTCATAATCACCCCCATCGTTATCTTCGGGAGACTCGTACTCCGTGTCGGCTTCATTGCCGCTGTCATCGGGCTTTTGAAGCCTGTTGTGATCGTCGCACAGGATCTCATGGACTAGTTTATAGAGCCTGGCGTCCGTGAAGTAATTCTCTAGTCCCTTGAATGGTTGCCTATCTGCAACTAGTGTCTGGACTTCTCCCTATTCCTCACAGTACTTCATACACTGGTGGAGAGTCGACGGGACTATCATATATGCATGTATCCAAGGTCGCCCTAGCAGGATGTTATAAGACGTATCTGCGTCTAAAACGTAGCATGTAACCTCCATCCTTAAATCTCCAATTTGGCAGCGCAGTCGGATTTTGCCAAGAGGATAGCTGTTGTTAGCATTGAACCGGTAGATAGTAGTGTTTGTAGGCGTCAAACTTTGAGGGGATATTCCCAATAGTTGCATTAGCCTTCTGGGAATAACGCTTAGTGCAGACCCCAGATCGATTTGAATGCGTTCCACCTTAGTGGATTCGACATATCCGGTGAAATATAAAGGCCTATTATGCTTTATACTCCTTACCTGCATGTCCTCCGGAGAGAAGGTAATCTGCGGGACCTGGCTCCTTACCTAATGATAGCAGGGGCAAGAGTCCTGTTCCTCGTCAGCTGGCTCGACAATCTGAGCTAAGAATGACTCAGAGTCTGCCAGGGCCTCTCTTAATACTTCACGTGTTGATTTTGATAATCTCAACAATTCGTAAAGCGTTACTCGTGCTAGAATATTAGCCAACTGAGCTATTATATCGAATTTGAAGGAAGTCTCCTTGGCTTCTTCATTTCTAACAGAATTCTTCTGGAAACGAAGTCCCTTTTGTTTTGTGGGCTTCGCGAGTTCCGCATATATATCTTTCGGATCTACTCTGGTGTAGTCCTTGAGATATGTTTTTCCAGATCGAGTATCGGAAGGGTCTGCCCTATCTTGATGAGTGGCCATTGTTTCGGGCTCTTCTTCAGAATCTGTGAAGGCTCCCAAAGCTATGTATTCTTCCTTTATCTCTGCGGAAATGGCATTAACAGTCCGCTTTTTCTTTCGACCCCCTGTGGTAGTCCACTGCTCATCCTGTAGTAAATCAAGGTGGACCCACATAACCTCCCCCTTGTTAGTTGTTATGGGGATGAGTCCTTCTTGAGCCTTATTGTGAGGGTCAAGGTTCTTCATAACCAACTTTCCCTTTGGCATTGGGGTCATCCCTGCGGGGAACTCACGGGTTCCAACCACTATAGTTGCCATATTGGCAGTGACCTTCTTTTGCTCCTCTTTAAGCGTCAGAACTCCAGCTTCTATTAGTGCTTGGATTCTGTTCTTTAGAGGGTAACAATCCCTAGTAGGGTGTCCAACATTCCGGTGGTATAGGCAATAATTGGGGTCGTTGGTCTTACCAGCGTCCTCTAGGTTCCTATTCTCCGGAAGTTTCAACATTCCCTTTCTCAGGAGGAGATGGAAGAGTATAGGCATCTGTTCCACTTTGAAAGTATAGGTCCTCTTTTGTTGAGGCCATCTTGTCTCGTGCCCTTCTGATTTTGGGGCTTCGAGTTTGGTGTAGGATTTGTCTTCTGCGGAGCAGTTTCTGATGCCATTACCGCTATCCCTTTATTCTTATTGTTATTATTTTGGGTGTATGGCCTATTACTTCCAGTACTTCTTGATCCACGAGACTCTTCAACTCGACGGATCAAATCTTCGGCCTGCTCTTCCTGTTTGAGCAAATCTCTCCATGTCTTAGACTCTACGGCCCCCATTTTTAGGAGCACGTTAGTCTTAAGATTATGTCGACATGTCTCGACTAGAGTTTCCTGGATCATCCCGTGTTTGCAATGCACGGACTTCTCCCGGAACCTTTCTATGAAGTCTTTTACTGTTTCTTGTTCCCCTTGTTTAGTTGCAAGGAGGGAATGAACCGTAATCTCGGTATCATCCTCAAAGAAACGTGAGAGAAATAGTTTCTCAACATCAAACCAGGTATTAATAGTACCTGGGGCAGCTGCGTAAACCAAGTAAAGGCAGGCCCTCGCAAGGTACTTGCGAATACCTTAGTCATTATCGGGTCATTACCCATCAAATGTCCTGCTTGGGACAAGAAGTAGTAAATATGTTGACTTGGAGATCCCTTCCCGTCATATGGCTCTAATTTGAGCGGCTTGTACTTCTGAGGGTATGGTACCATATCCCATTCAGGTGGGTATAGTCTTGAGACCCCTGACTCTTTCAACTTCTTTTTATGCATCAGTGTTTCGAGTTGACTTTGCAATTTTTCTATTTTCTCTCCATGTGGATCATGAAAAGAAAATCCATCCTCGTCCTCGTGCATCGAGTGGGCTTTCTCTTCTTTTTCCTCTTCGTTCACTTTATTGAACAGAGTTTCTTTACCCTTTTTGGCATTATCCTCAACAAATTTTGAGAGCATCATTTTAAGATCTTCATTCGTCTTTTATTGCTCTCGAATTATTCTTACTTGAGCTTCAAATCTCTGATTGATGTCATCAAATTTATCCGCCATATATAATGCCGACTTTGGTAGCCGAGATGACGCAGAGGAACGAGATGAAGTTATAGTTGAGTTATCGCTGTCATCGTCATAAGAACCTCTTATAAGTCTCTTATAGTTTCGAGGCGGGACGGCTCCTGATTTAAGTAGAGTGATATGCTGAGATTCTTCATCACTCGATTCTGAATCATCATCCGTCTCTACAATCTTCTTCCCTTTTCCCACCATATTGGAGGTTACAGCTCTCTATTTTTTTAAGGAAGCGGTTTTCGTCTTCTTAGTAGGGTTCTTGTCCGACTCGATTAATCGGTCGAACACTGATGCCCTGCTCTTGCTGCAGCCACAGTTGTCCATTACAGCGGATACCGCTGTCATAAACTGCTGACAGTGACAGACAGGTTCAATTTAAACTTGTTCTATGCCTCTCTTCCTGGATAGATACTCCCTGAGGTCAGTGACCTTAACCATGGAGTCGTGGGACCCATCCAACTTTTGAGAGGGTCTAGGAACCCACTGAAGCTTCTTAGGATCACTGGAGTCCAGTTTTGGTCTACTGACGTGACGATTAGCCCTCATTCTGTAGTCGGGTTGATCTACGCGGAGCTCAGAAATAGCTTCGCATTTTGGAACGCGGAGCTAAAAATTAGCTTCGCGTTTTATCTCGTGGGGCTGAAAAATAGCTCCGCGTTTTGCTACGCTAGCCTCGCATTTTACGCTGGTTAGGCATGCCTTCAGAAGTTTCTCTTCTGGAATTTTAGCCCTGCGTGGAAGAAAATTCCTGCACGCTGGATTATTCTTGTGATTAACACAAGTCATAACTTCGTGTCTAGCGCGTTTTTACGATTAACGATAATTTTCCAATCATTTTTGCGATTTACGCGGAGCTGAGGCATCTCGCGTTTCTCGCAAATACTACTGGCTTCGCGTTTCTCGCCAAGCTCAGTATTGCCTCGCGTGGAGAATCACACGCTGGCTGTAAGGAAATTTTATCCTTGCGTTCCTCGCGAGTGTCAAAAGTCTTGCGTTTCTCGCAAGTTATACTGGCTTTGCATTTTCGCTAAGTTCAGTAATAGCCTCGCGTGGAGAATCACACGCTGGCTGTGAGGAAATTCTACCCTCGCGTTCCTCGCGAGTGTAAGAAATCTTGTATTTATCGCAAGTACTACTGGCTTCGCGTTTCTCGCTAAGCCCTGTAGTAGCCTCGCGTGGAGAATCATATGCTGGCTTTAAGGAGATTTTATACTCGCGTTTCCCGCGAGTGTCAGAAATCTTGTGACTAGCGCAAATCTTATTGGTTTTGCTTTTCTCGCTAAGCTTTGTAATAGCCTCGCGTGGAGTATCACCCGCTGCTTTTCCTTGCGATCAATGCAAGTTGTAACTTCGCGTTTAACACAATAATGACTGGTCTCGCGATTAGCACAAGCCAGTTTGCGAGGGACCATAGCCTCGCGTTCTATGATGTTAGCTCCGCGTCCAAGGCGGGCTTTGAGAGCTTTTTGCCTTGCTCTTCGATTTCTATTTCGGAGTTGGGTTCTGGTCAATCCAGTTTCCAGGTCTTCTTCGGCAGTAAAGGGACCATCCTCTGCTAGGATTTTCTGCCCGAACACCGGCTCTATGGCCGCAGTCTCCAAGGATCCCCGTTCCTTGGTGGATACCTTTTTACCCATTGCTCGGGTATTGGAGCGCACGCGACGATAGTGTCGTGTCTTGTTGAGGTTACCTGATGATTCAGAGGAGAGGTACTCCTCATACTTCTGCTGGTCGATTTCAACGACCAGCATGTCTACGTCGGATCCGATCATATCGGCGTCTGATTGTGCCACAATCTCTTCTTTAGTGAAAGAGACGGCTCCCACTGTGGTTGACAGTTTGTTCGTCGCAAAAGTTTTGCTTTCTTCCATTGAATACAACTTAGATTACAATGAAAGTGAACAAGATAAAAGAACAAACGAGAGGATTTTATATCACATCGCTCTCTTTTATAATGATTTGTGGGATCTGTGGCGATGGATCTATCAAGCAGCTCCTTTGGACGATCGGGCGTCAAACTCTTCTCTCTTGAAGGTGGCGGCCGACTGTAGACGATCTTCTCTGGTCTTTCACGAACTTAAGGCTCTATGCGTAACTTGAATTCTCCAAGTGCCGAAAGAAGAAGACTAGCCGAAAAAAGACCGAAAGGAAAGACCCATAGGGCTTCCCCAAGAGGGTATTTATAGCCTTGGGATGATTTGAGAGTTTCTATCTAAATAGAATTTGTACTCATCAAGGATTCCAATTAAATATCTTAGTTTTGATTTAAATCTCTTGATTTAGAGTTCTGATCGGATTTAATTTGGGTACTACTGGCTTCGCGTTTCCCGCTAAGCCCTGTAGTAGACTCGCGTGGAGAATCACATGCTGACTTTAAGGAGATTTTATACTCGCGTTTCTCGCGAGTGTCAGAAATCTTGCGACTAGCGCAAATCTTACTGGTTTCGCGTTTCTCGCTAAGCTCAGTAATAGCCTCGCGTGGAGTATCACACGCTGGCTTTTCCTTGCGATCAATGCAAGTTGTAACTTCGCGTTTAACGCGATAATGACTGGTCTAGCGATTAGCACAAGCCTGTTTACGAAGGACCATAGCCTCGCATTCTATGATGTTAGCTCCACGTCCAAGGCGGGCTTTGAGAGCTTTTTGCCTTGCTCTCCGATTTCTATTTCGGAGTTTGGTTCTGGTCAATCCAGTTTCCAGGTTTTCTTCGGCAGTAAAGGGACCATCCTCTGCTAGGATTTCCTGCCCGAACACCGGCTCTATGGCCACGGTCTCCAAGGATCCCCATTCCTCGGTGGATACCTTTTTACCCGTTGCTCGGGTATTGGAGCGCACGCGACGATAGTGTCGTGTCTTATTCAGGTTACCTGATGATTCAGAGGAGAGGTACTCCTCATACTTCTGCTGGTCGATTTCAACGACCAGCATGTCTACGTTGGATCCGATCATATCGGCATCTAATTGTGCCACAATCTCTTCTTTAGTGAAAGAGACGGCTCCCACTGTGGTCGACAGTTTGTTCATCGCAAAAGTTTTGCTTCCTTCCATTGAATACAACTTAGATTACAATGAAAGTGAACTAGATAAAAGAACAAACGAGAGGATTTTATATCACAATCGCTCTCTTTTACAATGATTTGTGGGATCAGTGGCGATGGATCTGTCAAGCAGCTCCTTTGGACGATCGGGCGTCAAACTCTTCTCTCTTGAAGGTGGCGGCCGACTGTAGACGATCTTCTCAAGTCTTTCACGAACTCAAGGCTCTATGCATAACTTGAATTCTCCAAGATGCCGAAAAGAAGAAGACCAACCGAAAAAAGACCGAAAGGAAAGACCCATAGGGCTTCCCCAAGAGGGTATTTATAGCCTTGGGATGATTTGAGAGTTTCTATCTAAATAGAATTTGTACTCATCAAGGATTCCAATCAAATATCTTAGTTTTGATTTAAATCTCTTGATTTAGAGTTCTGATCGGATTTTATTTGGGTATTTGGATAAGCCCAAATCATAATCTCAATCAATTTGAGATTCTGGTTATCTGCTCACGCAGAGCTAATCGCATCAAAACGCGGAGCTAAAGAACCAGAACGTGGAACTAACGCGGTGCTATTGAATAGCTCCGCGTTTTGTTCAAACGCGAGGCTAATATAGCCAAATGCGGAGCTGCAGAGTTAGCTCCGTGTTCTGTTGTGGAAAACTCTATTTACTTAGAAGTTTTTACTACCAACAAGGTCAGCCTTGCACCCATCAGCTTGACAAAAAAGAGCCTTGCGCCCATCAGCTTAGCAAGGGGCAGCCTTGCACCTCTCATCCTGGCATCGGTCAATCTCGCACCCATCAGCTTGACAAAAGGGAGCCTTGCACCCATCAACTTAGTAAGGGGCAGCCTTGCACCTCTCATCATGGCCGAGGGCAGCCTTGCACCTCTCATCCTGGCAGAGGTCAGCCTAACACCTCTCATCCTATCAAATGTCAGTCTAGCACCTCTCAGTCAAGCAAAACTCTGACTTGCACTCATCAGCTTGGCATGAATAAGACCAGATGCCAGCCTGACACAAATAAATTTCAAAACCAAACTAAGTCTAAGCCAGCGCGCGATGCTAGTTCAACTAAGCTAGCATGCAAGGCTAGATCAATATGCCAAGCTACACAGCAAATTTGTACAAGACATATCAAAACTAATGATGAATATTGAACCAAACTGGGGGCTGATAAATGTAACTTTCATGACTTCTCAGAGACACCTGTCTGGACAAACAGACCTCGTACAAAAAGCGGGCCTCGCTCGCAAAAGATGGTTACATCAGCACCGTTTGAAGAAATTCCAGATTTGCAGAGGTATCTCATAAATAAAAGAAGGGTGACACAACACCATCAATTCTGCTGTTATGAGGAGTTGATTGCTGTAGTTTTGACTCACTGCCACTGTCAAACCCCAAGACCTCTGCATTTAACCAGTTGTCAGCACTGGAATCTAATATTCAAAAAAAAAGATGGCTTCAAAAACAAAACTCCGACTCAGATCAAGACTTACCTGCCTTCACGATGAATATGGTGAATAAGGGCAAGAAACCAGTCGTCAAAAGGTATGCCTCTGATACGGAAACAGAGGAAACCTATCATCATACCCGCAATAGGTCAGACGTGACAGCTCCCCACGGTTACGAAAGATTGGCAGGGGGTTCTGATGAGGAATATGAAGAGTTTAGTGAGCATTCGGCCATAGCAACGCTGCGATAGTACACTTCCTCTCGGTTCGGCAGGACGACAGTCCACATGGTTGAACGGTCGGCCGAGATGAGTCAAAAGATTGAGGCACAAGAACGCCTCATCCAAGAGCAGCAACAGAGCATTGAGGATCTCAAAGCAATGATTTCAAAGGTCTTGGAGAACACTCAAAAGAGCACCGAAAACGGAGCAGGGGTTCTTCCTCTTCTGATGAGGCCAAGAAGGAAGAGACTAAATTCAACCTAGATACCAAGGTAAAAGGCAATGAGGACAAATATTATGTTGACCCTCATGCCGAAAGAATGGAGAAACTTAAAAGCCGATAGAAGTTTTAATACATCGAAAAGAATTGTAGGAGGCAGGGATTACGAGACCCTACCCAATAGAGTGGGAGTCCGTACCATTTTTGGCAAAATACAAGCCTCTCGAGTTAGAGTCATATGATGGAAATGTATCCCCGAACCAACATATGTACTACTTCCTTTTGCAGGATGGCCATCTCATGGGCAATGACCCAGTAATGACAAGAATTTTTGCAAGTACTCTGCGAGGGCCTGCATTCACTTGGTTTATGCAGTTGCCCCCAGGAACCATTAATGCCTGGTCTAACGTAGAGAGAGAGAGTTCTTAACTCGCTTTTTTGAAGATGACACTGAAGTATCTATTCACTCTCTTCTGGCAAATAAGCAAAAAGAAGACGAGACTGTTAAAAGTTTCGTTGAGCGTTTCCGTAAAATGTAAGTGCAATGCAAGTATGGCATGCCGCAGGAAACATTGGTAGAGACTTGCAAACACAATCTCCAGACCAGAATATTAATCAAAATGGGAGCAGTAGAGTCAAAAACCTGGAAATATCTAGTCAAACAAGGGCAATAAGCGGAGGACATAATCCGCCGTATTAATGAATGTCATGCCCAGAGAAGAATGACCATGAATCGGCCGCAGCCATAATCATCCCATCCTACGGAAAATGAGGCAATGACCATCAAATCTGTTGCCAACAAAAAATCCCAAAATAATCGAGATTCATCTAGATCGCAACGGACATACGCTTTCAAGGATGAGCAAACAGTCCTGTTTAATTTACTTAATAAAAAGGGGATGCTCAGATTACCCGAAAATCAGAGGCCAGAGGAAACTGGAAGAACAGATGATCCCAAGTATTGTCTCTTCCATCAAAACATCGGGCACCCAACCAAGAATTGTTATGATCTGAAAGATAAAATTCAGGCACTCGTCGATACAAACGTAAATCCAGTTGAGACCTGAACAGAAGAAGGTGTCCGCGAATGCAATCTACAAAATTTGATGGCAAAATGTCCGTTAATAAAAAAAGAAAAAAATTCAAAAAAAAATAAAAAAAATTCAAAAAAACAGAAATAAAAAAAGAGAAAAGTGTATGAGTTTTTGTTGCCCAATGCCGCCAAGGCAACGGAGAGAGAGTAAAACTCTCGCTAACCCTATCATACTGGGGGTAATAGTATGAAATCAAACAATTCAAACTAAGAACGCGAAGCTATGCCTGCATACAATGTGAGGCTAAGCATTTGCCTCGCACAGCAAGCCCAGTCTTCACCTCCCATGGCGAGCCCAACATTTGCCTTGTGCAACAAGCCTAGTCTCGGTTTTGATAACTTTATTACTGGAAGAGATGCAGAATACAAGTCAATATTGCAGCCGGGCATAAAAATTTCAATATGCAAAGAT
The DNA here is from genome assembly GCA_036321105.1 of Dracaena cambodiana. NCBI lineage: Eukaryota > Viridiplantae > Streptophyta > Magnoliopsida > Asparagales > Asparagaceae > Dracaena > Dracaena cambodiana. Next base: position 29,454,776 of record JAYEPQ010000002.1, read on the forward strand.
AAACCCGCATGCTACAGATATAGGGTGAGTCAGATCCAACACACGAAGATATCCAAAATGCAAAGCTAACTTTCAACCTCGCACAAAATTCAAAGAAGAAGAAGGCGATTAATTGAGGTACAATGACTACTCAAATGAGCCCACACAGGGGGTGGGACCCACACCAATCGACATTATATGCAAGCCTATCGCCTGATCAATCAAGACGGCGACAAGATGATGATGCCGATCAATGGCAAACTCTTGAAGAAATACTACATCTAGCCACCTTAAAAAAAATAGGGAAGGGAAGGCTAATGAATCAACTGTCCAATACTGTTAGAAGCCACGGGTAGAGAAATCAAAAATTTCTCGCCAACCCTATCATACTGGAGATAAGAGTATGAAACCAATTGTCCAATACCAAAAAGGTACTGGGAAGAGAGAACGTTTGGCATTTAAGCCCAAACTAAACTCTCGACAACTCATCATGCTGAGGGGAAAAGCATGGCTAGCCCAACGAAAATGGCAATTGGTAAAGGCGCATCAAATCCGTTCATAGCTGGAAATTTGCTAATAATCCCATGACAAATTTGTCATAACATTATCCTATAAGGATACTCATGACCCGATGATCCAAAAGTAAAGGGGAGAGGAATTCAGATCCTCGACAACTCCTCATCCTGAGGTAAAAGTATGAACTACCCAATGCTCCAAAAGCAAAGAGGAGAAGGAACGTTTGGCATCTAAGGCCAAATAAGACTTTCGACAACTCCTCATGCTGAGGTAAAAGTATGAACTACCCAATGCTCCAAAAGTAAGGGGAGAAGGAACGTTTGGCATATAAGGCCAAACATGACCTTCGATAACTCATCATGCTGAGGAGAATAGCATGGCTAGCCCAATGCGAACGACGATTGGTAAAGGTATGTCAAATCTATTGATAGCTGGGGATTTGCTAAGAATCTCGTGAACCTGTCATGTTAAGATTTTACCTCTAACAGTAAGATTTGAGCAATCACAAATAATGCAATCTTTGATCCACTGGCTCTGTCTGTCAGCCAGGCGAGTCATCAGCTCTGTCTGTCGGCCGGATGAGCTACCTTATAACTTAAATCACCCCGGTATGTTTAACAGTACACTTCTACCGAAACTTTTTGGTACGTTTTCTGAACACCTTTGCCAAGACCCATGAGTATGTTTTCTGAATACCTCTGCTCATGGTTTTCCAACCCTAACCCGGTTACTTCGGTACGTTTTCTGAACACCTCTGCCAAGATCCCATGGACATGTTTTCTGAACACCTCTGCCCATGGTTTTCGACCCTCACTCGGTCACACTCCAACAATCTATTGAATAGATACCCACTATGATAAGAAAGAATGTGCGGATAGCCCAACGCCCTTGAGGTAAGGGACAAGAGGAAGATAAAATTCTCAACCTGTCTTATCATACTGGGGGTAGAAATAATCCAATGTCAAAAAAAGGGCAAAGGGAGAAGGTAACTCATTAAACATACCAAACAGTCCTGATATGTTCAACAAGATACCTCAGTCATAGCCCCATGAGTGCGTTTTCTGAACACCTCTACTCATGCTTCTTCAATCTCAATTCGAAATTAATCATCGGCTCTGTCTGTCAGTTAGGCGAGTCATCAGTTCTGTTTGGCAACCCAAACAAGTTCCATCACAGTCAAAGTACTCAACTTGTTAAAGTATCTTAACACCCTTAGCAAGTTCTATCTCTGTGAACTTATCCACCAATTCCAAACAATAACAAAATTAAAAATAAAAAAATCCAAAGTATTTTAAAATTTTCAGAAGAGACAAAATTTTGAAAACTTTGGAGGGGGTCTTGTAGAATGATAAAAATATTCCGAATCTAAAATCCAAGTCCGAGTCTGAGTCCGGGTCCAAAATCTAAGTCCGAATCCAAAATTCGAGTCCAAATCTGAGTTCGGATCCTAAATTTGAGTTTAAATCCAAATTCGAATCCAAAATCCGAGTCCGGATCTAAAATCTAAGTCCAAATCCAAAATTCGAGTTTGAGTCTGAGTCCAAGTCCAAAATTCGAGTTTGAATCCGAGTCCGAATTTAAAATCCGAGTCCAAATACAAATCCTAATTTAAATAATAATAATAATAATAATTAAATAATTATTATAAAAAAAAATTGGGGTGAGCCTCGCACCCACGCGAGGCTCAGCCTCGCGTGGAGCGAGGCTCACGAGAGCCCTACAAATCAAACAAAAAAAAAATTAGGTAGCGAGCCTCGCACCCACGCGAGGCAGCCTCGCGTGGATGCGACTCTCAAAAGGAGAAACACACAACAAAAACAAAAAAAATAATAAAAAAATAAAAAATATATATATACATGAAGGGAGCCTCACACCCACGCGAGGCTCCCATGCAAAATTTCTTTCAAATAAAAAAAATCATCAGCCTCACGCCCACGCAAGGAGCCTTGCGTGGATGCGAGGCTGAGAAAAAAATCAGAAGGCCACGGCAAAATAAAAAAAAAATTGAGGTCTCAGCCTAGCACCCACGCGAGGCTGAGGCCAAAGAAGGAGAGGCTCCTAGGGTGCCCAGTGAGCAAAAAACCAAAGGGAGTGCTCAATGAGCACAATTTAAAAAAAAAATTTAAAATCTCTCTATTTCATCATCCATGTTCGGTTGCTCGCTCGTCCCGTTCGGCCATCCAATTTAGCACAATAAGCCCCCAACTTCATGCAAGCAATGTATTTTGGTTCAATCTCCAATTATTTTACAATTTCTAATACTATCCAAATTTTAAATTAGAATCAAATAAATTTTTGGATGAAAATTTCTAAATTAATTTTATTAGAATTTGATAATCATACAAATTCTAATTAAATTCTAATTTAAGTTTAATTGATTTTGGGTGCAGAAACATGACTGTATGCCCGAAAATTGGATTTCTCCTTCCATTGCAAAATTATTTGATTACAAAAGAAAATTGAGAATTACAAAAAAATATCGAGAAATTACAAGAACGGGAATATTAATTTATTTCCTTTTTTATGTGGGTTTGGGTGGCAATGGAGCCTCGCTGGTGCACTCCGTTGACCGTCTGACCGGGAAGGGGATGGCTCTGCTCCGCTCCTTGATTTCACGAGCTCGTCTAAAAGTCTCCAAACGTCCCCTTTTCTGGAGTCAACTCCTGTCTTTTATTGACTGAGGAAATTCGAAATCCGGTTCGAATCCTCCCTGAAAAATCAGATCACGAAATATCAGCGAAACAAATAAACGGAAATAGGTGGAAAACAACCTGCGGGTGGTAACCCGCGGGAGAAACTCCCGCGGGTGTCCACTAGCGGGAGCGGCCTCCTGCGGGTGGCAACCCGAAGGAGAAACTCCCGCAGGTGTCAAGGATTTTTTTATTTTATTATTATAAAATAAAAAAGACAGGAGCCCTCCTGTCTTTTTTAAAATTTTTTTTATTTATTATTATATATTTTGTTTTTATTTTATTTTTTATTATTATTATTTTTTATTTTTTTTATTATTTTTATTATTTTTGGCTATAAGTTTTGTCAAGGATTGGGTAGATAGAGATAATTGTTAATATATCTCATGAAATATGAGCGGGGTATGATTTTAATATGCTCATTAGAGGATAAGTAAAAGTATGATGTTTGTTCGTCGCAAAAGTTGCTTTTCTTCCTCCCATTGAATTAACTTAAATTACAATGAAAGTGAACAAGATATAAAGAGAACAAACGAGAGGATTTTATATTTCAATCTCTCTCTTTTACAATAGTTTCGTGGGATCTGTGGCGATGGGATCTATAGTAGTTCCTTTGGACGATCGGTACGTTGAAATCTTCTCTGTCGAAGATATCGGCCGACTGTAGATGATGTTCTCTGGTCTTTCCCGAACTTAAGGCTCTCTCGCGTACTTGAATTCTTCTAAGAACCGAAAGGAAGAAGATGGTGATTTTCTCTGATATTCACGAACTCAAGGCTCTGTGCGTAACTTAAATTCTCCAAGATTTCAGAAAAATATCTCAATTACCGAAAAGAAGCTCTCTAGGGTTTCACCAGGAAGGTATTTATAGCCCCAGGTTAATGCAAGAGTTTCTATCTAAATAGAACTCGCATTCATCAAGGATTCCAATCAAATATCTTAGTTTTGATGGAATTCTAATTAGACTTGATTCGGGTATTTGGATAAGCCCAAAATCATAATCTCAATCAATCTGAGATTCTGGTTATCTGCTTACGCGGAGCTTTAATCGCATCAAAACGCAGCGCTAAATAACCAAAAAGCGGAGCTAACGCGGAGCTATTAGACATCTCCGCGTTTCACTCAAACGCGAGGCCAATACAAGCCAAACTGCGGAATCAACGCGGAGCTATTAGACATCTCCGCGTTTTATTCAAACGCAGGGTTAATGTAACCAAACGCGGGGCTATTGAATTAGCTCCGCGTTCTGTTGTAGAAAATCCTTTTAACTTAGAAATTTTTACTGCCAACAGAACCCCGTCCAAAGTTTTCAAAATGGCTTCGAACTTAGCAGATTTTGAAATACTTTGGATCTTCAAACTGAAAACGCGGAGTTAGAATACCAAGTCTATCTCGCGTTATTTGCTCACTTACGCGGAGCTAATCAGCTTCACTTCGTCTTCAGTGAAATGAGTAATTGTTTCATTAATTACCCTGAGTTTCCACGCCGAATACCAAGCGACGGAAATTCTGTTTAAATAGAGCTCCCGGCTCATCTTCTTCTTCATCTCATCTGAAGAATTTCTGAGAACTCGAGTGACTCACGAATGATCTTCAACTGATCTTCGTTCAACTCTCCATAGGATGTCTCTCCAGAGGATTTTGGCTTTTCGCAAGTTGGCCGGCGTTAATGTCAGCGGCCATGGAAGTAAACGCAACGGCGAACTAGTCTATGCAGCGTCTTCCGAAGGTAAAAACCTCATCTCTTGGTTTTCTAAGAACCATTCTGAGATATTTTGGCTTGATTTAATCTGGACGATTGCTTATCTTGTCGGCTAGATCGCCGTTTTATTGTGTCGTCCCTGCGCTTGAAACGCGGGGCTTTGCTGACTAGTCTCAATGAATCCGCGAGGCTATCTTTGATTAGCAGTCGCGATGAATTGCGAGGCTATCTTTGATTAGCAGTCGCTATGAATCTGCGAGGCTATCTTTGATTAGCAGTCGCGATGAATTGCAAGGCTATCTTTGATTAGCAGTCGCTATGAATTGCGTGGCTATCTTTGATTAGCAGTCGTGATGAATCCGCGAGGCTATCTTTGATTAGCAGTCGCGAAGTTTATGAAAGAGAAGGAAACAGCAGAGAGAAACTTTGGCCCTCCTTTACGCGAAGTTATCACATCAACCTCTGCGTCCAAAGCGCGAGGCTATTTCTTCAATTGTGCGCGGAGTTAATTTAGCTCCGCGTTTTCACTCTTTTGGAAACTCTGTTCCTTTTGCAGTAAGTCCAATTCTTTCCGAAGAGGAATGTATGTGGGTCCATCGATCTTCATCAAAAGTAACTCTAAGGAAGTCAGAAGCATATGCTTTACAACATAGTTGCAGGTTTCAAGCTCTGGCTCCGAGAGATAAACTCCTGAATGAGCTGTAAATAAGAAGCTGTAGCACTTGCAGTGCAGAATTGCGCTTCCATGCAGCACTTTCCTTTCCTCTCTTGCTTCATTTCGGATGACAGATCCTAATTGACATTTGCAGAGGAGATCTTTTGCATGTGAACCAGAGAACTGAGCTTCAACACCCCGTAGAGAAATATGGAATTCTTTTGTATGTGAACCAGGGAACTGAGCTTCAACACCCCGTAGAGAAATCTTACTGTTTGGTTATTGATGAGTTGATCATGTAAAAGCTTTTGGGAGAGTTATAACTCCTTCTTTGTAATCTCTTCTTTTATGAATAAAGAGCAAATTATTTTCCTCTCTATCTGTTAGCTTCAATAATTTTGCTTGCTCAACAAATAGATGGTCAATAATTTTTAGTAAAATAGTCTAAGGCACTTTTGCGTGACTTAGATTACTAATCCAAATGATGGATAAGGATCATCTTAACTTAGATGGAAGCACTTAATTGCACTCGTCAAAAATCTAAGTTTTTCCATGAAAACGCGAAGCTAAGGCACAGGCTATCCTCGCGTTTTGTATAGTTGCGCGGAGTTAAACAACTTCGCATTTTCCATCATCGCGCGAGGCTAATAGCTTCGCGTGTTGGAGAGTAACTGACCAGAGGAGTTTTCTCTGAAATTCGCATCGAATTCCAAGAGGCGGTTTCTTTCATTTAAAAGAAATCTCTATTTCTTATCCTTCTCACTTTATTTGAGAATTTTCCAGAAACTTAGAGATTCAGGTGATCATAGTTCAGGCGACCCGAGCTTCTTCCGACCCAGTTTCTTCAGATTTTCAGTCAATTTCTCTCAACAATGGCACCCAAGACTCGTGCTACTTCTCGAGCAGCTCCATCATCGGCGACTGGCACAAGCAGTGGTGGCGGCGGCCATGGCAGTGACGCGCCAGCCCACATTTCGCCTATCGGGGGTAAGAATCTTTCCATCGAGACTCTTTAGAATATTTCTAGAGTGATTTGGCTTAATTTCAACTGATCAATCAACTCTTTTATCGGCGAGATCGCCGTACTCCTGCTGTAAGGCTTGGAGAAGGAGAAAAGTCTCTGACTTTCTTCTTACGCGAAGTTATCGCGTCATCCTCGTGTTTAAAGCGCGGGGCTATTTTAAGTAGCAGTCATGTTGAAACGCGAACCTATTTTAAGTAGCAGTCACGCTGAAACGCGAAGCTATTTTAAGTAGCAGTCGCGCTGAAACGCGAGGCTATTTTAAGTAGCATTCGCGCTGAAACGCGAGGCTATTTTAAGTAGCAGTCGCGCTGAAACGCGAGGCTATTTTAAGTAGCAGTCGCGCTGAAACGCGAGGCTATTTTAAGTAGCAGTCGCGCTGAAACGCGAGGCTATTTTAACTTCTTGCGCGGTCTAATCTTTAGCTTTGCGCGGCGCTATTCTTAGTTTCGCGCGTTCTAATCTTTAGCTTCGCGCGTCCATACTTAGAGAAATTTTCTGCCCTAGAGAAACTTCTCTTACTCTGGTGTTTCTTTGTGCAGTAGGGTATTCGATGGAATCTCTTCCCCACAAGAATTACTTTGGTTTTGTTGGAGGCTCTGATCCTTCAGGCCAATTCCGTTTCACTACCATCCTGCCCTCGTACAAGCCAGACCCGAAAGATCGCAAGGAGAAGTTGATCAAGTATCATCCCACCACTGCGCGAGAAATGATAACTGATGCTGCTTTTGAAAACGTGAACAGAGAGGCGATGGAGAAACCCGCCTTCCTCTTTGGAGACCAGATGGATCAATCAGATGTGATCCTTTCTGAAGAGGAGCGCGTTTGGCTATATAATTCAGGCGAAATGCTGATGTTTCTGCCTAGAATGGATCGTAGCTATCCTCTGGTCTATCTTCAGAGGCTAGTGATGCCTCGGGAATTAAAGTGGGGACTGACTCAAGAGCAAGATGGCGTCCCAACAGGCAAATTTGGTGCAAAAGGGGTTTATCAAGACGGTTCCCCCAGATGCATTACTGGCTTGCTTCCAGGCCGATTTGGCAAGGAGCTTCCAATAGGAGAAGTTTCATCTTGTGCCCGAACTTTCTTAAGTGAGTTCCTGCGAAGGATGGTCAGTACCCGGCTAGCGACTTTAGGATGCCTGGCTGGGTTCATTCTTCTAACAATATGTGGTGGGCACGCCTTGTTCAGTACATGTTGGATTCCCACGAGCCCATTTTAAAGGATATTGGCTTGTATAAAGCCATCAGGAATGTCCAATTCGGGTTTTTCCAGAGTGCTTATCACTTTTATTGCCTCTTGGAGATGTATAACCCTGAGACCTGTACTTTCTTTACACCAGTAGGTGAGCTAGGGTTCGCTCTCCACGAGATGTTTGAGGTTTTCGGGCTTTCCATGGGCAAAGTCCCTTACGAGGAGTATATCCCCACCACCGATGAATTGAACATGCTACTGGCGAGGGATGAGCGCATCTACGTCACGTACTGGGAGATGATGTGCCATTATCATATTTGCGCTGACTAGACAGGTGCACGTAATCACGGTATTGGCCACAAGAAGTGGGCCGAGTATCTCTTTGCCAACCTAAATTCTAAGGATAGCTTGGCCACTATCCATGGTCATTCTCCTGTCCCCATTTCAGAGATCGACCAACGTGTAGCCAGGGGCCATTACCGTTTATTTTATACCACGGAATCCAATGAGAACGGATACGGCCCCGGTACTTCTTTCAAGAGCTATCACAATCAAGTCCAGTTTTCGATTTCCAACAGAGGTCTCATTGTCGGGTTTTTAATGCTGTGCCGTCATTGCCCAAAGAAGCGATTGCAATGACCGTGGTATATCCAGCGGTTCTTCTTGCATACGGCCGACCCCTTGGACTCCTTCCCATCATGGTATGCAATTTGCAGTATGGACTGAGGGTGCTCTGTCGTGATTTCCTCCCTACTATTGAAGTAAAGGGGAAAGGAAAGGGCAAGTCGAAAGAGACTGCCCAGCCGAAAACTCCAAACCCTAGGGTGGAGATGCCCTACACCTATTTGATGGCGTGGCTCGTCTTGCACTGTCCCTCTTTAATGAGTGCACCAGAGCGTCGCTCGGGATAAAAGTGCTTCCTTGTAGAACTGTATGAACGCTCTTCATGGAAGCAGAATTATATGTCTCAAATTCGGAAAACTCTTCGTGGCTTTCAGAATTATGAGATCTTCAGATGTTTCCCCGACTTCCCTGGCGGAGGATATGGGACGAGGCTGAAGGATGCCGTGGGAGCAGATAAGTTCACAACTTTATCTGCAGGAGCGTTCTGGTGGCTTCTCAACATCCGTCCAGGACACTTGGTGTATCGTCAAGATCTCAGGTGTCAGATCGAGCCATATACTCCGAGTCGCTTTGCTCGCCAGTTTGGATATTCTCAACTCTATGTGGGTAATCCAAATAAAGATCTTGCTCACAAGGGAGACTTGTATGAAGGTGCCCGTGGTTGGTTCCATTTTGTAGCGGGCGGGACCGAGGCTGAATTCTCCTTGCCCCAGAAGACGCCGGAATTGGCCATGACCCTCAGCTTCTGCAATTGGTTCAATATTGCGAATGCTGACGTACCCGGCTTCTCTCTCAATCGCAGTTGTTGCAAAGAGATTGAAGCCCTTTATATTAGCCGCCAGGGTGCTTCTAGTGTAAGGATAAAAGGAATGGAAGAATTCCTTGGCGCTGCGGCTGAGCCTTCGGATGTCAGCGAATCATACGATGATGCCGGTGATGATGACGACAATACTGGTGCTGGTGGAGCTCCTCAGCCTGTTGTCAGTCGTCCCCTGAGTCCAACTCTCAAACGCCGCGGCACTTTATAGAAAAGGCTGTGTAAGAAGCAAAAACTGGCACAGGAGACTTTGATAGCCCCTCAAGAAGTGGCTATCAAACTTGCTTCTGACTTGTTGGCTTCAGCTGTACCCCCAGCGTTGGCAAGGGATGATGAGCCTACTAAAGCTCCAAGCGTTGCTGAGGTTTCGGCTCCTTCGGCCGTAGAGCCTGTGGCAGAACCTGGAGTGCAACTAACAGGTAGTGAGATGGGTACATTGCTGGAAATGACAATGGCTCCCCCTTCAAGTCCGACAGCTGGAATTGTATCGCCTGGTATGGCCTTTAACTTTTTATCTTTTGCCCGTTTTTATTTAACGTAACACTGCTTTTCTGGTCTTTTGACGTGCAGGTGGTCAACTTCTCTCGCCAATGCATTCGGCTACCCAAGTAGAGTCTGACGATAGGATGGACCATTCCGGCTCCGTTGGTGGTGTGGGTAGCTCTGCTAGCGAGTATGTGGTTGATTATTCCACACCGGCTCCTGCCTCTGTTCCCTCTTCAATTCCCTCAATCGATGAACTGGGGAGCGATGAGAGAACAGAAGTCATTATCGCAGCTGCTGCTAAGGAGGCCACACCATCTCCTAGTATGCCATCTCCAATACCAGTTTGCTCCACTGAGACATTTCCCACGGTCATTGGCGTGCCTTCTCAGTCAGCGATTTTAACGTCGTCTGTTGTCGTGGCTGCTGAGATACCTGCAACTCTTCCGACTTCAAGCCTTCCAGCAGGGGAGGAGAATAATTTGAAATTCTCGTTCGAAGATGCTTCTCCCACCGGAGGAGCTTCAGGCGAAGTGATCCCATCTTCTCTTCCTGTTGGTGGGGGTACCCAAGTGATCTGTACTGACGGTACTTCGTCTGGGGTCTCCAACTCTTTCAGATCTGCACTGGCTCTACTGGTCCCCCATATTATGAATTTAATGCAGGGACGGGCTTCTTCTTCTCCAATTCCAGCCACTACTGCTTCCTTGCTCACGACACCTTTCTTGGCATTACCTACTTTGCCTACAGACACTGCAAATCCTCGTGAAAAACTTTTTGGCTTCACTGTCGAGGATTTTATGCATTTGTTAAGAAGATGTGTCGAGATGGTTCTTGCTGGCCACTATTTCTTCAACTTCGCACGTCTACTGTTACTCCGCTATCTAGGAAATATTAAAGAATTCGGTGGACAAGATCGAGCAGCTCCATACCGGGCCCGCCTTGCAGCCTTAGAAGAGCAGGTGACCACGCTACACACACTCTGTCAGGCGGATGTGGAGGCGATCACTGAGATAGAGCTGGCGCGGCTTCGGGCAGAATCCTTATCTCGAAGAAATATTTTAAGGCAGCAGGAGGAGAGATGGTCTCAGGAGCTGACAGAGCTCCAAGCCAGTCAGGAATCCGTTCTTGGCGACCTGCAGAGGGTAAACTTTGGAATTGAGGAAAGTCAGGCGGCCATCTCTAAAGCCCAGGAGACGATTGCCACAGCTCGGGCCACCTTGATAGAAAATGAACTCCGATTAGGAGAATCTGTCAAGAAGCGAGAGATGTTGCTTGTCCAGCAGGAGCAGATTCAGCAGGAAGAGATGGCCAGGAATCGTGTCATAGAAGAATCTCGTCAGCAACAACTTACAATAAGTGATGATGAGTTGCGTAGGCAAGCTCAGCAAACCGTGAAGGCTTCTCATTGTAGAAATTTGGATGAGACAATAAACCAATTGAGACTCCTGGGAGGCCAATAGTTTCATCTCTCTTTACGCTCTTATCTTCCTTGTAATAAGAACTTCGTAAACAGGAGAGAGATAACGTTACGATGTTTCTTTAAAATTCTTCTTGTATTTTCACCTTTTTAATAAAGATGATTCTTTTGACTCTTTTATTTGTCGGCTTCAAAACAGATTTGCTTGCCCAACAAATAACCTGTCGTCAAAACGATTTATCTCGGTATCGTTTATGCTCAATTTCTCAAGCCGAAGTAAAAATTAAAGTTTAATATGGGATTTTTAGCAAACCCCCAGCTATTAACGGATTTGATTAGCCTTTACCAACTACCATTTGAGTTGGGCTAGCAATGTTATTCTCCTTAACATGGTGAGTTGTCGAGGACTACGTTTGGGCTTAAATGCCAAACTTTTCCTCTTCCCTTTACTTTATTGGTATTGGGCGATTCATACTTTTACCCCAGCATGGTGGGTTAGCGAGAAACTTGTTCTCTTCCCATTGCCTGTTGACGTTGGGCAATTCATACTTTTACCCCAGTATGATGGGTTGGCGAGAAACTTGTTCTCTTCCCCTTACCTAGTCGGCGTTGGGCAATTCATACTTTTACCCCAGTATGATGGGTTGGCGAGAAACCGGTTCTCTTTCCATTGCCTAGTTGGCGTTGGGCAATTCATACTTTTACCCCAGTATGATGGTTGGCGAGAAATTTAATCTCTTCTCATTGCCTAGTTGGCGTTGGGCAATTCATACTTTTACTCCAGTATGATGGGTTGGCGAGAAACTGGTTCTCTTCCCATTGCCTAGTTGGCTTTGGGCAATTCATACTTTTACCCCAGTATGATGGGTTGGCGAGAAATTTAATCTCTTTCCGTTGCCTAGTTGGCGTTGGGCAATTCATACTTTTACCCCAGCATGATGGGTTAGCGAGAAGTTTAATCTCTTCCCATTGCCTAGTTGGCGTTGGGCAATTCATACTTTTACCCCAGTATGATGGGTTGGCGAGAAGTTTAATCTCTTCCCATTGCCTAGTTGACGTTGGGCAATTCATACTTTTACCCCAGCATGATGGGCTAGGGAGAAACTTGTTCTCTTCCCATTGCCTAGTTGGCATTGGGCAATTCATACTTTTACCCCAGCATGACGGGTTAGCGAGAAACTTGTTCTCTTCCCATTGCCTAGTTGGCGTTGGGCAATTCATACTTTTACCCCAGCATGATGGGTTAGCGAGAAACTTGTTCTCTTCCCATTGCCTAGTCGGCGTTGGGCAATTCATACTTTTACCCCAGTATGATGGGTTGGCGAGAAGTTTAATCTCTTCCCATTGCCTAGTTGGCGTTGGGCAATTCATACTTTTACCCCAGCATGATGGGTTAGCGAGAAACTTGTTCTCTTCCCATTGCCTAGTTGGCGTTGGGCAATTCATACTTTTACCCCAGCATGATGGCTTAGTGAGAAACTTGTTCTCTTCCCATTGCCTAGTTGGCATTGGGCAATTCATACTTTTACCCCAGCATGATGGGTTGGCGAGAAACTAGTTCTCTTCCCATTGCCTAGTTGGCATTAGGCAATTCATACTTTTACCCCAGTATGATGGGTTGGCGAGAAGTTTGTTCTCTTCCAATTGCCTAGTTGGCGTTGGGCAATTCATACTTTTACTCCAGTATGATGGGTTGGCGAGAAGTTTAATCTCTTCCCATTGCCTAGTTGGCGTTGGGCAATTCATACTTTTTAGGTCAGAGGCGCTTAATTACACATGCCTAAAAGAAAGATTGGGGCTGTTCAAACTTGAGAACTAAGCACACCAGGTTTTGGGTCAGAGGCGCCAAATTGCGCATGCCCAAGAAAAGACTGATGGTGGTTCAAACTTGAGAACCAAACTGGAGGCGGTTCAAGGCTCTCTCGCATAACTTGAACTGGGCACTCCAAATACACCAGGTTTAGGTCAGAGGCGCACAATGCGCATGCCTAAGAAAAAAGACTGATGTGGGTTCAAACTTGAGAACCAAACACACCAGGTTTAGGTCAGAGGCGCACAATGCGCATGCCTAAGAAAAAGACTGATGGTGGTTCAATCTTGAGAACCAAACGCACCAGGTTTAGGTCCGAGGCGCACAATGCGCATGCCTAAGAAAAAGACTGGAGGTGGTTCAAACTTGAGAACCAAACACGCCAGGTTTAGGTCAGAGGCGCTAAACTGCGCATGCCTAAGAAAAAGACTGCTCGTATCTCCAGGGTTACTAAGAATAGTATTTCTTCAGAAATTTGTCATTGATCGGCATCATCATTCTGTCGCCATCTTGATTCATTAAGCGATAGGCTCCAATGGAGTATACTGTCTCCACAATAAACGGTCCTTCCCACTTGGGTTCAAATTTACCCTTAGTCTTGTGGGTTAGCATCATTGGCTTTTAACAGCCAGAACCAAGTCTCCTTACTTAAAGGTCCTTAGTTTGACGTTCTTATTGAACGTTTGAGATATTCGGGCTTGATACAACTTAATTTGGTGTTGAGCCCTGAGACGTTTTTCATCTAACGCCTCTAGTTCTTGCAATCTTTGCTGATGGCGCTCTTCTGTCGTCATCTTTGTGGCTAAAGCCACTCTCAAGGATGGTATCTGGATTTCAAGAGGCAAGACAGCCTCACTTCCATAAACCAAAGAGAACGGGGTAGCTTTAGTCGGGGTGCGAACTGTGGTGCGATAAGCCCACAGGCATTCTCTTAGCTTTTCATCCCAATCTCGTTTATTAGAAGAGACGAACTTCCGAAGGAGTTTAATAATCGTCTTGTTGAAAGCTTCAGCAAACCCATTAGCCGCGGGGTTATACGGCGTTGAAGCAATATCTTTGATTCTGAACTTATTGCAGAATCTGGAGAATCCCTGACTGATGAATTGTGGGCCATTATCATGAATAATCCATCAAGGGACGCCAAATCGGTAAATGATATGATGCTTGACAAACTTGATCGAATCTGTCGTCTTCACCTCTTTCATGGGCACGGCTTCAGCCCATTTTGAAAAATAGTAGGTTATTGCAAGAATAAACCGATGTCCTCTGGATGACGGGGGAGTTATTGGTCCCACAATATCCATTCCCCATGCTTCAAATGGCCAGCTTACGACGGCATTTTGCAAGTATTCTTGGGGTTGATAAATAAAATTGGCATGTATTTGGCATGCATGACATCGTTTAGTGTATGTCATTGCTTCCGTAACCATGCTCGGCCAGTAGTACCCTAGACTTCTTATACGGTCTCCAAGTTTGGGACCGGGCTGATGAGCTCCACATACTCCATCATGCGTTTCTTTCAGCACTTGTTCTGCTTCTGCTTTCGATATGCAGCATAGCAATAGACCACCTCTTGACTTTCTATACAAAGTCTGAAGTTTATGGTCATAATAAAATCTTTGGGCCTTCCTCTTTATCGAGGTGGCTTCCTTAGGATCTTTTGATAATATCCCATGTAAGGCATAATCCACAAAAGAAAATCGCCAATCACGGGTTTCTAACTTTAAGTCAATCTGGCATACCTCTTCGGCTTGAGATACCACGTATGGGTGGAGGAGTTCTCTACTACCAATGGTGATGCTTTTAGCTTCACCTGGCGGGATTGCCAGTGTTGTGGCTAATGCGGCAAGAGCATCTGCATATATGTTCTCATTTCGAGATATGTGGTATATGTAAAATTGTTCAAAATATCCTGCTAGCTCAATAGCTAGCTGATGATAGGGGATGAGGGCTTCATGTCTGACTTCATACTCACCTGTCATCTGATTGACAATGAGCTTAGAGTCTCCATATGCCTCTAGATGGTTCACCCCCAGTTGCAGAGCTATTTTTAAGCCGATAATGAGCGCATTGTACTCCGCTACATTATTAGTGCACGGTTCTGTTAATGAGTAACCGTTAGGCAATATATGTTTATGTGGGGATATTAGCACAACCCCCACTCCAGCAGCAGATCGTCTGGCAGCGCCATCAAAGAACATTTGCCAAGGCTGTTCTCCGGTAACTATGTTGACTTCTGATGTCTGCTTTAATTTGGACCCAATTGGATGGTCTGCAAGGAAATCGGCAATTGCCTGTCCCTTCATAGCCTTTTGAGGGACAAAATGTATATCATAGGGCGACAGTAGCAAGGCCCATTTTGCCAATCGGCCATTTAAGGATTCCGGTTTGGTCATTAGAATTTTCAAGGGGTTAATCCGATATAACATGAATCGTTTGCCCTGAAAGGTAGTGTCGCATTTTCTAAACAACAAACACTAGGGCTAAACATTCCTTTTCAATCGGGGTATACCGCTGTTCGGCCCCAATCATTGCTCTACTTAAATAGTAGAGGGCATGCTCATGGCCGTGCTCATTATATTGAGCAAGTAATGCTCCTAAAGCATTATCCATGGCCCTTACATATATAAGGAAGGGCTGCCCGGGAGCTGGTGCCGTTAGTACAGGAGGCTTAGTAAGGTACTCCTTGAGGTCATCAAATGCATGCTGACATGCCTCATCCCATATGAAAGACATTCCCTTCTTCATAAGTTTGGAGAATGGTTGGCATCGTCTAGATAAGTTGGATATGAAGCGCCGAATATAAACGAGCTTTTCTTGTAATCCCCTTAATTCCTTAAGATTGCGGGGAGGCGGCATTTCGCTAATCGCTTTTACCTTTTCAGGGTCGAGGAAAATTCCTTTTGAAGTTATTATGAACCCCAGAAACTTCCCGCTGGATACCCCCATGAACGACTTGGTAGGATTCATCTTCAGGTGATGTTTCCGCATAAGATCGAAAACCACTCTTAAATCGTGAAGATGATCTTCTTTGTTTTTGCTTTTGACTGCTAAGTCATCCACATAGCACTCCACTGTTCTGCGCAGGTGTTCTTTGAATATGGCACTCATTGCGAGTTGGTAGGTGGCACCTGCATTCTTTAATTCGAATGGCATCACCGTATAACAGTATACCCCCTGTGGCGTTCTGAAAGCTGTATACTTTTCATTATCCGGGTGCATCTTGATTTGGTTATAACCTGAGAAGCCATCCATAAAGGACATCCTCTCATAACCGCAAGTATTATCGATCATCACATCGGTGATGGGGAGTGGAAATTCATCCTTGGGACATGCAGCATTCAGATCTCGAAAGTCAATGCATATCCGGATTTTGCCATTCTTTTTGCGAACTGGCACTATGTTTGCCACCCAATCTGGGTGTTGTTCTTCACGGATAAAACCGGATTGTATAAGCTTATTGACCTCAGCAACTATTGCCTCTATCAATTCTGGTCGAAAACGCCTCTGTTGCTGTTTAACAGGTTTGACATCCTCTTTTATATTTAACCGGTGTTTGGCAATTTGAGGGTCAAGCCCAGGCATATCTTCATAACTCCATGCGAACACATCTATATACTCTTTGATAAGGGATATAAGTTCCTCTTTTTCTAAAGGAGTTAGTGTGTCGCTTATGAAAATGGGTTTCGGATTTTCTTCCGTTCCCATGTTAACCTGTATTAATTTGTCTTCTGTGGGCGGGTCACGCTGTTCAAAGCGGACATCCCAGAGAGTATCCATATGCCTAGCCCAAGCATCATCTTGAACGTCAATTGGTTCCTCATCGCTTTCTGGCGCGGCTGAAACCATATTGATTGTCAAAGATTGAAACCAAGCACCGGTGCTTATATCTGAATCATGATCTGGTGAAGATGTTTCTTCTTTGGCCGAAGAACTCTCTTCATCATTTAATGGTGACGAAGGTGGAGTAGATACATAACCCAACCCCCTGCGGGTCTTCTGATAATAATCAGGGCTCTTTCCTCTTGGTCTAAACGAGGGTATGAGATTCCGCCGCCCTTTTCCAAAGTTTAATCCCGGCTTCTGGGTAAAATTATATCCCATTTTCTCCATCATCTGTCGGGACCTTTGCTCATATAAGTGAAATTGAGGTGATGTTTGTTCATCACTTTCACTACTTTGTCTCTGTCGAGGCGACGTGACCACTTTGCCGAACATGATCGGCCTTTGGGACTTCTATCGGGGAGGCACTTCAAAGAAGTGCCCTTGATCCTCGGTTATTTTTAATTGAGAGAGGAGGGAAGACCTGAGGGGAAAATGGTATGCCGCCAGAACTTCAAGTTCGGTCAGGCCATCCGCTTCGGTGGAGGTACAAGAGGGCTCAAACTCAGTAGCTACAGCATACTCGTAGACTAACTTTACATTTTCATTAATAACCCATTCACTTTCTGTTACATCCACTATATTATCAAGACCTAAGCTAAGATCTAGATGAGGGTTGATTTCGTAATCACCCCCATCATCTTCTCCAAGGAGCTCGTACTCAGTGTCGGCTTCATTGCCACTGTCGTCGGGCTTTGGAGACTTGCTAAGACTATCATTGGAGGCTTCATGTACTGGCTTGTAGAGTGCAGCATCTGTGAAGTAATTTTCTAACTCTTTGAATGGCTGCTTGTCCGCAATTAGTGTCCGGACCTCTCCTTCCTCATCGCAATATTTCATGCACTGGTGAAGAGTCGACGGAACTATCATATGAGCGTGGATCCAAGGTCGCCCCAATAAAATATTGTAGGAGGTATCAGCGTCAATTACGTAGCATGTAACCTCCGTTTTCAAGTCTCCGATTTGACACCGCAATCGGATCTTACCAAGAGGATGGCTATTATTAGCGTTGAATTCATAGATGGTAGTGTGTGCAGGTGTCAAGTGATGAAGGGAAATCCCCAACAGCTGCATCAATCTGCTGGGCACGATGCTGAGTGTAGAACCTGGATCAATCTGAATTCGGTCACTTTTGTGGACCCGACATATCCAGTGAAATATAAAGGCCTATTATGCTTTATATTCCTCACCTGCATGTCTTCTAGAGAGAAGATGATTTGTGGGACTTGCCTCCTCACTTGATGTCAATGGGGGCAAGAGTCCCGCTCTTCGATGGTCGGCTCGACAATATGAGCTAGGAACGACTCAGAGTCTGCCAAGGCCTCTCTTAGAGCTTCACGTGTGGATTTTGATAATCTCAACAATTCGTAAAGCGTCACTCGCGCTGGGATATTAGCCAACTGCGCAATTATGTCAAACTCGAAGGGAGTTTCTTTGGCTCCTTCATCTCTGGCAGGATTCTTCTGGAAACGAAGTCCTTTCTGCTTCGCAGGCTTTGCGAGTTCTGCATAGATATCTTTTGGATCAACTCTAGTATAGTCCTTAAGATATGTCTTTCCAGATCGAGTACCGGAAGGGCCTGCCCCATCTTGATGGGTGGCCATAGTTTCGGGTTCTTCTTCAGAATCTGTGAAGGCTCCCGAAGCTACATATTCTTCCTTTATATCTGCAGAGATGGCATTAACAGCCCGTTTCTTCTCTTGACTTCCTGAAGTAGTCCATTGTTCATCCTCTAGCAAATCAGGGTGAACCCACATAACTTCCCCCTTCTGGGTAGTTACGGGGACAAGTCCCTCTTGGGCTTTGTTGTGCGGATCAAGATTCTTCGTGACCATCTTACCCTTAGGGATTGGGGTCACTCCTGCGGGAAACTCGTGGTTTCCGACCATTATGGTTGCCATATTGGCAGTGACCTTCTTCTGTTCTTCCTTAAGCGTCAGAACTCCAGCCTCTATTAGTGCTTGGATTCTGTTCTTAAGGGGAAAACAATTCCTGGTAGGGTGCCCAATATTCCGGTGATAAAGACAGTAATTGGGGTCTTTAGTTTTACCAGCATCTTCTGGCTTCTTATTCTCTGGAAGTTTTAGCATTCCCTTCTTCTGGAGCAAGTGAAAGAGGATATGTGTCTGTTCCGCCTTGAAAGTGTAATTCCTTTCTTGTTGCGGTCTGATTTGCCTTGATCCTCGCTGACCTTGAGGCTTTGGCTCTGGCGGAGGACCGGTTTTCTGAGGAGCAGCTTCTGACGATATGACTGCTTTCCCTTTATTCTTATTGCTGTTGTTTTGGGTATATGGCTTACTACCCCCAGTGTTTCTTGATCTGCGGGATTCCTCAACTCGGCGAATCAAGTCTTCAGCTTGCTCTCCTTGTTTGAGCAGGTCCCTCCACGTCTTACACTCTACGGCCCCCATTTTGAGGAGCACATTGGTCTTAAGATTGTGTCGACAGGTCTCGACTAGAGTTTCCTGGATCATTCCGTGTTTACAATGTACGAACTTCTCCCGGAACCTTTCTATGAAATCTTTAACGCTTCTTGTTCTCCTTGCCTAGTCGCAAGGAGGGAATGAACCGTAATCTCGGTGTCATCCTCGAAGAAGTGTGAGAGAAATAATTTCTCAACATCTAACCAGGTATTAATAGTACCTGGGGGCAGCTGCATGAACCAGGTGAAAGCAGGCCCTCGCAAAGTACTTACAAATACTTTGGTCATGATGGGGTCATTACCCATTAGGTGTCCTGCTTGGGACAAAAAGTAATATATATGCTGACTGGGCGATCCCTTCCCGTCATATGGCTCTAACTTGAGCGGCTTATACTTTGGTGGGTAAGATATCATATCCCATTCAGGAGGATACGGTCTTAAGACCCCAGCTTCTTTCAACTCCTTCTTACGCATTAAAGCTTCGAGTTGATTCTGCAACTTTTCTATCTTTTTGCCATGCGGATCATGGAAAGAAAATCTATCCTCTTCCTCATGCATCGAGTGGGCTTTCTCTTCCTGTTCTTCTTCATTCAGAGTTTCTTTGCCCTTTTTGGCATTATCTTCAACAAATCTCGATAACATGACTTTGAGTCCTTCAATCATCTTTTGCTGCTCTCGAATCATCTTTTCTTGAGCTTCAAATCTCTGATTGATATCGTCAGACTTATCTGTCATATGCGATGCTGACTTCTGCAGTCGAGACGATGTAGAGGATGTAGGCGAGGCTATAGCGGAATTATCGCTGTCCTCGTCATAAGAACCCCCTGCGAGCTTCTTATAATTTCGGGGCGGGACGGCTCCTGATCTTAGTCGGGTAACACGATGAGGTTCTTCATCGCTCGATTCTGAATCATCATCCGTCTCTGCAATTTTCTTCTCTTTTCCCACCATGTTGGAAGTTACAGCTCTCCATTGTTTCAGGGAAGTGGTTCTTGTCTTCTTAGCAGGATTCTGGTTTGACTCGTTTAATCGATTGAACATAGATATCCTGTTCTTGCTGCAACCACAGTTGTCCATCACGGCTGATACTGCTGTCACAAGTTGCTGGCAATGGCAAATATGTTCAACTTGAAATTGGTCTATGCCTCTCTTCTTAGAGAGATATTCCCTGAGATCAGTGCCTCTAGCCATGGAGTCAAGAGGTCCATTCAACTCTTGAGAATGTTTGGGAATCCACTGAAACTTCTTTGACTGATCAACCCTGACTCTGGGGTCGAACCGATCCTCGCGTGGCTTAGGAATAGCCTCGCGTTTCACATTGCGGGCCTGAAGAATAGCTCCGTGCTTATCCACACTAGCCTCGCATTTCTCGCTGGCTTGGTGTGTCCTTGGAAGTTTAGCTTCTGGAATAATAGCCTCGCGTGAAGAGAAGTTCTTGCACGCTGGCTTATCTTTGCGATTAACGCAGATTATAGCTTCGCGCTTAGCGCGATTTTTACGACTGACAACTAACTGCCAATCATCTTCACGTTCCTTGTGGGTGTCAGAAGTCTTGCGTTTATTGCAAGTATCATTGGCTTCGCGTCTCTCGCTAGGCTCAGTAATAGCCTCGAGTGGAGAATCACACGCTGGCTTTAAATAATTTTTATACTCGCGTAACTCGCGAGTGTTGGGTATTCTGCGACTAGCGCAACCCTTACTGGCTTCGCGTCTCTCGCTAGGCACAGTAATAGTCTCGCGTGGAGAATCACACGCTGGCTTTAAATAATTTTTATACTCGCGTAACTCGCGAGTGTTGGGTATTCTGCAGCTTGCGCAACCCTTACTGGCTTCGCGTCTCTCGCTAGGCTCAGTAATAGCCTCGCGTGGAGAATCACACGCTGGTTTTGAATAATTTTTATACTCGTGTAACTCGCGAGTGTCAGGAATCTTGCGTAACTCGCCAGTATTACCAGCCTCGCGTGGAAAATCACACGCTGGCTTTTCCTTGCTTTTAAGGCAAGTTGTATCTTCGCGTTTAACGTGGTAGAGATTGGTCTCGCGGGTAGCGCGAGCCAGTTTGCGAGGGACCATAGCCTCGCGTCCTCTAGAGTTAGCTCCGGTCCAAGGCGGGCTTTGAGAGCTCTACACCTCGCTCTCCGGTTCCTGTTCCGGAGTTGGGTCCTGGTCAGTCCAGTTCCCGAGTCTTCTTCGGCAATCGGAAGCTCATCCTCGGCTAGGATTTCTGGTGTGAACTCCGGCTTTATAGCCGCAGTCTCCAAAGATCCCCGTCTCTCGGTGGATACCTTTCTACCCGTCACTCGGGCATTGGAGTACATGCGACGATAGTGCCGTGTCTCATCCAAGTCACCTGATCCGGAGGAGAGGAACTCCTCGTACTTCTGCTGGTCGATTTCAACGACTAGCGTGTCTACTTCGGATCCGATCAAGTCAACGTCCGATTGCGCCACAATCTCTTCATCAGTGAAAGAGACGGCTCCCACTGTGGTCGCCAGTTTGTTCGTCGCAAAAGTTGCTTCGCTTCCTCCCATTGATTAACTTAAATTACAATGAAAGTGAACAAGATATAAAGAGAACAAACGAGAGGATTTTATAATTCAATCTCTCTCTTTTACAATAGTTTCGTGGGATCTGTGGCGATGGGATCTATAGTAGTTCCTTTGGACGATCGGTACGTTGAAATCTTCTCTGTCAAAGATATCGGCCGACTGTAGACGATCTTCTCTGGTCTTTCCCGAACTCAAGGCTCTCTCGCGTACTTGAATTCTTCTAAGAACTGAAAGGAAGAAGATGGTGATTTTCTCTGATCATCACGAACTCAAGGCTCTGTGCGTAACTTGAATTCTCTAAGATTTCAGAAAAATATCTCAATTGCCGAAAAGAAGCTCTCTAGGGTTTCACCAGGAAGGTATTTATAGCCCCAGGTTAATGCAAGAGTTTCTATCTAAATAGAACTCGCATTCATCAAGGATTCCAATCAAATATCTTAGTTTTGATGGAATTCTGATTAGACTTGATTCGGGTATTTGGATAAGCCCAAAATCATAATCTCAATCAATCTGAGATTCTAGTTATCTGCTTACGCGGAGCTTTAATCGCATCAAAACGCGGTGCTAAATAACCAAAACGCAGAGCTAACGCGGAGCTATTAGACATCTCCGCATTTCACTCAAACGCGAGGCTAATACAAGCCAAACTGCGGAATCAATGCGGAGCTATTAGACATCTCCGCGTTTTATTCAAACGCAGGGTTAATGTAACCAAACGCGGGGCTATTGAATTAGCTCCGCATTCTGTTGTGGAAAATCCGTTTAACTTAGAAATTTTCACTGCCAACAATGTTAACGTATTCGTTGAGTAACAAGCAGAGGTATGATGTTAACATACTTGTTAGATGATAAGTAGAGATATGATATTAACGCATTTATTTGAGGTCAAGCAGAGGTATCATGTTAACGTGCTCAGTAAAATCCTAACCGTTCAGTGACATCTAGTATGACGGATCAGGGAAAGACAGAGGTGACATTAAACGTGTCTCGGAGCTCAACCTATTCAGAGGATCTGGTCGTGATAGGAACAAGCTGACTAAACAGTGGTGATGGTTAACGATTTAGCCTTGAAATCGGACTATCAGAGGTAACTGTTAACTTGATAGGGAGATGATTTTCGTCAGAGGTGACTTTTAACTTAACGACATCAAAAGAAAGTTCATCAGAGGTTGTAATGTTGGACTTGATGAAGTGTGAATTTTCTTTTCTGTCAGAGGTGAAATCTTAATGTGACAGGAGATCGATTTAATTAGGATTTTTAGCAAACCTCCAGTTATCAACGGATTTGATTAGCCTTTACCAACTACCATTTGAGTTGGGCTAGCCATACTATTTTCCTCAGTATGGAGAGTTGTCGAGAATTTTGTTTGGGCTTAAATGCCAAACTTTTCCTCTTCCCTTTGCCTTAGCGGCGTTGGGCAAGGATGTATCCTTATATTCGAATAAGGATACTGTTGTGACAGATTTGTCATGGAATTTTCGGCAAACTCCCAGCTATCAACGGATTTGATTAGTCTTTACCAACTACCGTTTGAGTTGGGCTAGCCATACTATTCCCCTCAGCGTGGAGAGTTGTCGAGAATTTTGTTTGGGCTTAAATGCCAAACTTTTCCTCTTCCCTTTGCCATAGCGGCATTGAGCAATTCATACTTTTTACCCCCAGTATGATGGGGCTGGCGAGAAATTTATTCTCTTGCCGTAGCCTTGTCGGCGTTACGTAATTCATACTTTTACCCCCAGCATGAAGGGGTTGGCGAGAAATTTATTCTCTTCCCGTTGCCTTGATGGAATTAGGTAATTCATGCTTTTTACCCCTAATATGTTGGGGTTGGCGAGAAATTATTCTCTTCCCGTTGCCTTGACGGCATTGGGTAATTTTTTTTTGCAAGTTATGGGGTTTAAATTAACCACCCTGAACTCGTCTTTAGAATTGTTGTGAGCCCAAGTGGTACCTTTAGACCACCCACCTTAAATATGTCCGAGTTAGCTCTAACTCCTTTTTTGTTCAGTTTTGAGCTGAACTGCTCCAACGTCAATCAACGCTTGAATTTTGTCTTTTAAAATAAAATAATTTTTTGTGGGGTGACCTACAATCCGATAGTATAGGCAGTAATTTGGATCGTTAGTCTTCCCAACCTCTTCAGGTCTCTTGCTTTCCAGCAATTTGAGCATCTTGCTCTTACTGAGCAGATTGAACATGGTAGCAGTATGGTCATCCTTAAACGAATACTGCTTTTGAAGCCTGGGTGATTGCTGTGTTGCTCACAGTTGGTCATGCTTTCTGTTTCGGTGTGCTTTCTACCGCCATTGCCATTATGTCCTTTCCTTTGGAACGAGAAAAATGGAATGAAGGTTCGTTTGTACTGCCTCCGATTGCGGACTGCTACTCTTCGAGGCGTCGAAGTATATCTTCGGCCTATTCACCCCGCTTAAGCAGATCTTTCCATGATTTGGGTTCGACCGAGCCCATTTTATCTAGAACGTCGGTCAACATGTTGTGTCTGCAGGTTTCCACAATAGTGTCTTGCGTCATGCCATGTGGGCATCGAACAGAAAGTTCTCGAAATTGCCCGATATAAGCTTTGACCGTCTCGTCTTCTTCTTATTTTGCTGCTAGCAAGGATAGTATAGAGACTTCAGTATTATCTTCAAAGAATCGGGCTAAGAACTCATATTCTACATCAGCCCATAATTTAATTGTTCCCTGGGTAGCTGTAGATACCAAAAAAAAAAAAGAAAAAAAATTAAAAATTACTAAGTAGGCACACCCGCGGGTTGCAACCCGCGGGAATCCGGGAGCACCCGCGGGTTGCAACCCGTGGGACCCCCCACGGGTTGCCACCCGCGGGAGGATTCCCGCGGGATGCAACCTGCGAGATTGCTCTCCCGTGGGTTGCCACCCGCGGGAGGATTCCCGCGGGTGCCAACCCGCGGGAGAGCAATCCCGCGGGTTGCCACCCGCGGGAGCGATCCCACAGGTGCCAAACCGCCGGTTGTTTTTCGTTCTTCCGATTATTTATTTCCTATTTTATTTCGCTAATATTCCGTGATCCGGTTTTTCAGGAATAATCGAGCTGGATTTGGAGCTTATTCGTTCTATAAAACACAGGTATTTAACCGGAGAGAGGACTTTTGGATTGGAAGACTTTGGGATGGACGAGCTCGTGAGATCAAGGAAAAGAGCAGAGCCATTTTCTCCTGGTCGGACGGTCAACGGAGGCATTAACAAGACTCCATCGCCACCCGAACCCACATAAAAAAGGGAATAAATTAATATTCTCATTCTTGTAATTTCTCGGATTATTTTGTAATCTTAATTCGTTGTAATTCAAATAATTTTTGCAATGGAATCAAAAATGCAATTTTCGGGCAAACAAGAACTAAAAAAAAAAAATTTGAAAATTGCTAAGTGGGCACACCCGCGGGATGCAACCCGCAACCCGCGGGAGCTCCCGCGGGTTGCCAACCCACGGGTTGTTTTCCGTTCTTTTCCGATTATTTATTTCCTATTTTATTTCGCTAATATTCCGTGATCCGGTTTTTCAGGAATAATCGAGCCGGATTTGGAGCTTCTTCGGTCTATAAAACACAGGAATTTAACCGGAGAGAGGACTTTTGGAATGGAAGACTTTGGGACGGGCGAGCTCGTGAGATCAAGGAAACGAGCAGAGCCATCTTCTCCTGGTTGGACGGTCAACGGAGGTATTAACAAGACTCCATCGCCACCCGAACCCACATAAAAAAGGGAATAAATTAATATTCCCGTTCTTGTAATTTCTCGGATTATTTTGTAATCTTAATTCGTTGTAATTCAAATAATTTTTGCAATGGAATCAAAGATGCAATTTTCGGGCAAATAAGAACTGGCGACCACAGTGGGAGCCCCTCTGTTTACGACAGAGAATCTGGTGGCGCAGTCCGACCGGGTGCCAATTGGCTCAATGATTGAGACGCTGGTCATAGAAGTTGACCAGCAAAAATATGAGGAATTTCTTTCTTCCTATGTTTCGGAGCCTAGACGTCATCGCCGGGCGACGATGAAAAAAGTTGAGGCGTCATCGCCCACCGGAAATCAAAAGGCGTCATCGCCTATGAAAACTTATGAGGCGTCATCGTCCGTTCGAACTGACAAGACGTTATCGTCTGTCAAGAACACGGCGTTATCGCCCATTCCAAAGTCAAGCCAAAAGTCAAACCAGTCCCTGACCCGCTCCCAAAAGAGAAACCTAAGGCGTAAAGCCCAACTGGCCCGCCTCAATAGTACTTCTGGAAAATTACAGTCGGAAAATCCAATCCAGGAAACAATCCTAGCACATGCCAAGAATGAAAATCCGCAGGCGGAACTGCGGGTTGCACCGCACGCGGGTATCCCCGCGATTGCAACCGCGGGTTGCACCGCACAGGGGCAACCCCGCTGTTGCAACCGCGGGTTGCACCCCGCGGGTGCAACCCCGGGTTTGCAACCACGGGTGCAAACCCGCGATTCCAACCGCGGGTTGCACCCCGTGGGTGCAACCCCGGGTTTGCAACCGCGGGTGCAAACCCGCGATTTCAAACACGGGCCGCACACCGCGGGTTTCAACCCTCAGGTTGCACTCCGCAGGAAAAATCAAGGGTTGGTTCTGGTGTCTATTCGAGCACACGCGCAGTGAGCACACAGCGCACACCTAACTTTTTGGTTACTCTCTCAGGGGTACCATCCCATTCCTCTGCAAAGAAATATAAAGATGTGCTCATGCGCTCACCAAGTTTCTCTTCGGATGAACATATTCATGATAGAAT
Organism: Dracaena cambodiana; assembly: GCA_036321105.1. Lineage (NCBI taxonomy): Eukaryota > Viridiplantae > Streptophyta > Magnoliopsida > Asparagales > Asparagaceae > Dracaena > Dracaena cambodiana. The sequence continues at coordinate 29,481,322 of JAYEPQ010000002.1, forward strand.
CCTCCAAATCCCAAAGAACAAGTCAGATGCGTGCCGGGCCCATGCAACTGCGCAGGCCAGCACACACTCCAGAAGAATCCACAGAAAGGTTGGAGAACAATCTGATACTGAAAAAGAGCTCAGCCCTGAAATATTGCAGACTCTCCAGTATTATGAACCAAATTTGCGACGCAAGAGGCATCAAGATGCAGATAGAAAGGAGAAAATACCTCAAGATTTGAGAGACTATCTCAATTGGAAGAAGAACTCCTCACAAAATATCCCTCACTGCCAATGCGAACAGCTGATCTCAACTGTTCTATCAAACTGCCAGTGCAACTCAAAACGATCAGTTTTTGAGCGGATCACCGAACCTAAAAGAATGCGAATGGTGAAAAGGGTGTGCTCGGAAACCGATCTGCCTGCTGCCACATCGCATATGGTTAATAAAGACAGAAAGGTGGTTGGAAATAACCCTTTGGATAAGGAAATCACTCCAAGGTCAAAAGGAGTTTCTATCGAATCAGAGGGCGTGCGCCTAGAGGAAGTCTCTGAAAGACTTGAGAGACAAGAAAAACGTATCGAACAACAAGAAGAGACCATAGAAGAAATGAAGCAACTTTTAATTGAGTTGCTGGCTCAAACTAGGAGGAACCAATCCTCGTCGTCCATTTCTGGTCGGCAGAAAGGGAAACGACCCGCTCAAATAAATGAGGACAGCGAGGATGAAAATGAAGAGATTCCTCCTCATTCGAGAGAAGTAAACCTTCACGCAGAGAAAATAGAGAAGATGGAGAATCAACTACAAACTCTTCTTCATCAAAAGAAACTGCAAGAAGTGGGGGTAGTCCGTCCCTATCCCATAGAATGGGAGACCGTGCCTTATCCTGCAAAATACAAACCGTTGAATCTTCAGTCATTCGATGGTACAGGTTCGCCGCAACAGCATATCTTCTACTTCCTGTCACAGACAGGACACCTCATGGGGAACGATCTGACCCTGACTAAGATATTTGCGAGTACTTTAATGGGGCCCGCATTTACCTGGTTCATGCAGCTACCCCAGAGAACCATTAAATCATGGGCTGATGTAGAACGGGAGTTCCTAGCCCGATTCTTTGAAGATGATGCTGAAGTCTCTATACTATCTTTGCTAGCAGCGAAGCAAGAAGAAGGCGAAACGGTCAAAACTTATGTCGAGCGATTCCGAGAGCTTTCTGTTCGATGCCCGCATGGCATGATGCAGGACACGCTTGTGGAAACCTGCAGACATAACTTGTTGACCGATATCCTAGACAAGATGGGTTCGGTCGAATCCAAGTCATGGAAGGATCTGCTTAAACAGGGTGAACAGGCCGAAGAAATACTTCGACGTCTCGAAATGCAGCAGTCTGCAATCGGAGACAATACAAATGAATCTCCATTCCATTTTTCCCATTCTAAAGGGAAAGACGTAATGGCAATGGCGGTAGAAAGCAACACAGCAAAGTCACCTAGGCTTCAAGCAAGGCCGCCCACGCTTCAAAAGCAATATTCGTTGAAGGATGAACATACTGCTACTATGTTCTATCTACTCAGCAAATGCAAAATACTTAAGTTGCCGGACAGCAAGAGGCCTGAAGAAATTAGGAAGACTAACGGTCCGAATTACTGCCTGTACCATCGGATTGTAGATCACCCCACAAAAAATTGTTTTATCTTAAAAGACAAAATTCAAGCATTGATTGACGCTGGAGCCGTTCAGCTCAAAACTGAACAAAAAAGGAGTTAGAGCTAACTCTGACACATCTAATGTGTGTGGTCTAAAGGTACCACTTGGGCTCACAATAATTCCCAAAACGAGCTCAGGGCGGTTAATTTAAACCCCCATAAAAAAAATCAAAAAAAAATATATCCAAAAAAAATTAAATAAAAAAACCAAAAAAAAAATAATAATAATATGAACCGCCCAACGCCGCTAAGGCTACGGAAAGAGAATAAATTTCTCGCCAACCCTACCATGCTGGGGGTAAAAAGCAAGAATTACCCAAAGCCGACAAGGCTACGGGAAGAGAATAAAATTCTCACCAACCCCACCATGCTGGGGGTAAAAAGCATGAATTACCCAACGCCGACAAGGCTACGGGAAGAGAATAAATTTCTCGCCAACCTCACCATACTGGGAGTAAAAAGTATGAATTACCCAACGCCAACAAGGCTACGAGAAGTGAATAAATTTCTCGCCAACCCCACTATACTGGGGGTAAAAAGTATGAATTACCCAACGCCAACAAGGCTACGGGAAGAGAATAAATTTTTTGCCAACCCCACCATACTGGGGGTAAAAAGTATGAATTACCCAATGCCGACAAGGCTACGGGAAGAGAATAAATTTCTCGCCAACCCCTTCATACTAGGGGTAAAAGTATGAATTACCCAATGCCGCTAAAGTAAAGGGAAGAGGAAAAGTTTGGTATTTAAACCCAAACGAAACTCTCGACAACTCACTATGCTGAGGATAATAGCATGGCTAGCCCAACTCAAACGGTAGTTGGTAAAAACAAATCAAACCCGTTGATAGTTGGGGGTTTGCTAAAAATCACACGACAAATCTGTCGCAACAGTATTCTTATCCGAATATAAGAATACATCACTGCCCTAAGCTGCTAAGGCAAAAGGAAGAGGAAAAGTTTGGCATTTAAGCCCAAACGAAATTCTCGACAACTCACCATGCTGAGGGGAATAGCATGGCTAGCCCAACTCAAACGGTAGTTGGTAAAGGCTAATCAAATCCGTTGATAGGTAGGGATTTGCTAAAAATCCTAATCAGATAAATCTCCTGTCATGTTAAGATTTCACCTCTGACAGCAAAAATTTTCTTGTCATTTTGCTCCAACAGAGCAAGCGACATTCCAAAATATTTGTCAAGTTAAAATCATACCTCTGACATCATAATTCAAAATCAAATGAGACAAGATCCGATTAAATCCCTTGTCACGTTAAGATTTCACTTCTGACAGAAAAGAAAATTCACACTTCATCAAGTCCAATATTACAACCTCTGATGAACGTGCTTTTGATGCCGTTAAGTTAAAAATCACCTCTGACGAAAATCATCTCCCTATTAAGTTAACAGTTACTTCTGATAGTCCGATTCCAAAACTAAATACGTTAACCGTCACCTCTGTTTAGTCAGCTTGTCCATATCACGACCAGATCTTCTGAATAGATTGAGTTTTAAGACACATTTAATATCACCTCTGTCTTTCCCTAATCCGTCATACCAGATGTCACTGAACGGTTAGGGTTAAAATGAGCACGTTAACATGACACCTCTGCTTGACCTAAAATAAGCATGTTAACATCATACCTCTACTTGTCATCTAATGAGTACGTTAAAATCATACCTCTGCTTGATTTGAATAAATGAATATGTTAACAGTTATCTCTATCGACAAAATCCTTTAAAAGGTTTATAGCCAAAATTAAATAATCCAAAGTATTTCGAAATTCAGTACGATTAAATACAGTAGCTGCATGAACTAGGTAAATGCAGGCCCCCGTAAAGTGCTCGCAAATATCTTAGTCATAGTCGGATCATTCCCCATGAGGTGTCCTGTCTGCGATAGGAAGTAGAAGATGTGCTGTTGCGGCGAACCTTTGCCGTCGAATGACTGAAAATTTAACGGTTTATATTTTGCAGGATAAGGTACGGTCTCCCATTCTATGGGATAGGGACGGACTACCCCCACCTCTTGCAGTTTTTTTGCGATGAAGGAGAGCTTGTATTTGGTTCTCCATCTTCTCTATTTTTCTACGTGAGGGTTGATGCTAACCTTCACTTCCTCTTCCTCTCTTGAATGAGGAGGTACTTCTTCATCCCCGTCCTCGCTGTCTTCATTTACTTGGACGGGTCGTTTTCCTTTCTGCCGACCAGAAACAGACGACGAGGATTGGTTCTTTCTAGTTTGAGCTAACAACTCAATTAAAAATTGTTTCATTTCTTCTATGGTCTCCTCTTGCTGTTCGAGACGTTTTTCTTGTCTCTCAAGCCTTCCAGAGACTTCTTTTAGGCGGACGCCCTCTAATTCGATAGAAACTCCTTTTGACCCTGGAGTGATTTCCTTATCTGAAAGATTGTTTCCGACCATCTTTTTGCCTTTATTAACCATATGCGATGAGGCAGCAGGCAGATCGGCTTCCGAGCACACCTTTTTCACCGTTCGTATTCTTTTAGGTTCGGTAATCTGCTCAAAAACTGATCGTTTTGAGTTGCATTTCAGCTTGATAGAACAGTTGAGATCAACTGTTTGCATTGGCAGTGAGGAATATTTTGTGAGGAGTTCTTCTTTCAATTGAGATATTCTCTTAAGTCTTGAGGTACCTTCTCCTCTCTACTTGCATCTTGACGCCTCTTGCGTCGCAAATTTGGTTTATAATACTGGAAAGTCTGCAATATCTCAGGGCTAAGCTCTTTTCCAGCATCAGATTGTTCTCCAACCCTTCTGCGGATTCTTCTGGAGTGCACACTGGTCTGAGTAGTTGTGTGGGCCCCGCACGCCTCTGATAGAGAGATTAAAATTCTTGGTGTATGTAGTGTGCTCACCACAGGCGTACTCGAAGAGACATGAGGGTTGTGTTCATTGAACGTAACCCATCGTTGCTTTCGTGAAGTAAAATCTGTGGGGTGCAATCCGCGGTTGCCTCTGCGGTATGCAACCCGCGGTTGCAACTGTGGATTTGCACCCGTGGGTTTATTCCCATGGGGTGCAACCCGCGGTTGCACCCGCGGACTTGCACCCACGGTTGCACCCGCGGGCCTGCACCCGCGGTTGCAAGCCGCGGGTTGCAAGTCGCGGGTTGGCACCCACGGTTGCAAGCCGCGGTTGGCAACCCGTGGTTGCAAGCCGCGAGTTTGCACCGGGGTTGCTTCCGCGGGATACAACCCGTGGCTCCATCCGTGGGTTTGCTCCGAAATTTTTTACTGTCCCGGAGTTTTCTGCAACCCCTCCTGTATGATTGAGGCGTGCTCGTTGAGTTTTACGCCTCAGATTTATGTTTTGGGAGCGGGTTAGAGTTTGGTTTGACTTTTGGCTTGACTTTGGAACGGGCGATATCGCCGTATACTTGATAGAAGATGACGTCTTGTCAGTTTCAATGGGCGATTACGCCTCGTAAGTTTTCATAGGCGATGACGCCTTTTGATTTCCGGTGGGCAATGACGCCTCACCTTTCTTCATGGTCGCCCGGCAATGACGCCGAGGCTCCGAATCAGAGGAAGAAAGAAATTCTTCATATTTCTGCTGGTCGAGTTCTACGACCAGTATTTCAACAATAGATCCGATCATGACCAAGTCATACTGCGCCACCATATTCTCTGTTGTGAACAGAGAGGCTCCCACTGTGGTCGCTAGTTCTTATATGCCCGAAAATTGGATTTCTCCTTCCATTGCAAAATTATTTGATTACAAAAGAAAATTGAGAATTACAAAAAAATATCGAGAAATTACAAGAACGGGAATATTAATTTATTCCTTTTTTTTATGTGGGTTCGGGTGGCGATGGAGCCTCGCTGGTGTACTCCATTGACCGTCTGACCGAGAAGGGGATGGCTCTACTCCGCTCCTTGATTTCACGAGCTCGTCCAAAAGTCTCCAAAATAACCCTTTTATGGAGTCAACTCCTGTCTTTTATAGACTGAGGAAATTCGAAATCTGGCTCGAATCCTCCTTGAAAAATCGAATCACGGAATATCAGCGAAACAAATAAACGGAAATAGGCGGAAAACAATCCGCGAGTTGGCACCTGCGGGAGATCGCTCCCGCGGGTGGCAACTCGCGGGAGAAACTCCCGCGGGTGTCCACCCGCGGGATTCTTCCCGCGGGAGTCTCGCGGGATTCCTCTGCGGGAGTCCCGCGGGATTCCTCCGACACCCGCGGGAGGAATTCCCGCGGGGCCCAACCGCGGGGGGAAATCCCCCCTTTCTTTTTTTTAATAATTTATTTATTTTTATTTTTCCTTTTAAATTATTTATTTATTTATTTTTAAGGTGTCTACAAGGACCTGATTCAATGAATCTAGAGAAAATCAAGTCAGGAAAAGATTTGAATATCTCATCAATGGGATTACAAAGAGATTTCGATTCTATCTAAAAGGAAACCATCTCATTCTTATCTAAAAGGAAACCATCTCGTTCTTATCTACAAGCAGACTGAATCTCGTTCTTATCTACAAGGAAAGCTCTTCAACAGCCGGAGGCCTATAAATACACTCCAAGAGAACTCAGAAAGAACCTTTGGCAAGTCGATCTACGCGCGAGAGTCTCAAAGTCTTGCAACCAAAGAAGAGAAGAATTTTGGCCAGATCTCTCTCCTGTCCAAGCATTCGTGCTTCCTCTAAGAATCAACAGAGAAGAAGAACGAGCTCGCCTCCTATCATCGACGTCAGATCGTCAACGGGGAAAGGACCAATCCCCATAGCTGCCTCGAATCCCACATCTTCTGTAAAAAGAGAGCGACAATCTATAAGTCATCTCTGTCTGTTTTATTATTTTCTTTTCATTGTAATTCGAAAAAAGACAAATTTTTTATAATCTGTAATTTTTCTCTGTCAATGACAATGGAAAGATCAAACCCTGTTTCTACCGAAAACACTATCATCAATTTAATGTGCAGTGATAATTAAGTATAACATTTTTACTCTATATATTCAAATATCAAAAGTAAGATAAATCTGAAAATTAAGATTTGAAATATATGAAATTAAAATTTCTTTTTAAAATGTATAATCTTTGATAATATCTCGTTGGCAAGTTTCGTGAGAAATTTTTTAAAAAATGGGTAGAAACCTTATCTAAATATGTTTTTTAAAGCACTTTCTTCAACGATATTAAAAAGCAAGTTTTTAAGAACAACATATCTGACAAGCACTTTTCTAGATTTTATCGCATCATAGTAGAGCATATCGAGACTTCCCGTTAAGCATGACTGTGAAAGTATAATTTGATGAATGTCAGGTTGGGATTCTTGTTCCTTGCCGTGACTTTCCATATGATATTTCAAGTGAATTTTTCCACTAGTATAATGACCGGCAAAAAGTTACTCACATATTGAAAGCCTTAATAGTCGTAACTTCATCGGTGTTGTTTTTGAGTCACATTCTCGAAAAAGCTCCTTATGTTGGTTCATAGTTATTTGGAAGATAGAGCTTGCATAGCCTCTTGAGCAGGTTCTTGAAGTGGAAAAGTATAAACTACTTCCAGTGAAGTGAGTGATATTTCCTCCTCAATCTCATTGATATGGTCGATTGGAGATGCTATTTAGTAACTATAAAAAAATTAAAGCTTAAAAATTGTAGTTGAAGAGCACAAATAAAAATTGGAAAGTTTTCAAAAAGAGTAAAAGATAGATTAGAGTTGAGATTTGTGGGGACAATAGAATGAAAAGCGGGCATTTAAAGAGTTCGGGAGGGATGGGGATTGAAATAAAGAAAATTACAAAAAACCCCTAAAAAGTTATTTTTTGAATAAAAAAGTTAAAATGCATTTTTTTTTTTTTTTTTTTTTGAAAATAGCCCCTCAACGGATCTTTTTAGAGCCGCTGGTGGCTAAAGGTTAAAAAAAAAAAAAAAAAATCTACAAATAGCTTATCCAACAACCCTAATAAACGTTGGTTTACGTCGACCAGATCGTGCCCAGGCCAGGCGATCCGAGCCCAGTTCATATTTTTGGCCATTGTTCCGTCCCCCCGGGTTGGACTAGATTGGCCTGGATTTCACCCAAAAATGAGTCGGGCTCGTGCTCGGGTAAAATCCCATTGATCAGGATTTGATCAGTTTGTGGCCTGGTGTTCGGTCCGACTGGACCTAGGTTTAAAGACAAAATGGACAGGTCTAGTACAATATCCCTATCTCAATAGTTTTTCATCGGATATGAGACAAAAGTTGGAGTAGTTTATAATTTCATGAAGTCATAAAGTAATCGTAACTAGCCATTTTCGAAGAGGAATCCGCAGCTAATTATGAATTATTTTAACTCTTATCATTCTATCGGAAGTTTTAATATATTCAAACTAAATATATTATCCGGACTTGTATGTATCTGTATACCGCATAATGATAGCGGGGCGTAACACCTGACCTCTCATTTCCCAACTCGTGCACTATGGTCAGGAAAAAGTCAGTCAAGCTTTGATCGGTTTGCGGGTGGTGTCCGGCCCGGCCGAACCCCGATTTTGGAGACGAAACGGACAGGTTGTACCTCTCGTCATTAATCCCAACCTGTGGACTTGGCTCGGGAGAAAGTCCGTCAACAAGACTTACTTGTTAAGCCCACGGAGCACGGCAATAATTTTCCTTTCGTTCTCAAGAATTAAGTTTTCTCTATTTTCTTCCTGTACGCTTCTTCTCATTTATATTCAAGGACCCTACATTTAATTTCATTTGTCCTTGGATCTTCCACAAGTCACTCGTCATGTCTTTTTGTGTGAAGGAAATGAATACTCGTATCTAAGAAGACCATAGATGGGAGAGTACTCTAGCTTAATTATCACCATTGACTTTATAAAGCTTAGACGACCTAAGTACTCTCGCTTAATTATCACCATTGACTTTATAAATCTTAGACGACCTAGTCAATTCCTCCTTGTATTTACATAAATATCTTCACAGGTAGCCAAACTATCTTGATCAAGAGGATGGTGGTATCTTTTAACATCACAGAGTATCAGACTGAATTAATAAAAGGGTGAAGTATACTTGATGGCATAGTCATGACATAAGAAGTCGGTCATCATATAATAAAAAAAGAGGACATTTATACTAAAATTGAATTTCGAGAAGGCGTATGATAGAGGGGAGGGAACTGGGGAGTGCATAATGGGGGTACTAAGTAAAAGGAACTTCGGACATAAATGGGAGAGTTGGATTGAAAGATGGCTATACTCATCCAAGACGAATGTATGGTGCACAGGGCTGAGCATAAAACCGAAAAAACCGAATCGAACCGCAAAACCGAATCGAATCGAGCCAATCGGTTTGATTTATTCAGTTTTCGATTCGGTTTAGTTTAAAAACCGAAATTAATTACTGATTTCGAGTCAGGTTTCGGTGGCTTTAACTCCAACCAAAACCGACCGAACAAACCGAACTTTTGGAATTGTAGCTTATTTTTTACTTTGATTTATTTTCAATATGTTTTTCTTTTAAATTTTTAATGATTTAATGAAAAACATGTGATTGTTATTTTAATAGGTAGAAAAAGAAAAAAATAGAAAGAAAATTATTATTTTTCCTATAAAATACACTCGTTTATCAGATAATTAGTCTCAAACTCTAAAAATCGAAAACCGAACCGAACCGAATTTCGATTTTCACTCTTATTCGGTCGGTTCGGTTTTGGTTTTATATGTTCAATTCGGTTTTCGGTTGGATTTTTTTCAAAAAACCGAACTGAACCGAACCGACCGATACTCACCCCTAATGGTGTAATAGGGAAGTAGAAAAGGAAATAATCCGTCGAAGGGGATTAAAACAGGGAGACCCTATATTCCTTTGCTATTTACATTGGTTGCAGATGGATTGAATATGATGACAGAAAAAGCAACAGATGTGAACTCGATTACGTGACTACTGGTTTTGAAGTTTGTATCCATCACAAACTTGCAATATACGGTTGACATCATAATATTCGGAAATATCGATATAAAGAAGACCATAATTTGGAAATAGATACTCCACACTATCCAAATATGGTCCAAATTGAAAATTAATTATGAAAAGAGCCAAATAATCTTTATGGGAGAAGTGAATATGGAAGGATGGATAGTCGAACAAATATTGGAATGTCCTAGAGGGACTTTTCTGATTAAATATCTTGGAGTACGACTAACAGAGAAAAGGTGAAAAAAAAAAAAGCATTGGATGTAAATGATATTAAAAATACAAAAAAAGATTGGAAGGATGGTAGAGCAGATTCTTACTACTAGGGGAAGAATCACACTCATTAATTTAGTCATATTAGTGATACTATTATATCAATCATCAATATACACGATACCAACATTGGTTCGAAAGAAAATAGACAGCATGAGAAGGAAATTTTTATGGGGAGAAGAATAAGACACCATACGGTCTCGTTTCCTGAAAGCAAGTGTACAACATCAAAAAATTCGGGGGTTTAGGAGTTGTAAAAAAGACAAAATGAATATTGAATTAGTGACCAAGTGGCGGTGGAAACTAATGTAACACCCAGAGAATCAAGTCTGAGTGGGGATTATAGAGTAATCATAGAAAGAAACACAATGATAAGGAGATTGCTAAACAAAACTCTAACACAAGGCCAGGACGACAAGTCTGAGTGGATATAGAGCACAAATGAGAAGTTTATGGTTGCTTCATGCTACACAATCATCACATATAGAGGAAGGATAGATGAGCCTGCAAAAAAAATATGAGAGATTCAGATACCTACTAAAATTCAAGCATTTATGTGGCTAGCGGTAAAAAATGTGATACTCGGGATAATTAATTTACAAAAGAAAGGGTGGGTAGATCGGATTGGTGTGCATTGTGTCATGCAGCTCTAGAAAACACACATCACATATTTATCGATTGTGAATACACCACGATGAAATGGACACAATTGAATAGGGGAATGGGACATAAAGAGGATATGGAGATAAAAGATCTATAGTCACAATGTCTAGAAAACACACATCACATATTTATTTTTTTTTTATTTTTTATTTTAAAGACTGAAGCATGGAACTCCGACCCCTTCAACAATCTCTCCTTATATATACATGATCATGCTCGCTTCTCCTTCAACATCGATCTCATTCGACTAAACTATCTCGATCATTGGTTAAGTTTGCCAAGTAGCCTGTACGTAGAAATGAGACGAGTGCTCCTTTTGCCTTCGCCGCTACTGATGTTTCTCCTTACGGCTACAGCAATAATGGCAACGATGCCAAAACCGAACTGCCAAGAAAAATGTGGCAACATTACCATCCCATACCCTTTTGGTGTCGGTGAAGGGTGCTCTCGCAGTGGCTTCAGCATTTCCTGCAAGCCTGATCCAGATCGTGCTGGCATGTACATGGCCATCATCGGCGAGAACATCCGAGTCATCAACATATCCTTGGTGACAGCCCAAGTGCGTGTCTACACCTGTATCGCTTTTTCTTGCCAAGACAAATCGGGCAACTTTTTGCCCGACAACTCGAGCACCGCTTATACGGATTTGACTGGTACACCCTACTGGTTCTCTGACACTAGCAACAAATTCACGGCCGTCGGATGCAGGACCGTTGCCTACATCAGAGACCCTTATGCCCAAATCAGAGACCCTCGTGCCCCTATGCAGTACTACTACATGAGTGGGTGCGTGTCAATTTGCCAGGATGAAAACAGTGTTACAGATCGAGCACCATGCACCGGCACTGGTTGTTGCCAGGCATCAATCCCCAAGGGTCTTCAGTTTTTTAACGCAACATTTCATGATTTCAACCACTCCTATGTCGCGGACTTCAACCCCTGTAGCTATGCCTTTCTGACCGACCAGCAGTGGTATGTTTTCGATGCTTCCGATGTGCGCATGGACGAACTGTGGAAAAGAAATAAGAAGGGAGCTCCGGTGGTGCTGGACTGGGCAATACGAGATGAGGCATGCGAGCAGGCCAAGCAAAACAAGACGGCTTATGCCTGCGCCGCTGAATTCAGCGAATGTGTCAACTCTACCAATGGACCAGGGTACACATGCAACTGTACCAGTGGCTTCGAAGGGAATCCCTACGTCCTCAATGGATGCAAAGGTTTCTCACTCTCTATCTCTTGACATCTTTCTCCTTTGTCCAGATATAGCTAACAATTTGTGTATTTAATTGGAAGATATCGATGAGTGCAAAGACCCGAAGCGCTACCTGTGCTACGGGGAGTGTACAAATTTGCCAGGAAATTTCAGCTGTTCCTGCCCACCAAGAACACATGGAGACCCTCATCGTGAAGGTGGTTGCATAGCAGATCCATCTCCATCTCGGTTTGTTCCACTTGTAACGATATCGATAGGTAAATTCTTTTCCTGCATCTTCCATCAAATTATCTATGTAGAACCAAATTTCTTATATGGCAATTGTAGAAGCACTCATGCCCTGAATGTTTAAGATAGAGGACGGATTAGCTCCAATTTTTTTTTTTGGAGTTTTGAGGGAATACAGACATCTAGGCTCTGTTTGGTTTGAAGGAAAATAAAAGAAAACAAGAAAGAAAATATTTTTTAT